>VXAC01003403.1:605504-733905 GCA_013399225.1 Rhipidura dahli
GCCGGACTTCCCTGCCGGCTCTGCGTGCCGGCCCGATGGGGCTCCGCGGGGCCGCGGCCGCCCGGTCACCCCCGCCGCCTGGAGCGGGGAAAGAGAGACAAGGGAAAAAAATCATGAAGTGATACGGCCCTTTGGGAGGATACTGGCAAATAAGAAAATTAAACAGAAAGAGAGCAGCATGTTGTCATAGCAACAGTGCAATTAAATTACTTTACTGTCAGCCATCATATAATTTTCCTGTTTAGAAGCTCATGGGACAGAACTTCCATTTGGAGTCAAAGTTGAGTGTGCGGCGTAGGTTGGCAATGCCGGTGCCCCTGGACGCTGGCGATTCGCTTGTTTACCTTCTGGTTGCGCTGGATGCAGTTTTGAAAGCTAGGAAGTGCGGCCGATGCAAGTTCGGCCTCCTGGTGTTTATATCTGCCTTAGTATTTTTTCCTTTTCCAGATACTCACATAAAACTGCACATTTTCACTGAGCATGTTGAGTGCATTGATGGGCTTCTGTGCAGAAAAGTTCTGTGTGTTTCATTTTTAGTAATGTCTGCTTTTGTGTAACTTGTTTATAGAAAGACCCAAAGAAGTTAAAAGTTTTTATTTTTGCCCATTTATGACAGCTAAAATAAAGTCCATTATTCCTCTTTCCCATAATGGCTGTGTTGCTCTATTTTTCCCTGCAGATAGTTTATTCTGTTGTTGTTACCTGTAGCTTTTTTTGCCTTTCATTTATAGTATCATCTGTATGACTGCATGACTTCAAATAACTGAGGTTATGTTTTAGGTACAGGGGGTCATTTTGTTCTTGTTCAGTGTTTGTGCAGAAAATTTTGTCCATTTAAATTCTGTAACTCTGTTCAGTTTTTGTTCCACTTCTGTTCACATCTCCAGACCTAATTCCTGGCAGTTTGGCTGTGTGTAGAAGCTAAGGGAGCCTGTCTCCTGCTTCTGAAGTAGAATTGTTGGGCTCATCTGCTTCTCTCAAGTTGGGCAGGGCCCCATCTTCAGTTTGCTTCTGAAACACTCAGGTCATCCCAAATATTACTGTTCACAGGCGTCCCTCCAGGGCCTGCTGGTGCTGTACCCGCAGCAGCTCATCCCACCTCTCGCAGGCCATTGTTGAGCATCACAGCAGTCCTTCTGACTCTTCTTTTCTATCATGTTTGAAATACAGTTCAGCTTATGTTAAAATCTTCTCTGTTTAGATACATTTTTGAAGTGCTCTATTGCTCTGGCACTTGTTTCCCCATGTCTTGGCCCTGGCCCCTAAACTACTGGGTGTTGCTTTCCCTCCTATTTTATCCTGATTTTGCTGGTTTGCTCTCATTTCTGAGTTTTGGTACAACCGAGTCAGATCGGATGTTTGTCTGCGTCAGCCTTTAGCCAGAGTGATTTTAATCGTGGTGTTGTATTGTCCTCAAATGTGAAACAGCTGAAATTAATCTGAAGCAACTGGCCTTAAGTCACTCTTACTTTGTTTTTAGTTCACATGCTTATTAAAGTGTTACAATGGGAGTATTCTGTGGTTTGAAAACACCTAAACACCTCTTTATCATTAAAGAGACATGTCTTTGAGATTTCCTGTGTGGGGCTTCACATACATGAAGCAGAACTGAGGTGTATCTGGATTATTGTCTTAATCCATCAACTGAAATTTCTTCCCTTGTGCTGAGTTTAGATTATTTTACTCAACGGTTGTGGATGACTGTTATGTGAAACTGTCATGTTTAATACAGATGGCAAAAGGCCAAGTGACCAGTTAGGGAAAAGCTGTCAAAATGTTATGCACGACCTTTTTATGAGCTAACTTTTCTCTCCCTCTCCCTTTCTTTGGATTTACTCTCCCAGGAGCTGCTGTCTAAATGGGTCCAGTCATGCCTCCCAGTAAGAAGCCAGAGGGCTCAGGAATTAGCGTTCCCAGTGGATTGAGCCAGCGTTATCAAGATAGCGATTTATCAAAGGCACTTCACGATGACGAGGACCTAGATTTCTCTTTGCCTGCCATCAGATTAGATAAAGGGGCCATGGAAGATGAAGAACTAACTAATTTGAACTGGTTACACGAGAGCAAGAACTTGCTGAAAAGCTTTGGGGACTCGGTGTTAAGGAGCGTTAGCCCTGTTCAGGACATCGGTGATGACACGCCGCCATCTCCTGCCCACTCTGACATGCCCTATGATGCCAAGCAGAACCCCAACTGCAAACCTCCTTATTCCTTTAGCTGCCTCATATTTATGGCCATTGAGGATTCGCCAACCAAAAGACTGCCTGTAAAGGATATATACAACTGGATCTTGGAACACTTTCCATATTTTGCAAATGCACCCACTGGATGGAAAAATTCTGTGAGACATAATCTCTCCTTGAATAAGTGTTTTAAGAAAGTGGACAAAGACCGAAGTCAGGTGAGTTTGGAACTATGGGAACCTATCTGGCTCTGAAAATATCCACCTGCTAATCCCAGAATATGTCCTTAACAGTGAAATACAGAATGTGCAACCCTGTGCCTGGTAATGTAGTTGATTAAGTTCAGAGAGCCAGCATTTCTTTGACATTGCTCATTCTGATTTTATTAAATTCATTGTCTAGACATCTGTAAGAAAGTGCTCAGTGTGTGTGTGTTTTTTCCCCCCAGCTGGTGTCTTCATGCATAGTGGTTAAATACTGTTTTTAGTTATGCTGTGGTAATGGTTTCCAGCTATACTAGATGAATGTAATCATGTTATAAATAGGCTGCTTGCTGTTCTTGGCTTATACAAATGTATAGTGAAAGGGTATGCCTTATGTAAGAGTCCGTCGCTGTTGCCCTGGTCTGCGTTGTAATCCAAAAAAACTTTCCTGCTTTTACACAAGGAGGGTAGTGCTGATGAAGCTTTGTTTCATTTCAAGTGGGTTTTAGAGAAACTCTTCAGAGGAGACAGAGACCGGTCTGGCATCAAAGTTGAAGGTTACCATTCACCAAAATTCCTGGCGTTCTTTGGGCTCATGTAGCTTCTGCAGCTGGTGTGGAGCAGAAGCCCTGGGAGCACATCTTTGCTTTTGGATCTCGATTGTTGTCTCCTGGGTTCATTGCTGATTTCCCAGCGGCGTCTGCAGGAAGAGAAGCTGTGTGCAAGAGAATGGGGAAGCAAGCGGAGCAGTGGGGGCAGTCCTTTGCGTAGCCTTCTGCTCTGTCAGTCTGCCTGGGAGCAGGAATCAATTTCTGAAGGGGACCTTCTCAAGAAGCAGTGGTCTGGATGAATCTTTGGCAAAGTATGAGTATACTGATGAAAATATCAGCTTGCAGATTAATTTCAGAGGCCTTCTCACGGGTTAGGGAAATAAATAGCAGGTAAAATCACATCGCTCGTGATCTGTTTCTAAAATTGGTTGAAGATCAGAAAGTGAACACTTCCCCCTGGCAGAAACAATAGATGCACTCAGCTTTTGTATTTCAGTGAGATAAATGGTGTGATTGTCTTGTAACTTGTTAACCTGAAACTAGACTTCTCTTGGTGGTGCTGTTCTCCCTATTTTGCGTGCAATTTAACTAAAAGCTGTGGAATAGAAACTCAAGTAAATCTAGAGGAAGAGTCATACTCTATCCTAAACTAGCAAATTTTCATTTTAGATGAGTTAACTTTCTTTTCTATGGAGTTTTCATTTTTTAAAAGGATTGACACATCTATCTTTCTTTTCAAAAAGTATTATTACCTACAATCCCTACTGTGCCCATATTGCTAATCAGACGCTGTATGCTGGTATTTTTGTCAGTTATTTGCTGTGAAAGCTTGTGTGTGGGATTAAAAAAACCTGTTCCTGAACTGGATCTTGTTTTGTGTAAGCCAGAGTCTTAAATTCTGGTTTGGAAGTGAGACTATAATAATAAACGCCACACCAGACTTTTATGACCCTGTCCCAGACTGTAAGAAATCTTCACACAATGCACTTAAAAAACCACCAAAATACTGTAACTGGCAAGGCATGTGTTTAACACTGCCATTTGTGTTTTGTTCTGTCCCTCTTCCTCTGTTTACAAGTTGACTATTTAGATTTCAGCTTCCTTCTATGAGGAACTTGTCTTCATGTCTATCTGTCAAATATCCGGCCATCCACTGAGCTCATCTGAGCAATACCTTACTGCACTGCTGCTCCGTGGGGAGGTGGCGCAGCACAATGCATGACTGGTCACCCACGTCTCAAATTTGTGATTACAGCCATGGTTACACAGCTAGACAACAAGGTGTGGTGGGAGGCCTTGCCTGTATGAGTAACAAGGTGGAGTTTTATTAATTCCTGGAAAATCTCAGATTATGAGAAAGAATTTCTTCCACTTCCTGAAGATGCTAATAACTGCAGGTAGCGAGCTTGAAGATAAATGAGATGGGAATCTCAAACATAAAATGCACCACAGCAGGTCATTCAAGTCCCCTGCTGGGTTTTTCCTCGTGTCCTGGCCAAGGGATGTGGCAGACAGAGTCCTGAGTTCAGAATTGGCCCTTGGTCAGAGTTGCTGAATCAGGTGCTTGACTGCTAATTGTGGACTTGGAAAGCAGTAAATGTCATCTGATGGCTTTGAAAATACCTTTATGTGTGTGCATGCACACTTGGGGTTGATTTGGTACCTTGCAGCAAATACCTCTGCTGTTCAGAAGGAAGGTGTCCATCTAAAGGGTTCTCTGGTTTTGGTACTGGGCTTGGGGCAGAGGAAAGAGGGGCTTTCATCTGTAAGGAATCATTTTATGCTACTTCTCCTTTGCAGATGGTTTTTGCAAATTGCAGGTTTGGAGTCTGCCTGTTTTACTGGTTTTGCATGAAAAAACCCCCCAGCATTTAGCAAATGGCATGTTATGAAATGCTAACAAGATGGGCTCTGAAACATGTACAGTATGGGGGGAAGGAGTTAATCAGTGCTGGGAATTGCAAGCATTTGCCGGTTGATGTGCGTTGACACATTGTGAAAAGCTAGAAGCTGTTCCTCTCATAGTTGTGCTTTCCAGTGTTTGTTTGTGTAGCCTTTCAGTAATCGTTTTTCTAAAAAAAGTTCTGCTGAACACTTAATTCTTTTTTGAATTGCCTCTGCATAGTATTCTCAGTCTTGGGTTCCACTAGTTTATATTCATGGGACTAAATATGCATCTAATAGTCTGCAGCTTTTTCTGCTTGCATGTGAATGCTTGAATTTCCTGATGCAAGATCATTGTAACAGAGAGGGGAAAAAAAAAGGCAGGCTTCATCACTGTGGTTTTTGACTTGCCCTGTCCTGGTGCTTTAAGTCTGGTGTGGAATGCTGGGAAAAGAGGATTTGTTTTTACATTGCTGCTATTCCACTTCAGCTGCAGTGCCATCAGGCTTACCTGGCAAACCAAAAGCATGGCTGTTACTGTAGCTGTGATGAGGCTGATCTGGATCGAGACACAGAGCTGGGTGGAAGAACGAAAATGCTGAGCCCTTGATTGTACAAACCTCTTTGCATTGAGCTCAGCAGTTTAATAATAGTTGGCCAGAGTATGAAGTTACCACATGATAGGGAGTAGATGCGGAGTTCCCTGGCTTTGTTTATACTGCCAGACCTGGGAATTCACTTGTTCAGATTAATCCTATTGTGAACATACAGATCTAAATGTCCTGTAGTCTGTGTCCCACTTAGTACAGCCCGTTAGTCCATGACTTCCCTACCATCTGGTCCTTGGCTATAGAGAGGAATTTTTCTTGTATATGTGTCTCCATAGCAACGAGTTTGCAGTTGATATGGAAAGTAAGCAGTTGCCCTAGCAACGGAGTTACTGATGTGGCAGCTTCTCTGCTTGCAGGGAAAGGGCTAAGCTAGTTCAGACCCATTATGTAGGTTTGCTGTGATTATAGCTATGCCCACTAGTGCTGCTCAAGCTAAGGGGCGGCTGAAAAATTTTGTTACAAGCCCTGTTTTTACCTCCCTTGAAAATCTGATTTATTTGTATAGGGATTCCTGCTTTGAACAAAGGCTGGTAGGATTGTCTTTCCAGGGTGTGTGATGTGTCTCTGTGCCTTTTATGAATTCAAACTTCTTCAGTCATCGTTATCAGATGAGGGGAAATGATGTTTGACCTCGCTGGCTTTGCTGCAGTATTTTTGTCTCAGTGAACAGCCTGTGGTTATAAAGGTTGGAGCTTTTGTCCCCTTGCTCCTCTCTGCTATTCTGCTGTTTTTTCCCTGGTCTGTGCTTCTTTGGGCATCCATCCTATCAAGAGGGCTCCTCTTTGTGTCTGCTCTGCGTTGTCTGAGATAGGGAAGCACGCACATGCTTCTGGCTGTGTGCACACTGAAGAAATTCAAGCATCTGAAAGGTTTATTTGGCTCTTACACTGAGGGACATCTTAATAAAAATGTAATGAGGGTAAAGGGTATGTTTATGGGGATGGGAGAAGAAAATTCTCCTCACTTGATGTGGAAGTTATTCTTAGAAGTATGTGGTCCATAACTGGGTCATGGAGATCCAGCCAGGCTCCTCCTCCGTCTGGAGCAAGCTCTGAGATCTGAGGGCTTCCAAGTGGTCCTTGAGCTTTGCTAGAGCTGATGTCCAGCTTGTCCTCGTCTAATGCACTGTCTCTGCTGAGTGCTCTGCCAGGGCATCTTGACAGGAGCCGTGGGGAGCCCTTGGGCACAGGAGACTTTTCAGCAGTGCCTCCTCCAAATGTCTCTCCTCTGATGTGATAAAGTCTGGGGTTTTGACAGGTAAAATCCTGTGGAAAGATCAGTGCTAGATGGAGTGAGAGGAAAAGGACCCTGCTTGTTCTTTCTTACATTCTCCTAATCCAATCTGCATGTGCACAAAGGTGAGGGAGATGGGACCCTGCCTTCCCTCTTTTAATGTTGTTGGGAAGGTTTCCTGTGAAAGTTCAGTGTCACACTGGGGATAGAAATAATCTCTGTTTTTAATGTTATCAGCTAGACTGATCCAAATAACAGAAGTGTCAGAATTTCATTTCTTTTATAATGTCTGGGGAAGCTAAAGTGAAAAAAATATGAAAAACCAAACCCAACAAAACAACTCCTCAGATTCACGTTAAAGGCTTCAGGTGATATTGACTCCATTAATAAATTAATGTCCTAAATAAGCTGGTGCAACTGTTAATTTCTTTAATTATTAAAAGGATATTATGTGGTTTTAAACTGGAATTTGTCTAGTTTAACTTGAAATGCATTTTCTTATACTTCTGTCTGTCACACCAAAAAGCTCTCTAATATCAGAAATTTTCTCCTCAAATTGGTATGCAGAGAAACAAGGGTCATCTCTTTTTAGAGAAATCATAGAAAGTCTCTAGAACCATTCTGTAAATGGAGTTTCAAGATATCAGACAACTTAAAGAGACCTCTTCTTGAACCCTTTCGGTTTTGTTTTTGAATTGTAAACCCCAGAATTATACAGAATAGTTAAATAAGAGATTTCCTAAAGCTGTGCATGGAAATAACACTCTTCATTTCACTGGCTTCCAGCTGCTTGACTTTACATCAGAGCTAACTCTTTGCACTGGAATCTGCCCAAATTAACTGTTTTAGAGCTGTACAAAGCATGTAATGATGAAGAGCTGCCAATATCAGGGAATCCTCTGAATGTTGTATTTGTGTTGACTTGCTCTGGGTTAAGATAGCCTGATAGGCAGGTGCCCTGCTTCGTAACTAAGGTGTTGGTTGCACAGTGACAGGCCATTGTCCTACTAGAGGAGATTGGCCACTTAGGTTAAATAAACTGGAGTAAGGGGCCCTCTCTGTGCTCCTCACCTGCAGCAAAGATGATGCAAAGTGTGTTAAGCAGCACTGAAAGAGCATTGGAAATCAGGAGTGAGGTGCTTGGGCTGTGGTGAGGTTGATGAGTCCATTTCTTAGCTGTGTTTGCACTCCCTCACTTCTGACTGTTTGCTCCATTTACCTTCCTGGCACATGAACTTTCGTGATTCTGAGATAAACAACTTATCTGGCTGGATTTATACTTTTCCCTCTTCTTTTAATTCTTTTGTTGCTTTTCAGCTTAATTCCCCAATTCAGGTCACAATGCAGTCCAGCTAACAGTTGTGCCAACGGGGCAGGGGGAGTAGAGATGATGGGGAGGCTGGGGATGCCAGTTGGGATTGCAGAGACAAGCTGTTCCTTATAGAAGAAGGGCTGGCAGCTGCATGATGTATGACTGCTTGGTGGGGTAATGGATGTAGTCCCTGCCACAAGGTAAAGGTTAAGGCAGAATGAGAACAGACGTTTAAGTGCATTGGGAGGCTTTCTTCTGCTGGAGATGTTTTGTTTTCCCTTTACGAGCAGGACTGTGCTGTTTGTTGTTCAAGTGGCCTGTGTTAGTGACTCTTCTTGGTGTTTTACAGCAGATTTAAAGTGATCAAAGTCTATGCTGCCCTTCTCATGCATGAACCCTGACAAACCTGGCTGCTTGTTCCCTTTCCTGGGAGATGGAATTGATCTAGGGCTGCATTGCAAGCCCCTCTTCAGCTCCTACTGGCATGTGTGTCACTATGTAATGAGCAGGCTGAAAACTCTATGTATAAGTTTAGTTTGGGTTATTTTTCGTTGGGCTAATTTAGCTGGATTCATTTTCAGCTCCTTTTTTAGTTCATGGTTACTGTGGTCAGAGGAACACCAGTGTCAGCACAGGCCATGGGCTCAGCTCTGTTTAATCTGGCATGAGGCTGTGCCTGCGGCTTCCAGCCAGCTCAGGGCTGACCTGGTGACAGCAGGAGAAGATGGGGAAGGGAAGGGGTGAGGGATGCTCTTGCCTTTGAGAGCACAGGCTGCACTTAAACCAGTGGGGCTGTTTGAATATGTTCAGTCAGATACATGCTTGGTGCTTGATTGGGTCCGTAAGACATGGGTGAAATGATCCTACAAAAGCTGCACCAGGATGTGTGCATGTGCGTTTTTTCATGATTTGTTTCTTTGTGTTGCTCAAGGTTTTTAATTTTGGCAGTAGAGGTGGCTCTGTGTGCACCTTCGCTGTGCATCCTCTGAAAAGCTGTTATGGAAGAGGAGAGGATGTCTATAAAATCAATTGTCAAGCTTTTTCCATGCTGCTGCCATTATGTTCACATCACCTATATTTCTTTCCAATTGTCAGAGAGATAATGAAGTGCCATTGTCACTGCCAGCAAAGGAAGCACAGATCCTGGGGCTGCACTCTGGTTTGAGCACAGGAGGCCTTGCTGCTGACGGGCTGAAGGATGTGGGCACACAGGAGCACTTTAGTGTGTCCATTAGTGAATATGGCAAGACATGCCCCTGAGCACCAGGCCCACCATGGTGGCTGTGCTAACTCTGGTTGTCACTGAACATCAGGCCTGAACTGGGCTTGCTGGTGTGGCTGAGTGCATGCACTGCTGTCTTGCACTTCAGTTCTTTGGCAAAAAATCAGAGAATCCATTTTAATTACTAAACATATGTCCCTTAGACTTCTTCCTTCCTTTCCTAAAAGGGAAGTGTCGTATGTTGTCTGAAAGAACCCAGCAAATTGTGCTGTGTGGCTTCTTTTCCTGGGTGAAGACCTTGAGAAAAAACATTTAAAAGTCTTGGTCATAACTCAGCAGTAGAAAATAATTGAGGAGTTAAGAATACTCTTCAGGCAGCCTGAAGCATCTTTGAGTTGCTGTAGAGGCTTTCTTTCTTTGCTCTGGATTCAGGCAGTTACAGTGTCCCCACTGAACCTTAGTTCAGTCCCGCAGCATGACTGTTTTACTGGTAAAGTCACTCACACCACTGGCCTGGCAGGCTCTGGGCAGCAGTCTGCAGGTTGCTTATGCCCGCTCCATGTTATTTTCAGCTAACTGCTGTATCTTCATCATAAATCTAGTAGATAGAAATAAATGGTATAGAGTAACATAAGGCAAAATCCTTATGAAGAAGGGACCCTGTGTGACTGTTTTTAATTTGGCCAGTTGTCATTTGTATGTTGGTCAGTGGTGGGTTAGCATATAAAAGTAGTTAACTTCTGTCATTGCAAGACTGGGCAGACTTGCTGCATGAGGTCATGGTGCCAACACTGCATGTAGCTATAACAAAGCAGTATGTCGTGAAGCTCAACAAGTCCCAAGTGCAAGGTGCTCCATCTGGGTCAGGGCAATCCCAGGCATGAGCACAGGCTGGGAGATGAAGTCATTAAGAGCAGCCCTGTGGAGAAGGACTTGGAGGTTCTCATGGCTGAAAAGCTGGACATGCACCAGCAATGTGTGCTTGCAGCCCAGAAAGGCAACTCTCTGCTGGGCTGCATCCAAAGCAGTGTGGCCAGCAGGGTGAGGGAGGGGATGCTGCCCCTCTGCTCTGCTCTTGTGGGACCCCCCTGCAGTGCTGCATCCAGCTCTGGGCCCCCCAACATAGGAAGGACACAGACCTGTTGAAGAGGGTCCAGAGGGGGGCCAGTGCTGATGATCAGAGGGCAGAAGCATGCCTCATGAAGACAGGCTGAGAGAGCTGGGGCTGTTCAGCCTGGAGAAGAGACGGCTACAGGAAGACCTCATTGCAGCCTTCCGGTACTTCAAGGGGACTTAGCAAAAAGAGGAAGAGGGACTTCTTATACAGGCGGAGAGTGACAGGACAAGGGGGAACACTTTTAAACTAAGAGGAGAGATTTAGATTAGATGGTTGGAAGAAATTCTTTACTGTGAGGGTGGTGAGGCACAGGTTGCCCAGAGAAGCTGTGGGTGCCACATCCCTCGAAGTGTTCAAGGCCAGGCTGGATGGGGTTGGAAGCATCCTGGTGTAGTGAATGGCATCCCTGCACATGGTGACTGAGTTGAAGATAGATGATGTTTGATGTCTCTTCCAACCCTAACCCTTCTCTGATTCTATTCAGTTACTCCTGTGAGCACAGATTTAAGAAAAAGCCCCATGTAGCTTCCTCAGATTAAGTTTTGCTTAACAAGCATCTGGGGAAAGATGTAGCCCATGCTTATATGTGTTTTTAAGCTAATAAAGCTTTTTATTTCTAAGTAATTGGCTTTTATCTTTTGATACATATCTGGTATTTTTAACCAGTACAAGTCTGGTAAAGATCTTTTAGGTAAAGGAAGACACTGAGAAAACTTCATTTTTATGAGATATGTCAGGATCTTGCTGTTGTTGTGGTACTTTTAGTTTGCTAGTTTTCAAGTAGTTTAGAAACCGTGAGATTTTTCTTTCTTCAGTAGTAGCAACTGGCTTGTTATGATTCATTAGTTAAATTTTGGTCTCAAGGAAAAAGCTATTTAGCTTCCTAACATCTGTCATTTTAATTCCCAGTTAGTTTAACTCCCTTCCCCAACCATGCCCCAGCTGCTCCAGTGTCTCTGAGCTGGTTAAAAGCAGGGTACCCTCTCAGCTCCAGAGATGAGAAATTATTATGGGTGGGCTTGGGAAGAGAGGAATTGCCAAAATTGCTTGTCTGGCAGTGCTTCACTGATAAGCAACAGAGAAACATGGGTGGTTGGTTCAGGTGCACTTATGAGCCCCTGTCCTTGATGCTTGAGCTCTGGCACCCTTAAAGGTAAAGGGCATTCTGAAATGTGCTCGGATGCTTTACTCAGTCTTGTAGCTTAGTATTTTGGACATAATTCCTGTGTGTCTTTTCTCTGGCTTGGAAGAATTCAGACACAGAAGTAATGCTGTATGCTTTTCTTCAAAGGTAGAGGCCAAGATGGGTGTTCTGGAGGACCAGGCACGTTGCTGTGGGAGGGTGGCTCTGTGGGTGGTTTCAGCAGTCTGGCTGCCCTGGGACTAAATGGCCTCATAGGTGGGGGCAAGAAACACTTTCCTCAGGTGTGCTGTTTTTAGCAAGAGCTTCCTGAGATATTTTCCCTGTGAGCAAAATTAGCATCCAGGACTGAAACTCACAGCAATTCTCACTTGGAATTACACAAGAGGGTGTAGAATACTTTGGCTCTGCCATGCCATCATGTCCATGATTCCTCTTAGCCTGCAGCCTTCAGATCTTAGTGATCAAGTGGCTGGAACTGCTGAGATGTCTGATAGTTGGGAGAGTGCACTCACACATGCTCACATTGCTGTTGTGTCTGGCCATTTATTGCAATGGCAGTAAAACAGTGGTTATCCTTTCTGGAGAATAAGCACATTTATAAAAGTCTCAATGCTGACAAGGTTTATCTACATGCTGGCAACAAAGCTGGTTTTAAAAGAGTACTACATTTCTTGTAGCTGTAAGTGGTGTCAGTCTCATCAGTGATATACAGGTCATGTAAGATAAGCAATGGCAGAGAAAGAAAGGGAGTGACCTTCCTGCTTTGGCATACAACTTTTTTTCCTTTTTTTTTTCTGTTTTCCCACTGGTTTGGACTCCTGACTTCAGAAAAGCTGCTTTTGATTTACTCTTGAGTGTCTACAACAGAACTGGGACTGAGGGCTGTGGAAAGTAGCTGTTGTGGCTATAAATGTTGCCTCTGGATTCTGTTTAGTTATCCATAATAATAATTTTAGAGACAGTATATTTTAATTAATTAATTTTGTTCAATTTTTATTTCTGATTAGTTCTTCACATTCCATTTGGGCTGTTATGGAAAAATTGTCCTGGGAACTAGTGTAGGAATTTGTGGGAGGACTCATTCTAAGGATCTTAAATGTGAGTGGGTTTTTTCTTGTTGAAGTAGAAAAGAAACCAAATTGCTGCCCTTAGCCAGTGACTTAAGATACCAAAACACTATCTACAGCGTGCTGAATTGCTATATTTCATTGCAGCAGTGAAGAGTAGCAATTTACCACTAGCTGAGAGCTCTCAGGATTTTGAAGCACCAGTGTAACTTGCTGAAAGACGACTGTTGGTAAGCAGAGGAACGAAGAGGCTTCTGTACAGGGAAGTCTCAGTGGCGTGGAGAATTGTCTGTGGCAGTACGTGGAGCAGAAACTTACTGATAGGATTTTGCATAAGAAAACCTACTTGAATGGTGAATTCAAGCTTTCAAGCTTGAGCAGAAAATTAGCCTGTGTTCCAGAGCTATGTTTATGAGATCCCACAGCTGCCTACTTGTGGGAAGGTAGTCACTGAGATGAAGCAACTATTATAAATGTATTTCTGACTTTACAGTTGAAAAAAAGTGTCTACAGTGCAACTTGCAGGGGCTGTGGGCGTTAATGCAAGGCTGGGGTTAGTTGCTGGCATACCTTATCTCAAGCTTTCATTTACATATTTTTGTCTCTTTTCCTCACCCTTTAGTGTGGAGAGTGGGACCACACCTCTTGTAGGTTCTGCATGCTTCAGTAAAAATAGAGAAATCATTCATGAAATGTCTTGGTTTTACAGTAGCGGGACGGGTGTGAAACATCACTGTTAAGGTTTGTGGTTCAGAATGTAATAATTGTAGCACTTCTGCAATTAGATCTCTTTTCTTTAAATAGTTGAGAAGAACTAAACAGACCTTGCAAGGATAAGATCTTCATCCTTAGGACTAAAGTCCTTGCTGTGTAGGAAAAACTGCATTTGAAGAATTCTCCTCAGTACCACTGCTTTGCAGTGGCTGGTTCTGTGCAGCCTTCTCAAGCCCCAGAAAAACACAGAATCACTGCACTTCAGAGATCATGATTGCTCCTGGCAGCACTTTGAAGGCTTTCAGAGAGAATGTTTGACAGGTTTAAGAACTGCCTGCTGCTGGTGTGTAAGGAGCTGCAATTATGCTTTGGGAGAACACCCTGTGCCAAAAGGTATTCAGTTCTGCAGGAATTCCCTTCAGACATAATATTTATAAATAATTTTAACTGGAAATAATTATATGATTCTTATATAATTCTGCCCTTCCTGAAGTACTTGAGGACTAAGGGGTTATACATGAATAGAATCATAGAGTCATGGAACATCCTGAGTTAGAAGGGATCATCAAGTCCAACTCCTGGCCCTGCGTGGGACTCCGCAAGAATCACACCGTGTGCCTGAGAGTACTGTCCAGACACTTCTTGAACTCTGTCAGGCTGGAGCTGTGACCACTTCCCTGGGCAGCCTGTTACAGTGCCCTGCCACCCTCTGGGTAAAAAACCTTTTTGTGATATGATGGTGTAAGCAGTTTGCTGACTTTCCTGTATAGCTGAAGTAAGAAGGAATGCATGGTGTGCATGGGAGGTGCAGGCTTTCAGTCTTCAGTTAGGGGAGATGGGAAGTTGGAGAGTCAGGATGTGGCTGAGATGGCTGAAAGTGAGACCAGTGTGGGCATTTGTACTGTTGGATGGTTTGCTTTGAAGCAGTTGGATGAACTTGTCCAAAAGGCTTTTTCCTGTTTTGGCAATTAATGTAATACATTTATTGTTACGTAATTATTCATTACACTAATTTATTTGGGTTTTCTCTCTTCCCCTTCTTCTGTACAGATGGAGGTTTTCCCCTTCAATGCTCAGGGTTAACTATACACCCCTTGCTTTTATAAAAGAGTGTAGGTTTGGTTTACAATTTTATATTGATATGTAATACTTTCTAGACTTCTAGCTGCACGGCAGAGAATAAAGAAGCTATCATGGAGACAGATTGCACAGAGGACTCAGTCCAGTGCTAGCTCCCACCTCTTGAGGCAAATGCAATTTTATTGTTCATTATGTACCTCCCTTTTCTGCATAAATTCTTTTTTAAATCTATCTGTATGTATGTGTGTGTATATAAATATATTTTGTATATGAAAAGCATTACAGAGTCACATAGCTTTTTTAGATCATCCAAACACTTTTAGGATAAAATGGTAGCAAAAATTGGGTTGTCAGGTAGAGCTTTCTATTACTTGTGTCTCTGTGCCAGGAAAACAAGATGCTGTCATAGTGGTACATCTTGAATCACAGAATATTCTGTGTTGGAGGGGATCCACAAGTGCCTTCAAGCCCAGCTCTTAAGTGAATCGCCCAGACAGGGATCCAGCCTGCAACCTTGGCATTATTAGTACCATGTTCTAACCACCTGAGCTAATCTCTGCAAAGTTTCCTTGGGAAAGATGTGCAACACATCTTGTGTTTGCACACAAGTTACCAGTTAGTCTAAACAGATGACTGTAAATTAAGAGTCTTAACTAACCTGAACCATGTCTCTTGTTTTTTCCAAAACAAATCAGCATTTAAAATTTAGTAAAACACATCCACTTTGACTAATTTTTTGTTGTTTCAAGTTTTACTAAAACACCCATAATATTTCTCTGCCTTTTGGGCAGTGCTGCATTTGTTCAGAGGAGTAAAGTTCCTTGTTCTTGGCTCAGCAAGTCTGCTTTGATGTATCATTTGCTGTTAGTTTTTAGAGCTGACTAATTTTGAATTTGGGAAAGCAGAAATGTAATTATGACCCTTTCCATTAAGAGACAACTTTTTCAGTCATTCTTGTTTAAAAAAACCCCAGAATTTTCATTTAGAAAGCTTTGATTTTAATTTGTAGCAATGAAATTGTAGGAAGGGTGTTGCTTTTTATCCCTTTCTTCTGTGACTAGGAAAATGTTTTCCTCCCGCCAGCTAAAAATCTTGCATTATTTTAGTTTCAAAGTAAATACACTTATGATCTAACCACTTTTGCTAATTACTTTCTTTCACCAGCACTCAGGTTGTATTCACCTTCCAGTAGTGTCTAGTATGCCAAAAATGCATTTGGCTGGCTTGGGCTGATGGGACAAGAGTCCATGTCTTAATTATGGTAGTTACCCAGTTGGTGTGTAACATCATCTTATATTTATTCCCCTTGCTGTTTATGAAACAGGGTTTGCAAACTTGTTGGATTGGCACTTTGAATCTTAAATTTAGACATGCATTTAAAAGGGGAAGAATTTGCTTCATCAGTAAACTTGCTTTTTTTCCTGTTTTGACTGCCTGTTGACTCCTCTTTTTTGTCATCAGGTGAAAAATTAAAACTGTTCTGGAGTGGTTTAAACAGCTTTTCAGTCCATGCCATGTGTAGCTTCAGCCTTCTTGCACTGTGTACCAAGACATGCTTTTGTTTGGAAGGGAAGGGAATTTTGCAACTGCCCAAATAAATTTTCTGTTTGTGTTGTATGACTTTTAAGTTAGACCAAGTAATGTTAGCATCTGAGGGTGTGTTTGTGTAATAATATGAATGGATATGATAAGAGTGGTGTGGGAGGGTATTTATATAGAGATTTGTATCTTTGAAGTTATGAAATTGGCTTAAAAATCATGTTGTCATTTAAAGCAATGAAGGGAGGGGCTGTGTGCCTTGTTTTAGAGCCTTTAAGACGTTTTACAAGGTCTTTTATAGAAACAAAGGCAGCTGGAAAGGTTTTGGTTTGCCCCCCAGCCCCCCCACCCCGCTCTCCCATGATTTTGCACCATCTCATGACTTTCTAATAGAAACATCTAGAATACCAAAGTGCTAAAAATGCTATGAATCAGCAACATTAAAGCCAGATTCTGGAGGTTGCAATAAAGCTGTAATCCGTCAAGTTTCTTTCAAACTCTTCTGTTGCTGGTGTGTTTAGTATTGCCCGAGAGAGTCTTTTGCAAGAAAAACACAGTAATTTCAGAAGTCCTTTACCATGCATTGCAGATGTCAGCATTTGTGGTCATAGGGTGCAACTATGAAGAGAGAAGGACCCTTTGGAGCAGCCAGCCCTTTTTATGGGCTGGTGCTTTGGAGCTGGTGTAACTGGCTTCCTCTTGCAGGGGCAAGCAGTGGTGAGTTTTTACACCACCAGAATGCTCAAGGTCTGGTTGCTGGTTTTCAGCAGGATTTGGTACATGATGCAACTCTTGAGAGGTAAGATGACTGCTGCTAATTTGTTTCAATATCGGTAGGGTGAATGGAGTCAATATAAGGTGTCCATTCCTTTTTTGTTCAGCCTTTGGATAGGGCCTTCAGCAGTTTGGACTTCATTTTCTCACTATGCATTTTTCTCTGTAGGGGTGTTTTTATGTTATTTTTGGTTGCTTTTCACCTTCAGCTATTCAATTCCAATTGCTATTTTTGTGGTTCCCCTCCCTTCCCCCCACACCTTAGTTCTCTTCTTTTTGCTACCTGCATCATCTCTAAATGTAACTGATCATAACTATCTGTCTGAGGTATGCAGGGGCAAGTGCTTTCAGTTGCCGTTGCTCTGTACTGAAAGTGCATTTGCATTTTGAAAAAGGAAAAAGTAGCTGCCTTTTTTTGAAGCAGGATTTTCACTCACAAACCGTATGCTATTTTTGGCGTGTCAGCTATGATGGCTTCCTGTGTGAAACTGATCAAGAAAAAGATCACAGAAGACCTGGAGCGGTGACTCAGGTCACAGCAGGCCTGGTTGCATGACACCTGTGTCATCAAAATAGCCTTGCTTTGGCATCCCTAAATGAGATTTTCTCTTCCTTTAGATGGTAGATCTGTTCAAAGGCATATTTGATCATGAATTGTTTGGAAGAAAACAACTTTTTAACCTTCTGAGAATATCATACGTCTTCTCTTCCTTGTTCTTTCTGAACTCCTCACAGCATCATCTGATTTTGGGCAAGTTGTCCATTTTCATTACTGGAGTCTGCTCAGAAATTGTTTCTTCCTGTTTCCACTCCAGGCATGTTAAGTCAGATAAATTCATACACTGATGTTTAATCACTGATCACTAATCACCCTTGTGCAATATTGATCAACAGCCTTTTTGTATGCAATGATCAGAATGAGTAATAGCTTCCTAGTAAACATCAAGGAGTGGGAGGTGAAGATGGTGACTTAGCCCTGTGTAGAAGTTGACACAGCTTTTTTCCTGAACTTCCTAGACTCCATCCAGCTTACCTTCCCCATACGTACTCCAAACTCGGTTTCTTTTCTTGTTCTGTTCAAGCCAAGCATAAATTCTTCTTTCCGTAGATGGTGTGTCTTTCAGCAAGTGCCCCAGTCCCCTTCTCAGGGCTGCTGGTGCTGCTGAGGTAATCCAGTGTCTCATTTTCATGAGGAGCCTGTCATTTCTTCTTTCAGTACACTACAAGCACACACAGGCTTCCTATTTCATGGGGGCGTCCTGTGAACATCGCACCTGAAAATGAAAAATGACTGCTTGTGAGATAATTCAGTTAAAAAGAAGCCAGGGAAAACCCAAATAGGCAGGGCTGTGGTGTGTAGGCTGAAAGCTGTTTTTTACCCCCTCCTTCCTCCCACTCTTTCTTTACTGGGTAAAAGGCCCAGTCTATGCCTGAACTTGCTATTCTGAATAACCTCTTATCTGCACACAGTGACTGATGCTCACATCCTGTTTGCTACCAGCTTAGAGTGCCCTGAAGAGGGACATTCCTATTTCTGCTGGATCTGTTTCAGTGGGTTTGCAGTCTGACTCTCTGCTGCTGCCTCTGTTATATGCCTTTTGAATTCTCTCCTGTGAATTTGAGGAAACTCACTTTTTCTTTACTGTTTCTATGAAATAGCAAAATCATTGTGGGATTTGGAATGGCAACTGGAAAAATGAGGTAGACTTTTAAACAGAGGAACAATTTATATTGAGTTGGGATTTGTTAAGTATTTAGACTTTGATTAATGCTCTGCTAATGTAGAACTAGTCTGCCCAGGAAATAACATGAATAAACCTGTGAATTCTATTCTTGCCAAGGTGTGGGTTTTGATCAGGAACTTGCTAGCTTCCTTGGAAAAATTGTAGATTTAAATATTCCTTTTTTGCACATCAGTAAGTTCAGATATTATTTCTCTAGTATAATCAGTTTCCTGTGTTTAATAATAAACTATCTGCACAATTTCAAATATGCTTTACTGATGGAGGTGCTCACAGATGCTGATTATCCACTCTAAAATACACTTGATCAAGTAGCTCATGCTGCAGAAGTTTTCCGTGCCAAGCTTTGTTGTGTCTGTCACTTTTAGCATTTTACCAGTTGCAGCCTGTGTAGCCATTCTTACAAAAATACAGTCACCTAAAAAACCGAAGACAGAAAAATCCTATAGTTGTCAACTCTATTTTTGTGATGGCTGTGTGGATATAAATATTAAAGGCAGTCTTCTTACAGTTTTAATGAAGCTTCTTGCGAATTAAACTTTGAAGACTAAGCAAGTTTATCTTCTTTTTACAAGCCTTCACTTCTGCACTAGATGTAAAGTAAAAGTGGGAGAAAATATTAGTATATCTGAATTAATGGCTTCCAGTGAAAAGCTCCTGCATTGTTCTTTTTAACTTACTCCACCTTGAGGATGATTTGGATGAGACCTGACTATAGCTTTCTTTCACCCCCTGCCACTGCATTCTTCTGCTGAGAAGAACAATTCTCACCTGTTTCTCCCTCTCTGACTTGATGGCAGGCTGCTCATCTCCTGGGGCTGGGTGCAGGTTCCCCAGCTGTGGCACAGTGGGGCTGGTGCCTTGCACTTTCAGGGAGGGTGAGGGGACTGTGCTTGCTGCTAGGGTGGAAACTGTGTGTTTAATCCACATGCCAGAGCATCTCCTGTTTGTGCTTGTAGTAATGCCATGGCCCTGGCTATTTCCAGCCACCCATGGGCTGGAGCTGTGTGGGAAGAAGTTTTGTGTGCTCACACGCTGCTGCCAGAGGAGACCAAAGGTACAGCTGGGACTGGGAGAGGGTGCTTGCAGTGACCTGTGGCATAGCAGTCAGTGGAGACCGGTAGGTGGTTTAGCAGCCCTCTCCCTGCCTCTGCTTGCATCAATAATTTCCTTGCCATCTTGAGATTGGAGCCTCCCGATGCTGGAAGGCTCTGGTGCAACTGAGGTGTGTTTTTGACTCTGCCAGGCAGGCTTTTATGGCCAGCACTCTAGAAGACACAGGAAGAGGTTATTGCTTAGGTGGTAGTGTTCTGACTCTGCAGATGGTCTCAGTGAGGGCTTGCTGCTCTCTGCCTGGCCATGTGTAGGTTTCAGTGGTGTGGCTCTCAGGTGAAATTTCTTGCTGAGACTGGCTTACAGTGAAAATGAGATGCCAAATCTCACTAGGTGAGGAAAGCACTCTCTCGCAGGCTCTGTAGTTCTAGTCCCACCAGAGTGCCCAGTGTCTAAGAGGGAGTGTGCTTACTGTAGCTGCTGGGTTTTGACCTCCCCACAGGAGGCTGGTTTGCTCCTAGAGCTAAACTGGTCTTTCTCTGGTTTGTCTTCATTGCAGAGCCATTGATCTCACTGTTTAATTTAGGAGGCGTTTCTCTAGAGGCTTGTGGTAGTACCTGGTGATTGGGTGGAAGGCTGCTTGCAAAAATACCAAGCTGTGGTGAAGTTCCAGAATTTTCTGAGTCTGTGAAGTTTTAGCTTATGACGTTTGGGCTGTTGAGACCCTGCTCCAATGAGTTTTTGCTGATTTGGACTGTGTGAATGAGATGGAAACTTCACTGCAGTCATGAGTTGCTTCATTTTGGAGGATGTTTGCAGCATGGGGAGGTGTTTTGTTTTGCTTTCTGGGGTTTCATTCAGCCATGAGAAAGAGGAGGAGGAGAGAGAAATGAGGGTAAAATGTAAGTATCTCTGAACCTAGCATAGAAATGGGACACAAGCAGAGTAGAATGTGTATGTAAGTAGCCGAAGTAATGTGCGTGTTGATGGATGTGGGTAGCACTGAGGTCTCTGTTGCAGGAGGATGGTTATTCTTCAGAGTGTGCCTGCTGGAGGTGACAGGGATCTGTTGAGGCTGCTGAGTGGGGCTTGGGATGGAGCACAGCTTTGTTTCTGTGAGAAAAAAAGAGCCCAGGAACACTTGGAAACCCCACATCCAGGGAGCTTCTCAAACCATTTATCAAAGTGCCTGGTTTTCTTCCTCAATACATCGTGCAAACCAGTATTAAACACTGAGCAAGTAAAACCCATACATTAAATAAACAGCTGTGGGGGAAATTGTGCAAATCCATTAGCTTTTGTCATATCTTCCTTATTTCTATTTTTGTTTGTCACTGATAA
Organism: Rhipidura dahli; assembly: GCA_013399225.1. Taxonomy (NCBI): domain Eukaryota; kingdom Metazoa; phylum Chordata; class Aves; order Passeriformes; family Rhipiduridae; genus Rhipidura; species Rhipidura dahli. The sequence goes on from VXAC01003403.1 coordinate 626,275, forward strand.
TGGATTTAGTTCAACCTACTCCCTCTCATGCATTTCTGCTAGCTGTTTACCCCTTCCTCTGGAAATTCACTCACTGGCTTATTTTGTCATTAATACAGTGACAGACAAAAAGTGACCTGCAAACCTTTAGCCCGGCTATAAGTGTTGAATAATTTTTTTAATAACTGTTATGTGAAGGGTTGTGTTTTAAGATTGTCCCTAGGTTTTCATATATAATGTAACTATATATTTGTAAGAAAAGGCTATTCATGTCTTTTCTGTTTGTAGATAATGTAGATAATATGAAGGGCATGGATAACCAGTGGGTATTTAAATGACCGCACCTCTAATACAAAATTAGCGCACCCCACTAACTGGGCTGGAGTCTTGGGGTTTTTTTTCCTTTTTGCCTTGGATTTTATAGGTGACCTTGAGGATTGTTTTATTCTTTTGTTTCTGCGTCTTCTCAATTTTCTTTTCAATAGAGTAGGGATAATTACATTTTCTGTGTATACACAGAAATGATATAGGCTGAAACAGCATTTTTAATGCTCCTGGCTGCCTAATCTCCTCAAGTATGCTTGTGATGGCCCATGATGCTTACAAGCTTGTCTTCTGGGCTCTGCTGCTCTCTGCTGCTACCCACCCAGCCCAGTCTCCCTGTGTCTGTTTGATCTTGCACGTTGTTCCTCCCTCACAGTGTCTCAGCCTGTCTTCTTCAGCACCCAGACTTTGCCTAGCCTGGGGAGACTTTGGACAATGTCTGGGGTTGCCTAGGTACTGGCATGAAACAACAGCTACTTTATATAGGAGCCAGGCACTGTTTAAGGGCATTGTTAATGGCACTGCTTTCTTCAGCTGCTTGCAGGATTTCTGTGTGGCACCCTAATAGCTTCATAGGGTGGTTCACATATGAACTCAAGAAGGAGATATCTAACAAGCTAAATATGACTCTTGGAGTTGGGTTACATAATGCAACACCTCCTGAGCCTGATGGAGGAATTGTTTTATGATGAGGGTAGTGGAAAGCTGATGTGGTGTAGGAGAGCCACTGCTGGCTGTAGGCAGTCATTTTGTATGGGCTTACCTGTACTAAAGGATATGTGCAGGAGGAGCAGTGGACCAGATGTGCCCATGGGCAGTGGGTCACTGTGATTGAAATAATGATAGAGAATCATTCCAGACCTGTTGTTGAAGTGCCCCTTGCAGGATCAGGAGCCTGGAGTCTGGAGACATGCTCTGGGTTGGCAGTCTCTGGCTGCAGCAGACTTGCTGGGTGTCTAGGTCATGCACTAGAATACATTTCTAACTTCTCTGTACACATGAGGGGAAGTGCTGAGGTAAAAAATTGCTTGAAAGCCCATGAATTCCTTCATTTGTGTAAAACCCAAACGCAGTCAGTCCCGTTCCCACTGTTCCTTTGCTCTACCTGTGGCAGATAGACAAGGCCATAGGATCTGTGCCTGTGACTCTGCTAATGGGGCCCTCTCTGCAGGTTTGTGGGGAAGGGCGTGGGGCAGCCTCAGAAGGCACTGCTGCAGAAGGCAGGACCCTTCACTCTGATACCACATACAAGTCCAGAGGAACAAAGAAAACTTCTCTATGTCTTGTTTTGGTGAGACTTGAGCTCCTTTAATATTGGAAGACTGCTGGACAGTGTGTGTTGCAGGATACTGTGTTGCCTCTTGCCTCTGAAATAGGTTGTGTTTTTACTATGGAATACCACTGCCTTCCCTTTTCTCAGCTGTTATTTCTCAGTGCTGATCTGGCCTCTTTATTCCTGTATAATTGTTTATTTGTATGCTTGGCTTCCTTTTTGTTTTATTTCATTTTGAGACTAAGTAGACCTTTTCCTCTGTAACCATACTCCCTTTCTCAGGGAAGTGATATACCCACCCAGCCTCTCCAGTCAGAAAGACAGTGCCCTTTTTGTGACTGGAAGAACAGCAGAGATGTGGAGGTGTTCATGCGGCAGATCAGGGGTTTAAAACATTGATGTCTGGGTTGGTGTCTGGGGTAGCTCACTGAGCAAGTGAGCTAAAATACCAAGAGACAAGTGCGAAAACAAAGACTTGGACTTGCATGATTTGAAGTAATGGATGTTTTTACTTGGAGCAAAATAAGATTTTAAAAGCCCCAACCTTTTGTTTTCTTGAGAAATGCTGACGATTTTTTGATGCCACTGGCTTACTTGGGTTGAACACTGTACTCCAGCAAGCTTTCCCATCAAAACATCAATTTCATGCATTACACGAGCATATGTTTATGGTCATGTAATTGTGTTTTAGCTAGTCTCTTCACGCTTCTTCACCTTTGTGTTTGAGCTGAGCTGTGACTGCTGCTTTACTGAAAAAACGTTGAAAACATGGAGGAGAAGTGTTTGTGTGGGTTTTGTTATGCTGCATGCAGATACTACTTCAGATTTACTTCAGCTTGGTGTCAAGCTGTCACCTAACATTGCCAAACTTTCCTTGGAAGAGCAGGGGAAATTTCTAGCTCTCTTAAGTTTGTAGGTCAGGGGGATTTTTATGAAAATTAAAGGATTAGTAAGCAGTTGTCACTGTCATTAAAATGCAGTCAAGGTCTGTAGTGCAGTTCTTTAAAGATGGACTTAGAGAATTTCACTGGTCTGTGCTAGAAATGTTAAAAGAGAATGAAGAAAATCTGTCCTTAAACTGCATGAATAGTTATTTGTAGTTTTTATGTAAGTTTGCAGTGAATCTTAGGAATGTGTTTTGTAATAATAGGAATCGTTGGCAGTGGCTTTGTTTTTCTTTCTTTAAGAATTCCTTAGCTGTTGTACTTCTTAATTAAAAAAAAACCCCAAAAAACAAAACCCAAACCAGAAAAAAAAACCCTCAGAAAAAATGTAGCTGACCTCAGATGATTCAATGCTTTGTGTGTTACTGTGAATAAGTTCAATTGTTTAAAAAAAGGAGTAACTACAGAATCCACCAGACTCATATGCAAGGTATGTGCAAGCTGTTGTAGAGGATAAAGTTTTAATATTATCTGTTACCACCCATAAAAAACTACTTAAAACTGGAGAACCTATGTAGGGGAGCAGAGCAAGCAACATTATGTCTTTATTGATAACTTGAAATATCAATGAGTAAAGATAAGCAATAGAGTTTTAAACAAACCAGCAGACCAACTCTGGCATCTGATCTCAAATCTTCCTGAACACTTGCCAGACAAATAGTTTAAAATTTATTATGTAATATATTTTCCAGGTTTTGATACCAGTATGCTAATTCTGCCTCATGTAAATGAAGGAACTACAGTTCTGAGTTGGTTCTATTTTAGCAGCGACAACTTCATTTGGAGGAGTGCGATACTAATGTGAGGGATGGGCTGGGTAGTTGAACCAAAAAGAATAAGGCATATTCTTCTTGTCATCACTGTCTACAAGTGAATGGCACAGAGCTGGCCTTTGAGCAATGTTCCTGGTTGCACAGGTTCCCTCTCCTTGGATATTGAAAAACATCTCTGCCCTTGCTGTCACACAGCATCAGTGGTCACAAAAGGCTTGCGTTTTCTAGTCTTGGTGAATTTTGCAATCATGACCCGCTTCTTTCCCATAGTGCCAGCACAACACTTGCAAACCTTTAAGAGTAGAGGTATATTTAGTGAAGGATGTGTAATCTATGTTGTATTGTGGGATGGCTTTGAAGTTACTTGGCAGGTTTCTTTGCTTAGTACAAGAAAGTTATTTAAGCTAGTCATTCTCTCCTGAGGTGAATTTTGGAGCGATTATTGTGTTCCTATTGCTGCATTTCAGAGCTGAAGATAGGCTGTCATAAGGTACAACTCGGAAAGTATTTTACTTGCCTTCCTTCTGCTTCTCCGTTTCCTCATGAAAATACCTCCCTTTTTTTGTTAAATATGTTTTTTCAGAGGGCGAGAAAAGGGGAAATTTGTGTTTAGGAGGAGTTCCTGATGTTAGTTTGCTGTTCTTGGGAACCAACCAGAAACTTGTTTTAGTCAAGGTTTCCAGAACTGCTCTGTCTTCTGGGTGACTGCAGTGTCAGGTGGTGAGTGAAATGCCCTGCTCCTTTTGTTCGTAGACTCTCCCATCATGCCTTGTTCTCTGGGTGCTTGTGTGCAGGTCCGTGTTGCCTGACAGCCTTGGGTGTGCTCTTACCACCCTCAGAGGCTTCCTGCACAGGTGTGAGCAGTCACGAGTGACAACAGTGTCTGTGACGAGGTGGCTGATGGCTGTGTGCTGCTACATCAGATGTGGTGCAGACACTGAAGTTAAGAAATGTGCTTCTTGTCTAAAACAATGAACTTTTTCAGGCTCTGGTCCTGGATGTAGTTACTCAAATGGTTTTAATTTCTGTGGTGACATGGAAAGTTCTATTGTACAATTCTTTTGATCCTATAGAAGCACTTCTGTGCTCATATCAAACACTTGGACCTGCAGAAGCTGTTGGGCATTCTCATGGATAAGCTTGGTGGCAAATCTATGTGAAAGGTTTGCTTGAAGCCTGCTGCTGCAGCATAACTGGGCACAATGAGCTCAGATTAAATATTTCTTTAAAGTAAGAACCTTTAATACCCAGTAATCTCTCCACTGTTACTTGCAAAGAGGTCCCCTGTTGTAGCAACAGTAGGTTTCATCCACAAGAGAAAACCTTTTGATGGTGAATTACTGACAATGAAAGGTTCCTCATTACTGAAGAAGGTGTCCTTAATGATACTCACTGGTCCTGTGTAATGACTGCAGCAACCTACACCTAGTTAGGCAGGGACAGATGTCACAGTGATGTGATTTCAGCATTTGATAGCTTGGGGCTGCAGATGTTAGTTGGAAATGCCCTTTGTTGAGTAATACGAAATTTCTGCTTTTTCTCTTTGCTTTTGTGGTTACTGAAGCCAATGTGACATACCTCTCAGATGGTGTACATGTGCAGCCCTTCAGTCTATATAGCTGCCTGATTCATATTGCTGATCATTTTGGTTCAGAAAAGCCTAGCCTTGGCCACTCATCCCCTCCTGATTTGACAGTGGAGAAGTAAAATACGTATCTATTCAGTGGGCAGCTGTTTGTGGGAGCAAGGTCCTTATCTGAGCTGTTTTAAAATTCTCAGGCTGCTGTCATAGCTTAGATGCCTGAGTGGAGCTGTGGAGTCACTCGTGGGTGTCTTGTTTTGGTTTCTCTCCTCCCAGCCTCCAAGCACCTGTGTTGGCACCCAGCATCTCGGTGTCTCTGGTTTCCCATGCACAGCCTGGCCTTTCCCTCAGGGCTGTCTGTCGGCCTTGCTGCCCAGCTCGCCCCAGCTCTCCCCTGTACCCCTGCTCTGTGTCATTCTGGTTTTGCCATTTGTCTTAGAAGCTGCTTTGTTTCCAGTTGAAGTCCTGATTTTCCTTCTTCAGTGTGCTGTTTTGAGAGGAGCATCAGGATGTCACCAGGGCTCCTGCTACAGAAGGGGAGAGCTCCCGTTCCCTTCCCTGGCTCCCCATCCATCTCCTGCTTTGCCACAGCTCTCTGGATGCTTGTCACACCCTTCATGTGTGCCAGCTTAATGACTGTAAATTACATCAAATTGTGTGAGAAAAACTGTTTTCTTTGAGGAAAATGACTGAAATGGGCTTGTGAAAGAAGGGCCAGGCACATGCAAGGCATCAGGCAGGAAAAAAATGTCCCCCTTGGCAGATTTCCCTTAGGGTTCTGTTCCCTTGGGGACCATCTCGGTGGTGATGCTGCTTCGAGAGGTGTGGCTGCCTGGAGCTGCTCCTCCCTGGTGCAGATTCAAAGTGAATGTATTACCAGAGCTTCAGAAGGGAAGATTTGGGAACGCCAACATCTTTCTGAGCCCATGTTTTGTGGTTTCTGTATCCTCTCTCTTCCCAAAGCTTTGTTTTGACCAGACTTACTTTTATGGCAGTGAAAAGAGCAACTCTGTGAAAAGGATTGTGTTCCTAACACCTTTCAGGTCTGTGCTAAAATAACCAGGAAATGAAATTCTCCAAATAAACATTACCTGAAATTTTTACATAGATGGACATAGCCCCTGCAGTACCAAAATCTGGCCATACAAACCCAAAACAATGGGTTGTGCATCTTTTCCCAGCCACTGATCTTGGAAAGAACTCAACACACAATTCTTTTAGTTGAGCTTTGGGCAGACAATAGCTGATGTGTGAGGCCAGGCAGTTAGTTGCAGGGTATATGCTGGCAAAATATTTATAATGAGGAGTTTTACTAGTGGATAATGCTATTAATTGCCAACCATAGCAACTGACAGAGCTGACAAGCAGCATTTTAATTATTTTAAAATTTTAATCTTTTTTCAATTCTTCTAAAAAATGACCAAGCATTTTTGTTTAGATACAAATAGGCTGTGTAAAGTACTATTTAAAACTTTTATATGCAGTCCATTGGAAGCAAAAATAACTGAACATTGAGTGTATCATGTACCTTTTCATGGCAATGCACTGGCTTTAGTGGCTGGGAGGGAATCAGAATTCTGTATTTAAGAAATGAGAAAGAGCAAATTTTTTAAAAAAATTGGGATTAAGTACACAATATTGTGGCACAATCTCCACATATATTAAGTGACATAAAAAGGGGTAACAATTTCTCAATATAAAGCATATTCGGGATTTTTTTTTTTTTTTTTTTTAAATAAAGTATTCAGTTGTAAACTTTCATGGGGTAACTCTATATGTTTCTCTTTCTCTCCATTAGCACCTCTGAAATAGTTTACCCTCAACTGTAGTTTACTCTTGGACCACATGAAGAAGACTTGTAGTGACATTCCCCATTTTTTAATCACCGTAACCAGGAATCAGTGCAGAAGCTGTAACCTATGTTTGGCAGGAGGGAGGTGGCTGTGCCTGGCCCTGGGAGGAGGTGGCATGTAGGGAGATCTGAAAGCATTCCAAGTGCCGAGATGATCAGGGGGCTGTTATCCACTCCTCAGTCACTTGTTGCCTGGGAGACAAATGTAATCCAGGGATTTTTTTTTTTTTTTTTTTTACTCTTCCTTGCTGGTTTTTGATTGGAGTCACTATTGACTTTTGGCTTGGAGGAGGTAGTGAAGCAGCACGCCAAGTGTCATAAGATGGAAATTAATCACTAACCAACAGGTCTGAGCTCCAGTGATTTCCTTTCCCGTGATTGCTCTGTATATGGGAAGACTAATGACACATCTGAACAGACAGTTAACAAAGCTCTTCACACCTCCTGACAGTCAAGAAGGTTTCTTAACCAGATGTCACTTCAGTTTTCCTTTTTATTTGTGCTCTGTTACATGATTGTGGAAAAACAAAAATAACTGTCTTAAAAAAAAACTTAGCAAAGTTGGTGAGCTTTTTCTTAAATTACATTTGTTTTTGCTGGTAAATTATAAGTCAGCTCAGTTGCAGTGAAAATATAGCAAATCTGCCTTCCGAGTGTTTTTTTTTTTTTAACAAGGAGTGTACTTCTCAATATTTTTTGTGAGAGTTCCTGTTTTCTCGGTGAGATTATTTTTGGCTTTTTCATGAATATGGGCAAGCCAAACAAATTTATCTTAACAGTAATGAAAGGTTTTGAAGTTACTCTTAAGTAGTGACTTCATATTGTAAGGCCCTCAGCTTAAACTGACTGATGGGTTTTGGGGAGAAATCTTTTCCAGGTAGATGAAAAGTCTGTCTTGGAAGTAAATGAAAAAACCAGATGTTTGAAAACAATATGTTGTGTTCCAGTAAGTACAAATAAGGTAGATGGTATTTAAGTGTAGCTTTTTTTATAAGCTTATCCCATGCTGTAAGAAGTAAGGAATCCAGCAAAGGTTTTCTCCTGAAAAATGTTCCTAGTTTTGCTCATTGCTTGCTTAAAAGGAAATTTTATGTTCTCAGTCTGGGTCTTGGATAGAGTGTGGAGATGGAATTTGGGAGGTTTGGATTCTATTTTTGAATCTGTCCTTTGCCTAAAAATTACTTACTTGGCTTATCATGTCTCTTGCTCATTGTCCCACATCTAAGAGGGCTATAAGTGTAACAACCTCCTTTTTGCAAACTGGTTTGAGATGTGTGGTACAGTTTGCACAACTGACACCAGCACTGGATCTTTCAGTCGCTGGCTGTAGTGGCTGAGATGAGAGCTGAAGTCTTGCTTGCTCTCTCTCTGGCTCCTTGAGTCCTCAGTTTTTTGGCCAAATCACAGCCTTGGTTCAGTTCAAGAGCTGGAATTTGTCTCGCATTAGACTCTTCTGGGGCCTCCTGGTAGGGCACCTTTGGGAAGTAAAAGGACAGATGGGCTTGAACACTGGAAGCCACTCTGAAGAGTCTTGACTCCATGTTCCTGTTCCACCAGAGCAGCTTGCAGAAAATGGTTTTTTCTTCATGTCCTCCAGCAGCCATGCTTTTCTGACAGAAGACTGTCAGAGCTCCTGTGGGTTGTGCTGGCTGATCTCCTTTTCTTGCAAGCCAAGTCTCACGTGGTGCTGGGAACTTTCTAGATGCACACACAGACATCCAGTGACATCAGGGAAGAGTTTCCTTTTTCATTTATTTTTGGGGGGGAGAATTTAGTGCAGATTTACTCTCTGTAAACACTTTGCATGTTTCACTGTGTATCCTAAAGCTGTCCGTGAGGCAGAGGAGCACTTAGAAGGTGGTAGGGCAAAGATAATAAGTTGTTAAAAGAAAACAATGTCTGGTTTTGGTCTTCTGTATGGTTTAAGAAAATAATGTCCCTCTTCTGATGTGATTCCTGTGTGTGTCTGTGCGTGCTTGTTTTTTAAGACATTGACTGAGAGCTTTGTTTCACTGATAGAAGTTGAAGCAGAGAAAAGGGATGGTCCTGGGTTGAAAAGCAGCTAGAGGCAGTAACACAGTGTCCCCACCTGTTTCAGAAAACATCATCATTTACCAAAAAATCTTATCATAATGCCTTCGAAGCCTGCCATTGGAGTTCAGTCAATTGTTAGGATTGGTGTTTGATTTTATGGATGTTCAAGCAGAGTAAGACTGCTCCTGAACTATCATTCCATGTGCTTTCATAGTGAAGCTGAGGCAAAGTTTTCGTGTTTGAGAACTCACACAAAACAATCCGAAATATCCTTGGCCTGACCTCTGATGGGATTGAGACAATGAAATTGCACTGCTTGTAACTGCAGAATAAACACTGAATTTTAGTGTAATCTTTGCCTTACAGATTGACCATTTGTGTTGTTCCTTGTGTCCAGAAAGGGTAATTAGAGTAACTGTTGTTTTAGCTGATCACAAATTCACAACACCCTTAAATGGTTATACCCTGATTATACTGTGGGCTTTTTTTTGGTTTTGGTTGGTTGGTTTGTTTTGGGGGTTTTGGGTATTTTTTTCCCCTCTGGGGAGAAAAGATGATTAATTTCCTCTTGTCGTATAATGGCATTGATGTCATGTGGGTTGGAGGATTAAGTCCTTTTATTTTTAAAACAGTTGCTAGGGTGTTTAACCCCCTCCTTTTTAGCCTTGTTTCTCTTTGTATAACAGCAAAAGGAAAAGAAAACCACTTCCAAAAACAAGACACTTTTCTTCAACGTTTCTGTTTAACAGTTAAATGTAGCTTCTTATTTTTCCGATATGGGATGATGGGGAAATTGCCAGATATTATTAAATCATATTAACTAGTAACAAGAGAGAGGGAGAAAAGATCAACCAAACATTCATTCTTACTTTTTTCCCCCTTCAGAATTGTGATTTAAATCATGCAGTCGTAGTACTTTATTAATGGAGCAATAATCTCTGGCAAGCAAATTATGTTCACTTCTGTCAGACAAAAAACCCAAACCCACTGCTTTTCCTGACAAAAACTGCTAAATAAATAAGGCTGTGGCATCAGATCAAATATTTGATTTTTTTTTTTAATTCTTTTCTCTTTGCAGAGTATTGGAAAGGGGTCCTTGTGGTGTATAGACCCAGAATATAGACAAAATCTTATTCAGGCTTTGAAAAAGACACCCTATCACCCATATTCGCATGTGTTCAATACACCTCCCACATCTCCTCAGGCATATCAAAGGTAAGAACTAGATGCATTTTACAACTCTGAATGTTTTCCTGCAGCATTGCATGTGGTTCTTGGGTGAGACGCTGAGTGCAATTAAGCGATGCAGTTTGGAATGTGCCTAGTGCAGGAACCCCAGCAGCGCCGGCGGTGGCCTGGCCTTTTTTGGCATGTCCAGGACACCTTTCACCTGCCCATGCCCCTGCTGGCACCAGCAAGTGTCCCCAGCAGAGCCTGCAGGCCTCCTGCCCTGGCTGCTTGGCAGAGGAACGCCTGAAATTAAAATGCAGATAAGCAGATGGAGAATTCTGAAGTGCCCACTTATCCCATTTGGTGAAGGCGCCATTCTCTCACTCACTCAGAGGAGATGGGCTCATTCTTTTCCCAGGAGAGCTGCAGGGCCGATGTTGCCTCTGCAGCCATGAGATGTCCACCAGGTGAGCCAGTGCCCAGGTGACTTGACCAGCCCGTGGTGGTGATGGGTGCCAGTGGTGGCCCTTAGGGTCAGCTGGGATTTTCTCCTGTGCTTCAGTGAAACAGGCGTGGAGTGGGGTTTTTCCATTTGTTTTGTGTTTTTTGATCTGGCCTTCCCAAGACCCGTGTTAGCAGAGACATACTCCATGGCTGCCATCCACGAAGCAGGCACTGAGCTTTGGCAGAACTGTTTTCTCCTCGAAGCTTCTAAGGGCCAGGAATGCGGCTCATGGCCCGTGCCGGCTCACCTCCCTCAGGATGGGGAAGATGTGATGAGCCAGCCGCAGCAGGGCCCGCAGCAGCACTGGGACGGAGCGGTGACGCTGACGGCTCTCGTGGCGGCTGTGGTGTTTTTTATTCTTTCTCCGCGTTAGCGTTGAGGCCGGGGAGGGCAGCGTGCTGGTCGCCGTGGCGACGGGGCATCTCCCCGGCAACGCGCGGGCCGGGCCGGCGCTGGCGCGTCACGGGGCCGCGGGGCTCGGCCGGCCGTTGCCGCGGTAACGGTGATCCCGCCGCGGCGCCCGCAGTGGGGACCCAGGGCCCGCTCTTGTGTCGCGGGCATCCCCCCGATGGCCGGGGATTCCCCTGGTCCCCTGGATATTTCCCTGGAAACCAGGGGGTGATGGTGCAGCTCGGCTGTCCTGGTGTGCCGTGGGCTGCTGGGGAAGCACTGTCCCTAATACCACCTGTGGAAGTACCCCCCACTACTGTGTTCTGCAGAAGGACGGATAAAAATTTTAGATAATGGATTAAAACTGTAATTTGTGCATTTGAACAAAGCATGTTTCCTGGTTCTTGCTTTATTGTTACTGCTGCCTTTTAAAGAGTATTTTAATTATGCTCATATGGATTTATTCATAAATTCTCATAGTGAGTAAAGTGTAATGCACATCTGACATAGAAATGGAGGGATTTCGATCCTTCTAATCCCCACAAACAAAAAAATCCAGCATACACATGCAGTTGAAAGCCAGAAGATCTCCCATTTTTTTATGGCTGAAGTGGCTGTTGCCTCAATGGACTGGGTTTGCCAGAACTGCTGTGCAATTTGGTGACAGATGTTGTTGGCAGAAGCAACGACATGGACAGCTCTTCTAGACTGGGCTGAAGGAAGCGATGCAGCAGCACTGCTGTGGGCAGTCCTTGCAGGGATGAGCCCTTAGAGACACCTTTTCTGGGTGCCAGGGAGCACACAGTGGGGTAGTTGCCCTGTGTTCTGCACAGCTGTGTGCCCACTGCTCCCCATCCTCACCCTGCACAGCTGTGTGCCCGCTGCTCCCCATCCTCACCCTGCACAGCTGTGTGCCCGCTGCTGCTCTGTACTTACTGTGTGTGCCAAAGGATGCCTGCACAGTCACAACTTTGGGCAGAAGTTATGCTGCCCTCTTCCAGTGGGATGGGTGTCCAGAACCTCATAGGCTGTTTCCATGAGTGTGAGAAGAGAGGTGTACTGGCAGGTGCCAGACAGTATGGGATTTAAGAGAGGGGTTTGAATCACTACCTGCTTTCGGCACTGCCCAGAGTAGCTGAGCAAAGGAGAAGGAGGGGTCTAGTGAAACACCAACAAGCAAGTCCGAAAACTGAAAAGGAACCTTTTTCTCCTTGGAACCCATGGGATGTCCAAGCTGCTGCTACACTTCTTGTGCTGTCAAGTGCTTTGGAGTCGTCCTTGTAGTGACTGCATCATGAAACAAAGAGCTTGTGTGGTTGCAGGAGCAAATGCCTTGCAAATACAGACCAAGTGGAGGCCAGGTTTTATATGAAGAAATTGTGGTCTCACTGTTCCTCTTAGCTGGCTATTTTTCAGCATTTCCACTATTAAATAAAACTTAATCTCCACATAGTATTCTAAAATATTTATTCATTCATCTACTTATGACTGGTGAAACATCAATGTGAAGCTGGTTTAGGTGATCAGTGACTTTTGAATTAATTCTGGATTGGCAGTTACCTGGTAATTTTCTGAATATATTTCCAGTAGATTCTCAACGAGCTGAACATTCCCTGTGCATTTGGAAAAAAGCAGTAATCCCATGTGTAAGTGATTGCTTTCTCATGTGAACAAAGACTTCAGTAGGGGTAGAAAATGTAAATCCACTCCACCACAGTCGGATCTCCAGAGCAATACATCATCATCATCATCATAACAAATTCCAAAGGGAATTTTTCTTGTGGTGAAGACAATACATTTAGAAAAAATCCTTGAGTGGCAGAGGTTTTGCTGTCTGTCCATCTTATGTAATGGAAGTTCACAACTAAGAGAAGCTATGTCACTTGGTATTAATGAAATATATCTGGAACCAGATAATTTGCCAATATTATTCCTGTCTCAAGGAATGGGATTCATTGGAGGAATTACAAGTTTTATAAGGGTTAGTTGGTGTGATTCCACAGGGGCAAATTGACCTATTCCTTGTCTTTATCAGATATTTTAAAAGAATAAAGATGTACAAATGAATCACATGTTCTGTTTAGTATCTGCATAAGCAGCTTAGGGTTGAATTGAGCACAGAGTGGAGGAATGCACTGTAAAAATATCCCAGGCAAGATGATCACTGAACACACAAATTGTCCTTTTCTGAGCAGAGTTAATTTCATCAGATAATTTAGTTTCATGACTTCTGTAGAGCATCCTGCATAAACATGACAGGGCTGGACCTTCTATGAAGGAGTTGCATGATGTGAACCCATGAGGAAACCTCTGGAGCAACTCCTTCAAATATTTGCAGGTTTTTATTTTACTGTCACAGCTTCTGCCTTTCATGTTGTTTATTGAAGCTAAACCTGCATCAAAGTTGTAGGTTATCCTTCCTATCTGTACACTTTGTAAGCTGAGATCAGAAATGATCTGTGGCCATTGGGTGAAGCTGGTGAAACAACCTTTTCCCATTCACTGAAAGACTCCGCAGGGTGTCTCACTGCAAGAAGGAATGTAGAAAATACATGGTTGTACTTTGCAGTCTGGAAACATGGATTTAATTCTGTGCTATTGTTTTTGCTTTTGGTAAGAAGTGAAGCTGATCATAGGGCAGTCAAATACTAATTTCTGTGCATATTACAACCACTTTATCAAGAATGATCTTATTATTTTACTTCCACTGCAGAGTCAGAATGAGTTTTCTTCTCTTGGTGTGGTGTCAAGGTAGAGTCTTTAGGGAATTTTTGTTTTGCTGTTTTTGTAGTTTTGTAGTTTGTGAGATCACAGAGAGCACAAGTTCTTATAAAGTGTACCCTCTGCCACCATCACATGCCTTAATTTGAAGAGCATCTATACTTTGAGATTATGCTGCTTTATTTCTGTTTTCTGACAAGTTAGATAATATTGGTTTAGTTCAGTGTCAGGTGTGAGTGGCAAAGAGAACTTTTGCTTGAGTAAATGCAGTGGTAAGTGCATAAATATTTGAGGATCTGCCAATCCAGGACTTGGTTTCTAACATACTCTTATCAGTTCTCTAACCATTAGACTTTTGTGATCCCACTTAACATGGAAACAAAACAGATCAACTCTTCTTACCTTTTAAAAGGCACTTTTTTTTTTTTTTTCCTTCCTTTTTTTATACCTTGCAGTATAAAGGATATGTAGGGAAGAATGATAAATTGGGAAAAGTGGCCACAGATCCTGGACAGAAAAAGAAGAGCAGAAAGTCTGAATCTGATCTCTCTAACAGTAGTTTGATACAGGAATGGTTGGTAGAGATACAAATAACCCTCTAATCACATCTTCATTCCTCTCAAAATTAGTGAAATGCTTCTAAGCCTTCTCAGCTGAAATGTTTTCAGTTCTTTCTCATTCATATCCCCAAAATAGAAGAAATGTCAAGTTTTCCATTTGCCAAATACACAAAGATTTGGTTGAGCCTTTTTCTGCTTGCATGTGTATAGACTTTTAGTAAAGTACTGTGAAGCAGGGTCCTTAGTCTGTCATGTTTCTCTAGATGCCAGGCAAACACCAGCTCCTTGCTTTATGTTGTTATTTTTCATAGTTCCATTTGTTGAACCGTCTTTCCAGTTACTTGGCTTCTTAGGCTCTTTTTGCCCTCCTCTGTGCTTTCTGTAGATAAATATAGCCTTATTCCAAAGATAACTTGGAATGGTACTGTAGATATTTCCACTCAGTTCATGGGAAAAAGAAAGTCTGGGGATGTGTTTTGAAATTTTTGTTACTTTGTTTGTAAAACCTTCTGTAGCCCTGGGTGTTTCCGTATGAAAATTGTTAGAGTGGCCTCATTGATTGAGATGTGAGTTGCTGACTGCAGAAACTTGAAGCCCGTGGGTGCTGTGCTGCTGAGACTTTGTCCTTCTGCAGCTCCTCATTCCTCTTCTTGCTGTCCCTGGAGCGTGTGCTGGTGCAGGTGGAGCAGGGTTGCACAGTGCGTGAGCTGCGTGGTGTAGCAGAAAGCAGAGGGTGTGAGGGACACCTCGCCTTTGGTCCCTGGGCAGTGTGTGCCAATCTCACCTTCATCCCATTAATGGCCATTGCATCACTGTGACAACTGCAGCAGGGGTGTGGATGGGCAGGCCTGTGCAGTGTTCAGTAACAGTTCACTGAAGTTTCTGTAGTTGAAAATTAAGACTTGGGAAGGAGTGTTTGTGCAATGAACAGTGCTCGACATGAGCATCGTGTTTGTTAATCATATAATATCACAGCCATGGAAATCATCTGACTTCTGCATTTGAAAGCAGACTCGTGAAGCTTTGCAAGCCACAAATGGTATCATAGTGTGTCACATCTTACTGCTGTTGGATTAAGAAAAGTGTTTTTATATTTCCATAACTCCAGGTAAATTTTTAAATCTAGTTTTAATCATGTCTTGTTTTTTCTTTTAGATTGTCTTCACTTCTCTATTAGTTATTGGACTTTCCTTTTGTGCTTGTATAAAGAAAAATTGACAGGGAAAGTCATGTTACTTGTAGCTCTATTGTAAGGCTAGTGTTCATAGAACAGTTTCTAATGTCATGCTAATAGTGATAAACTATGAGTAAAAAATACTAAGATAACTTGAGAATCTTTCAAGCAGTAGTTAAGGGATGGCTTTACTTGTAATGGTTATGATTTTAAGGCATTCTACAATTTAACTCTATTGTTTATTTAATACTTGTTTAAACTCAAAGTAAGGGGCATTGATTTTTGAAGAATTGCAGCTCCATCTTAAACAAAAGCCTGTGTGGACCTTTCATCATTTCTCCTAGCATTTTAATATATTTTAGGGAATGGAGAACATGTTTAAAATGTGAGGTAGCTGTTGTAGTTTATGCAAAAATCCCAATATTTGTGTAACCAGTTTGTTCCACATGTAATATTTCTTCGAGAATGTCAGTTTTGCACACAGGTTCAAACGACTTGACTAGGGGAAAGGGCCAAGCAGACTTGGGATAGTCCACTAGAGTCCAAGGGCTGTAGGAGGTGATTGCAGGTGACCCATCTTCTTCCCAGGTCATAACAGAAGGTTACAGATGTACCATAAAAATCCTGGTTGTTCATAGAGGAATGTCCCAGGAGATGAGCATGGCCAGTGAGAACCATTTCCTCTTTTCTCTGCATGGTGTTAGTGGGAAGCAGAGCATGAGGGACACATGTCATTGCTGCTCACAGCATGACTGTGGAGAGTGCTAGCAAGGCAGTATCCAGGTGATAGAGGTGGCCCATCTGGCCTTGTGTTAGCCAGCAGAGGTAAAAAACTGAGCTAGATGGTAGACCCTCAGCCTGGGCTCTGGGCCAACTGGGAAGACCTTGAACTTCAGAGGAAGGTAGACTTACCTTTGGGCTTCGTGCACCAGCTGGTGTTTGTCCTGAATAAAATCCTTTGATTCCCTCATCTCCCAGTTATAGGGATCACCCATGTACTAAGGCAGGCTTGCCCCAATGGTGTTTCCAATTACCTTACACACAGAGTTGAAAGAACCTGCAGTTTCATTTCATACCTGTGTTGGGTGTATCCATAATCCCTGCCTGTGCATTAGACCCTTAGACCCAGTATTTCTCAAAGAATCAATCAGTCTTTCTGTGACTTATTTTTTATAAAGCACAGATGTCCTATTTCTACAGTATCCATGTGTTTTCAGATAAAAAGCTCGAAACAAGTTTTTAGTGGGTTAGTCTTTCTGCATCTTGATGAACCAATCCACTTTTTCTGGGATATGCATTGTTTCCATATGCATATGTGTACATCCAGGATGCTGTATGGTGATGGTGTAGTATCTCTGTATACTTTAGTATTCTTTCTGGAGAAGGCAGGTTTGTTAATTTGTTTGAAGAAAGTACATTTTGGTATAATTTCTTTTGTTAGTATTTGAATGCTTGAATCATGATTTTTGTCATCATCAGTTATGATTCAACTTCTGATGTCAGAAAGCCTCAGCTCAAGGCTGGAGTTGTCATATGCAGGTTGTGATTACTGAACATGTTTTTTCTGGCTTTTACAACTCTTATCACCATGATACCTGGATTCCTGTAGTGTCCAGTTTTCAGTGTGTGTGAATCTGCCCTCTGTATGATCCTAAGTAAAAGCGATATTCCTCCTATTTTGATGGAACTGGCTTTTGTAGGAATAAAACTCGCAGGTTTTGCTGGAGCTTTTTCCTTTCACAGGAACCTCTAGTGTTCAGATGAATAAAACCAGAAAGGGCTTAAGTGGTATTAAAGCATCTTTTTCGGAACTTTTGAAACAAAAAGCAGAGAGTCTTTTTTAGTACAAAAACTTCTTTTTACGAGGGTTTTGAATTTTGACTTGGGAAAACCAAGCTGCTTGTTTCATCAGAATAAAACGGTCCTATAAAAACTGGTTTTGGAGGTGTTGGAGGGTCCTCAGTAGAGAAATTTCCTTTCTCCTCAAAGTTCTCTGTGGCTGGGAACACAGATTGTTTTCCTCACATGTTCACCTGTTTGTCCTGGAGTAAAAAAAGGGAAGGTGAGAGGTATGTCTCCAGTGTGTCCAGAGCTACAGTGGCTTGATAAAATGGTTGTTCCCCTTTCCCCTTTGCAAAACAGAAGTGCTCTGCTTTTGCACTTCTTGTTCTGTTTCAGTAAAGCTCTGAAGAAACTCTGGAGGTTATATTTGATTATCTGTACTATATTTTTTCACAGATGTTTTGACTTTCTTTTGGAAACCCCACAGTTCTGTCAGGCAGTTTTGGTACAGCAAAAAACAAGTGAGAATTCAGGGGCTGTGTTTTTAGATAGATTTCAAGAAACTCTTGTTGGCTTTCTTTCCATTCCAGGTGTCCCCGAGAGCAGTCTGTATGCACGTGGTCCTTACTGGTGGTATTTGTCCTTCTTCTGAATTGTGAACCTGTTCGGTTTCTTGGGTGTTTTTTTTCTTTTGCTACTGGTCTATTAAATGGGAATGGGAAGCTTAGACAGGCTGTAAATTATTTAGTGGAACTTAGTGGTTACCACAGGAGAACGTTGAGTCTAATGATTAAGTGGTAATCCCACAAAAGGTGGAATTTTCTTTAATTACTTTATCCACAGCTAGTACAAGTGCATCTGGAAGAGGATACTAGTCTTTGTGGGATTTTTAGGTTTAAATCAATGTCTCCAATAGTTCAAGTCCACATGGGCTATAGAAGCAAGCACAAGTTTACTGTGCTATGTTATGTTACTCTTCCACTTTCTGTGAAAAATTAATGTCTGGCGTTAGGTCATAGAAACCCTGGACTAAACAGGCTGTGGGTTTCATCCAGTGTGGTGGTTTTCATGTTGTTATACTTTTGATAAGATTCCCTATTTTGTGTCTGAGGCTTTTTTCCCTATGACTGGACATGGTTTTAGTAATAAATGTGCAAATCTCCGGGGGTTGAAGTGCACAGGTATGTGTATATACTGCAGTGTACTTCTCATGTCAAAAGGCAGCCTGGCTTCCAGGGCAGCTGTTCGCTTAGAAACAAAACGTACTGTTTTAGGGCAGGTGACCTATTTTCATTACTAAAGAGCAAATACTCAGAGAACAGTTATAGAAGAATTTCTTGAGACAACTGGTCTGAAGTGGGTTTGTGCAAACAGTTTGACTAACAAACACATTAGGGAAGTTCATTTTGTTGATGAATAATACGGGGATACCAGAAGAGAAACATGGGTAGGGCTGCAGCCCAGCTCTCTCTGTGGGGTAACGTTGTTTGGATTGTCACATACACCTGTGTGTCTGTTTACAAGGGAACATGGTTTCCACCTCCATGCTTTAAGATCCTTTATTCCTTTGTGAAAGGCAAATGACTGAAGAGATTGGCCTGCTCAGATATGAGTGTGGATCAGAGCTTTATAAAAGATCTTTCCTTTCTTTTCATCCCGACTCATTTCTGCTTTGTTGGCAATTTCCTCCTGTTAATTGCCAGTACTCACTCTGTCAGCTCATATGTATGGTGCAGTTTATGTCTGGTAATTTTTTATTGCTCTGCTCTTAAAGCATCCAAGGTAGCACAGCCAGTGGGTCTTGTTAATACAATTGTAAATGTATTTCTTTCTTGGCTTGCTGCAGCACGCGTGCACTTGTTCAATTTTCCTTTCATTAGCTTATATGACATATTTTTGTTATTAGAATCGAGACTACATGGACTTTATTTGTAAAAGTAATTTGTAATTTAAAATTTGTAATTTATTATTCTGCCCACTTTTAAATGTAGTTGTCAGTGTCCAATTTTATACAGCTTGTGGGTTTTTGCATTTGTGTCTTATGGCCCCTTAGACCTGACTGCTGTTATCAGTTGTTCTCTGTGCTGCAGTTTTTAACCTCACTGATGGGTTCTCTGTGTTGTCTGCTTGGGTGATATAAATATTGCAGAGCTCTACGCCTCTCACTGCTTTTTTTTCCTGTAACTATTTTTATCACAATTGCATTATATATCCTTCCAAAAGAAATTCTGTTCAAACAGTGGTTACAGGCTTGGTGGATAACTTCCTAAGGTTAGTTTGAAAAGCTAAGATGCTCAGAACAGACTCTTTTTGACACTTCCACTTCAGTGTTTAGAACTGTATATAGTTCTGTGGTTTAGTCTGGTGCGATGGTGGTGAGGATGGTGATTTTAAAGACAGAATATATGGAATTTGGAAAGATGAGTTGCATAGTAACTCAGATACCGAAGGTTGGGTTATTAAAAATGTAACAACGCTTTCAAATGTCCATGGAGCATTGGGAAATCATAACTGATGGCAGTGCAGGATGAGGTTCCAGTAAAAGTATATGAAAGAGAAATGTAAATTTAGCAAATTTGACATCATTTGGGTTTCATTAATTTTTATGTTTAATCTGGATAAGCAGATGGAGAAAAAAATACAAACAAAAGGGAATTGGGTTACTTTTAATTATGTAACTTTCCTGAAAAGGCGCTTTTTTTTTCAGGCAGCTGTCTGATCAATGGCAAAATTCATAACAGCTCCTCAAGTATTTAAGATCTCTATTAATTGGAGTTCCTTCTCTATATAAAAAATTGTTCTCTCTTTAGCTGTTTTGCATATGAAAGATGAAGAAGACCATTTTTTCTCATGAGATTAAAAAATAAAACAATTAATTAGAATGAAATAATTTTCTAAACTTAAGGGAATTAATAACAAGCAAAGATTCTGGAATAGCCAGCTTTTATTTTGTAACTTGCAAGTATAATAAAATGTAAAAGGAAGGCTTTATACAAACACATTTATTCCATGATAGTTTAGGAGCCACAGTCAGCTATATTGCTAAAGCGATGTAGATCTTTTGGTTATTATGTATATTTTGCTGCTTTTGCCTTCATATGTAAAAGTAGGCTTATTCAGATTTGGGGGGAAGAAGAAACTGAAGTTTCCCCTGAAACTATTCGAGCTGGTCTTTTTCTGTCACCCTGGGGATATTGCTACCAAAACTCTGCTTTGAAAATGGAGCAGTTTGTATTGATGAACTCTATATTTTGTAATTGTATGGAACAATAACTGTAGGAGTTTGGTTTGTATTGAGTGGCACAGCCCAAAAGTACCCCAGAAACCAAAAACATAGTTTTTGCCTATTTCTGTGCCTGTTTGCCATCCTTGGTTCACTGCAATGGACATAGGAGATATGAGATGTGCCTTAGACGAGTACCTGGCACTCTGTGGGTGGCACTCTCAGACACTGTAGTTAAAAACCCTACTAACAGTTGTTGTCTGATTAGTTAACCCCCCCAAATTGATAGAGGAAACATTTCCCAAGCTCTCTGAACTTGTCACTGAACCTTGAGGACCCTCGAAGCAGTATCATGTGATTGTTCAGTAGAGGGTTGCTTTTGGGCTTTGACTTGGAGGTTTGTTGGGGGCAGGGGGGTTGGTGTGTTTTCTTTGTTTTTTCTTTGCAAACTCATTTTGAGATGCTCTTGCTGCCCTTGTACAATAGCAAACTGTCCTCTTCGTTGTGCTGATGAAGACACTTGTGTAGTTGAGCTGTAATAGTTTTCCTGGTTATCTGCTGTGGGTTTTTTAAAGATATTGGGGCTTGCTATTATTTTCTGTGACCGGAGATAAACGCTGTGTTACTACTGTGTAACAGTTATATACCCACACCATTCTAGAAGGTTCTTGAAGTAACAGACTGCTTTTTTCTCCAGTGGTAGTGAGATGCTGGCTGAGCATTCCTTTCTACACATGTATCTTTGGTGTTGCCTCTTTGCAGTAATGGTAGATTCCCTAAATCTAGTGAGACTTGAGTGTCTTGTGTGCTGGCTTCTGCTGGAGTCTTAACACCTGGCAGTTGGTCTCTCACTGATGCTCCACAAGAAGTGTTCATCTTTCAGGAGAGTGAAACAAGTTGTACCATTTTCCTTTTTTGATGCTAATCCATTCTTCATAATCTATGTCCTTGCAGATGTCTAAAGACAGTGGTGAATAGGAGTGTGGATTGAGTCCCAGTCCTGGTTAAACTCCGGAGCACTGCTGGGGGGCATGATAGAAACAGTGTGTATCTCAGGGAGTTTCTTGTGTTGCCCTTCAGCTTCAGGACAGTAGAAGGCATTATACAATATCAAAGCATCAAAACTTAATGTGTACACTTGGTGATGTAAAAAACAAAGAAAACTTCTGAAGCTTTTGGCTTATTTTGCCTGAGTCAAAACTCAAGGTTATCCTTAGGTTTGCTGGAAATGAACATCCATTGGAAACAGCTTTTTTATGGTTTTGTTTTAATGCACTTCCTAGATTGAAGTTTCCAAATACAGAAAAACTAATTTTGCTTCCAAGTCTGAGAAAATGTCAGAAAATGGAAAAAGGTCAACATTGCTACTCCCTTGGTAGGAGAAGTAATTGTTCCTTTTTGGCACTACCTGCAAATACAGTCATGAGCTGAAAAGTAGCAGGCTTTCTTAAATCTCCTCTTTGCTTGTTATTCTTCAGGGAATTGTATTCTGGAATATTTCTTAAACACAGACTGTCCTTTCACCACACCAACTCAGTCCCATCACATTGACACATTCCTTGGCATCTGCCACAGGTAACGTGTGCAGGGTGCTCCTCGTTTGCCTCCTTCCTGCCATGGGGAGCTCTGGAGGGGCTGGCACTGCCTGCACCCACTGCGTGCCTGCCTGGGAGGCCTGGCCCGGGCTTGGCACCATGCACACTGCCCTCCAGCCTGCATATCATCCACAGGCTTGGGGAGCTTCATGAGCAACAGTGAAGCAATTCTGTGGCTCTGTGAAATCGTGCTGCTCATGCTGTGCAATTTAAAGACAGAATGCTTCCTGCTAATTATTAACAGTTACTCTGTAGGAACAGACTCATTATAGGGGCACTGAACCCTGGCCTGCTGTCCTTTTCAGCACCTGAACAATGTGGTAGGGAGGGGAAAAAATGGCGAGGGAAACTGGAGTGCTGGCACCAATTAGTCCCAAGATTAGTCCTGAAAGAGGATTGCAATTTCAAGGCCAAAAAGAGAAGGGAGTGGGTAAAAGGATTTGAAATGAGATTATAGGACCTAAAAGCGCCTTTCTTTTGTTAGGGAAATAATTCAGCAGTTTTGCTCGAGCCAGTGAGACAATCCAGTTTAGTGGCTGAAGCAAGAGATGTGTGTCCTGTTGATTTTTAAGGTTCTTTAACTAAGTTGATCCCCGGTTGCATTTGTTACTGCTTCCTGTGAAATCTCAGTATTTTCAACAAACAAACAAAAACATGGAGGAAAACTATTGCCTCATCAAAAGGCCTGTTGTTTTTCAGGAAGCTTATTTGTATTCTTTAAAAGGGAAGCCAAGAAAAGGAGGCAGATTGAACTCCCTCTTTTCCTTTGGGGAAACTTCTTTCCCGGTGGTTACTATGAAACTAGCACTGGAGTCACCCTTTCACGACCCATCCTACAGATGAATTTCAGTGCCAGTTTTTGTTTGTTGCCCTGCTCAAAGATGCAGATCAGGCAGTTCCTACTTCAATTAAAAGCACTGTCTCCGGTCAGTGCCACAGTGGTGAACATCATTCTCTTCCTTGGAGAGGGAAGCAGGCACTGAACCTTGCTGCCCTGTTGGAGAAACCACAATACGCACTCATGTAACACCGTAATGGTCTGGGACTGAAGACTGGAGCTTGCTTGGAGACAGCAGAAAGAGAGGTCTTCCCTCTTCATCTTCCTCAGAAGGAGACTTGCAAAAGAGGGAATTACCAAGAAGAATTTTGGACATTGTGAACTTGATAGAAAATGTTTTGATGCAGTCCATTCACGCAAGGCTGCGTGACACTGCTTCTGCCATTCCCAAGAGGGAAGCTGTTTCTCTTGGAGTGACTGGAGAGTCGATAGTTGGGTAGGGGTCACACAGCTCTAACATGGTACCAGCTTTTTTCTTTCTTTACTTTTTCAGTGGAACTTCTTAGAGTGAAACACCTATGCAGACAGGCTTGAAACCTTTGCTTTCAGTTCGATGTGCCCACAAGTTTAGGGAAGTTTCTCATCATGAAGGTGTAATGAGTTCTGCTATGCTTTTGATTTCCCTTCTGTATTTCACATAAGCCTTTGTAAAAACTGCTTTCATAGGCAAATAATGGAATCATTAAGATTTGAAAAGACCTCTAAAGAGGTTCAATGCTGAAAGCTGTTTTCCAGTGCGGCACTGAGAGGTTAGCAAGCATCATCTGGCCACACAGGGTACTATAGCCAGAATAATGGGCAAGACTGGGTTGTCTGGGGAACACACAGAGAATAACAATAACCTTTCCTTTAAAAGAAGGGACCCTTTATTTCTAGACAAAGCCATTAAAATAGTGCATTCTGCATACCTTTCTTTGAGCTGAGTTGTAATCTTTGGATTTGTTTATAACCAAGTATCTTAGTTCCCATCAAAAGTCCTTGATAAATGCTAAATTTTTGTCCATTTTGTTTTTATTCTGTTACACTTCTCTCACATTATCTAATGAATCTGACTTGCTGCTTTCTAGCTTTCACAAACTAGTCTAGAGTCCCTCCAAGCAAAAGGAGAAAGGGAGACTGAGAGACAAACCTGTCAGCTGAGTTTCCAGACAAGCTGATGAAGAAACACAGGGCCTTGGCCTGTCTATAAGATGAGTGTAAATAGCTTTAATAAGACTTTACTTGTGAAGTTATCCCATGCTGAGTTGCTAAGGGCTGTACAAATGAGCCATAAAATTTCTGAAATAAAGACAATAATAAAACCCAAAAATAGATTCAGCATTGGAGCTAGTGTGGAGAAGCTAGGAGGAGATAGTTTATAAACAGAGATTGGTAATGACAATAGAGTGGCAGGTCCTCTTAGGAGTAGGACAGAGAAATGGTTTCAAAAGTTAGGAATGGAATGAGATTACAGCAATTCCTTCTGAAGGCATCCAAGGCTGCTTTGCTTCAAGTCATGTTTCTCTGTGATCTGAAATTTCGGTGCAGGGATTTCTAAAGACAAGTTGTTGGCTGAGCAAGTTCCAGTTGAACCGAGAAGTGCAGGTGTGTTGGCCACATGTAGCAGCAGCAGCTATCTGGATGGTTCAGTCCTGCAAATAGCTGAGCTTGCTGCTTTCCAGTTCATGTTTATTTACTATTAGCCCTTTGTGTGTTGGCTGGAAGATTCAGTGATGTTCTGCACATGACACAAAAAAGGCTTAACTATCAATGAAACCACTAACATGAGAATTAACTCGAGTGGTTTGGCAAAGTAATTTGTTCCATTTTTGCCTTCCCCAGTTTGTCAGAATTTACACTGACATGTGAAGAAAATATTTCTGCTTAATTGGTTGTAGTAAACGGATACTTTATAAATTAATTGCCTCTTGAATGTTTAAAATTGTGTCCCATTTATTTTATGACTGATCAGTATTATTTCAATAGAATGAACGAGCTTGTGTCATGTGATGTCTGAAAAGCATAGTTGAGACTTTCTGTGATTTGCTGCTTTAGAGGGCTCACATGCTGTCTGAGAGTGTCCAGTGTCACTATCTCTTTCTAAACACCAGTGTACCACAAGTGTTTCCTATAATCGACCTCACTGATTTTCCAAATGTGAGGTAATCCAAGGAACAGCTTTACTCCAGGGATTAATTACAGAGAGAGACAGTGCATATACATTCTTGAACTTATTTTTACAAGTTAATAAGGGTCTTTTGCAACTGCATGGCACATACCAATTCAACTGAAAGGAGAATTACACAGTATCTGGTAGGTAACCATGCCCATCCTTAGCAGGTCCTTTTGGTGCCTGCAAAGACTGTGCTCTTCATTAGTGAAATACCTCTGGTTTTGGAGTTGCTCACCAGCCAATGGACCTCCCAGAACCTCTTCGTTTGCTGAGGAGAGAACTTGTGGTCTCCTCCACTGGCTGCTAAACCAGAGCTGTTCAGGGAGGGGCACTGAGGATTGCTGAACTGCCATATTTGGGTTTTTTCTGTAACTTTCTTTCTTTACCAAGAAAGAGTAGATGGCCTATACTCTATGGTTTTGTGTTTTGGCACAAGGTTGCTAACAAACTGCTGTAAAGATACATGGAAAAAGGAAACTCTGGTATTTGTGACTTTTTGTAACTTTTTTTCACATTCAAAATGGTTTTTTTCAACCTTCAAAACATGGAATCACAGTAGATAAAGCAGAGATGTAGAAACAAGTATCTCATTGCAAAAGCAATTGTAAAGCTTCACCTTCATATATCCTTTATTCCTACACCTCTGCTTTCTATTTCAAATCCCCAAGTGAAGAGCAGTTGAAGCCTTGTCTTACTGAGTCCATCCAACTTCTGCATAAACAGCTGAGGAGAAGCAGCAAGCAGGGAAACAGACCACATCATGGATTCCTCTGGGGAAGCTGAGATTTGTTGAAATGACAGTGTTTAAAGACAATTCTGGGAAAAGTAGTCTCCTTTTTAGCAATACAGCTTCATCAGGCATACGAGAAATCACTGGCCTAAAGGTAGAAGAGAGACTTCTCACTATAAATTCTGTGAAAGTCAGCTTTTCTTTTCCTCACTGAGTTCCTTCATCCATGTAGATAGTATTGTAACTTGAGAGGATTATTATTATAGAACATTATTAAGCACAATGTTAGTATTCTCAACAGGCTGAACAGCTGTTCATAGAGGTAAGGATTAGGGATGCAGATGCACACTGAATTTTATTTCCCATTACAGGGGATGTTTATTTTTCTTTTAAATGAAAGTGGCTAAAATGAGTCGAATTTAAGTCCTCTGAGTATTTGTGTACAGTTAGGTGTGCTGAAGAATGAAATTCTGTATTTCATAGCTCTGCTTTGAAAATTTTAAGTAGAAGGTACTGGAAGTTGGGTGCTGTGGTTATTGCTCCTGTAAAATTAACTAGGACCACTCTTGTTCTGGAGACCAGGGAAGTCCAAATCACACAGACTTACTAACCACAGTTCAGTGGGATTCTTCATTTTGGCGGAGGCTGTAGAGAGGGAAGGGATTTCTGCAGTGTAAGTATCTGTGAGGTCTCATCTGCTCTGCCCCTTGAATTTGAGGCCTTGTTGAGTTGAAGAGTTCTCAAGAATAAGAGGAAGATTTTCATCTTCTCCTGACTGGATTGAGCGGATAGGATAGAATTTGGTCAAACTTGTGCCATTTGCTTTAAATTTATTGTAAAGCAGAGGGCATATTACAATTCAGCTTTTAATTTCCTCTGCAGCCAACCCGAAACATTTGGGATACCTTTAGGAGAAAAGCTGAGCTGCTGTAGGTGCAGCTAGTGTGAGTCAGTGATGAGGAGCCCTAAAAACATCAGTATGGGTTCTGGGTTGTCAGCAGGAGCTGAGAGGAGTGTCTGGGTGCTGGTCCTGCTCTGCCACTGTTTACTGGGTGGCTTTGGAGATATATTGTTACCTCTGTGTGTATGTTTTCCTTTCTCCAAATTGAAATGCTTTCTCTACAGCTCTGTGGGTGGGAGAATTGATATAGGTGGTGTCTGTACAATGCTTCTAAATGCAAAAAATGGTATATTCTCTTTTGTCTCTTTTGTTGCATCTGTGGACCCAGACCCTGGGGTGAAACAGCCTGTTGTTGGATGCTGTAGGGTTTTTTATGTATTGTATATTGGTATGTCTCTCCCCAGTTCCTAAACTACAGCTCTCAGTTCTTCAAAAGGAATAATCTTGGGAATATGAATGAGTGAAAACTGACACATTTTGTTACTAAATTTTTTATGCCCTAGCAGTTTATTTCTAAAAATGCATCTCTAAGGATAACACGTTATTTATGCATTAAACTTTTGTGTTGGTGATAGCATCCACAAACTCTCTGTCATTAACCTTTTGAGCACCTTGTTGCTGTGTAGTATGGTCCTCAGGCTCAGATCTTCTGGGGAACAAGGATATGACCACTGAATGCAGGACTCCTGTAATAGATATGCATTAAGAGGTACAATTGAGATGATAAAATATGTGATTGGGGCTTTTCGAATATGTGAAGAGTTGACTTCTGTTTTGTTGCTGTTGTTGTCATCATCGTTGTCATCATCATCATATTTTCTGCTTTTACATAACTTTCTGACATGTGCATCAAACACTTGTGTATGGCCCAGTGAGTACAAATCTCTGCAGCCTCCTCTGGAGCAGTGTTGCAGATCCTATAAGCACATTAAGCTTCCCAGGGAAAAATACCCATGGCGTCTGGGAGAGGTTAAATGTTCCAGGGGAGAGGTTAAACATTCGTTTGTCCTCTGCTGCTGTAATTCCAGAAGCCAGATTAGTTCTGAATTATCTGAACCACATTCATTCAAGATTAATGAGAAAGACCAAGTATGGAAAATTTCAGCTGGTAAGTGCCTAGGCTTTGAGCAAGTAATGGAGGGGGAGCTCATACTGGCAGCAGCCTGGGGTGTCATGCTTAGTTTAAGTTCCCTTAGTACTTCAGTTGGTGAAATGGGGAATCACACCATTCCAGATAAAGAAGAATTTCAGCAAGCAACATGAAGCACTTGGCCGAGGACACACACACACACACACACACACACACACACACACACACACACAGAGATTTTGAGGCCTCACCCCCTTTTCCCCATCTATTTTTGTTTCATTTGAGATCAGATTTGTCCATTTGCATATGCACATGTTTATAACTTTGTGCATGTTCAAGGTACATTGGTGTCTTTAAAATGAGCAAGTGGTGTGTTCCAGCAGAGGTGTGCATATTGTCACTCTCAAGACTGACAGGCCATGGTTAAGCTGTGGTTAGAGATGTACATAGGAGCCTCATGTAGGAAATATTTCTGAAATCTGGGCAGGTCTATCAGCAGAGCTGTTTGAAATTCTACAAGATAATAAATGGAGAATTCAGGACTAGAATAACAGAAGTCTATTGTGTGACCATAAACTTTTGAAAAAATTAATCAGTTTAGATTTGGGAGAGTCCTTCTTTTAGAAGAACATTACAGTGTTGAGCCTGGTTAATAGCTCTTCAGTTTCACTGGAGTTCAGTTGCTCTGGTGGTCAGTGTGGATATTCTCTAGAGCCTTGTCTGTACTGTAGTATTAATTATTAGAGAAGACTGTTTACATTAGTTTTAAAGTGAAGGTGGGCCTTAGGTATAGACAATTTCTAGGGCTCATTTGTTTTCCAGAACCTGACAATAAAGAATTTCTTTTCTTCCAGTGCAATATTAAACAAGTAAAACCAAACCAGAAATGAACCTCTTATTTCCCATCTACTTTCCCTTGTTTTGCAGCAAATGGAAGCAGAAAACTTGTGCTTCTTTTCTGATTTTGTAGAATAGAAGAGAATCAAACTTCTCTCTGCTGGCCAGGTCAGTGTTTGATGCTGCTGTCGCCCAAAAGAGGCCACAGTCCTCTGTAGTCTCAGAGGCCAGTGGCTGTCTGTAAATGGAATATTCTATTCATCTGGGCTTCAGGGCACTGACTTGTGGTTCCTGCTTGAGCTGGCACAGGCACGCTCTGTAGCACAGGAACAAGTTTAGGTAACTCTGAAGTTTCCCCTGCCTGACCAGTTATTCATCCGGTGATAGATAGTCTAGGAACCATTTAATAGCTGTTGTGAAATAAGGAGAAACAGAGCATGTGAAGTAACCTTGAAGTAACAGAGCATGTGAAGTATTAAGCAGTTTCCCAAAACTAGGGAAGTGGGAACAAATAACAATGATGCTCTAGAAGTGAGCTGTGTTGGTCCCTCCTTCACTACATGCACTTCAAAAGACTATTCCCTCACCTATTGTGTTGTTACTTAATGATTCTTTATTCCTTCCACAGATATGTAGTCTGTGTCAGTAAGCCCGTTTTTAGGAGAAAAGAAGAAAAATAAAATTCAGACAGAACGGATGAAATTACTTGCCTGGAGTCGCTGTGTGATTTCAGTGGTAGAGGCAAAATTGGAACTGGAGGCTGATAGACAGCCTCTCCCAATTCCCAATGGAGACAAATCTTTTTTAACTAGAAGTAACATGGGACAGTTGCCTCACTATGAATTTTCAAATATATCTGGACTTTCTCCTGTTTCAGTGTTTGGCTGTTCTATTCAAGACAGAATTATCTTGTGTTCAGAAAATACATCTTAAAATATTTAAATACAGATCAGTGAGGGATTTTCATTTTGCACTATGAGGCTGGTGTTCTTCAAATAGCCATCTCTCTTGAAACAACAACTCTCTAGAACTTACGATCTTGTCATTTATTTAAACCCTGTATTGTTGTCCATAAATAAATCATATTCAGCTCTCAGCAAAGACCAACATTCTGGCTGAAGACTACAGAGTCTCACAGAGGGGACAAGAAGGCTTCATACATCACACCAGCAGTGAGGGGGGCCTTTTGAGCACCACAGCAGAGTCATTGATGGGCTCCAAAGGACACATGACCATGTTTTTCTTGAAATTAGAAGTTACCATTTTTATCCCTGTTTCTGGAAATTTGAGGGTTTTTTAACTTTCCTTTTATTCCCCCTGCTTCCCTTCNTAAGTGAAGACCATGGCAGGAGAATGACTTTGGCTATTTGGAGAATGTAAGACTTGACCAGCTTTTCACTTCACCCTTCAAAAAGCATTTAATTTTGTTTTCAGGCAGTTTGTTAGTGAGTGGCTTTCATGAGCAACTTTTCTTTAGTCTTTAATGAAATTTAGATGTATTCCCTTTGGCAGTTGTGTCATATAGAAAACTTCTTTAGAGTGCACAAGGGATCAAAATTTTATCGTTCAGTTGAAAATGTGTTAGACACCCTAGAGAAACCAAGGAAAGACTCCATCTAGGAGTTTAAAGTCTCAATCTCACATGTTGCAGTAAGTGAGAGATACTGCGAGACAGTAAAAGAGGGAATTGCAGAGAAAAGAGAAGCATTGCGAGCATATTAGATTAGCTGTCATAAATTAAAAATCTATACTGTGAATTCATAAAACTCTTTAACAATAGTGTTTTGTCAGTTATGGAAAATTCGAGGAGACGGAGTAATGGGTTTATATATTTAATATCTCTAAAGTAATCAGTTTTCATTGAAGTCAGGAAATACCTGAACACCAGCCTTCGAGATTTTTTTTTTAATGTATTGTCATTGGCCTGGGTCAGTAGAGGTTTTTTCATTTTACTTGGAGAGGAAGCTCGCTTGTTTTGTTGCTGGGTGATTGCTAATTGCATTATTAACTACCAGCAAGCTGCTGGCAAGGATTAGACTTTTCCTCAGTAACAAAACACAAGTATTACAGGTCCAGCAGTAACTAAATTCTTCTGTATTGCTCAAAATATATAATCACAGTGAACATTTCATTAAAACAACTATAGTTATATACCCAGATAGAGAGAATTGGACCCTCTTTGCCATTCAGTAGTGTTGTTCACCCCCATGCAGTAACGGCATCAAAATTGAGTGTGGAAAAGGAAGCTGATACAGCAGTGGAAGGATGTGAGGTCTCCGGTGCCAGCAGTGAAGAGCTGACAAGTGTCAGTCAGATGGAGCTGCTGTGTGTCTTGTGTTCACTCTGCACGCTCATTGCAGTGTGGTTTGTGACCTCCTCCTGGGCCATTCAACGGCCACTCTGCAGACCATGTTTGTTCAGCACAGGAGCCAAGAAGGCTGCTCCCTGCTGTAGTTGGGAACATTTCCCATGCCTTACACAGGGTGATTTCCATAAGGAAATACTATTCATCTTCCAGCATCAAGGAATGCTGTATTCCCACAAAAACATACTTGAGCTTTTTTCCTCAGTTACAGCACCATCCTAAATTTACTTCTCAAGTAATGGCTAAAACCAAAATCTTCCAGCTTCATTGGACAACCATTTATGCACCTTATAGTAGCAGTCTGCACCCTGCTGGCATCTGGAGCTGAATGTGCTTGTCAAAGAGCATCATTCTCTGCTGCCTCTAGATACAGGGTTTAATGGGCTCCATCCAGATAAGACATCTACAGCTATTGTTATCAGCAACTTGAACATAAGACTAACTGTGATTTAGTTGCTTCTCAGAAACTTTTCAAAGTGGGTTTCTATGCCTGAAAGATGCTTCATTGGTTACTCTTTGACAAAATGGTTTGTTGCTTCTAGGTTTGGTGTCCTTGAAATTTCCTTCAGTTCCCTCTTTGTCAGAGGTGTCAGTGGGACTTGGCAGAGAAGCATTTTGCACTGTGGATGGTTGGTAATGGAATACTTACAACATGGGTACAGCAATGCCTTCTCTCCCTTCACGTGGCAGTGGCAGCCTCTGTTCCCAGGAATTTTCAGTTTTATAGCTGTCCTGATAACTGGTATTGCCCCGAGGGCAAAGGGGTGTGGTTGCAGTGTATTGGGTTGAGCTGGATATAGAGGCACTTAAGTCAATCATCCTTTCTTATACCCATCCTTTTTGCCACCAGTAAGGGCTGGAGAGGACATCCTTTGTTTCCTTGCTGCCTGTTTGCTTACTAGCAGACTATGTTGGGTATTTTGTGTGCAACAGCTTGTTAGCTTACAGCTGACACTGTTCATATTTCTATCTTTACTGATCTGTCCTGCCCTGTAGTCCAGGCTTTCCTGAGAGCCAGGATGTACCCTGGCTTATTCCACCTCCTCTTAGCCATGGTGGGCTAACGTGTGTGTGTGAAGCAGTTTCCCTTCCTTCCACTGAGCTGTTCTTCATTGGGCTCATAAGTCCCAGCTTCAAAGGCCTTTGAAATGTGTGTTCAGGGGCTGGTGTTGGCTTGTATGTTTGCTTTCCCCTCTTTCTGTGTCTTCCTGCTTTACCATCACTCTCTGGACATATTTGGTAACATAGTCATTGGCCTGTATTTATTGCCTGGCTTCTGTGTTTTCATAATCCCTTAATTGTGGTGTGTAGTCCCACACAATTGAATTTGGTTTGAATTTTTAGTTGTTTGGGTTTTTTAAATCTATTAATCAAGCCTCTCTGACAAAGAGGCCTCTGAGAGCTTTTGGCATAGTTGTGAAATACTGCA
Organism: Rhipidura dahli; assembly: GCA_013399225.1. NCBI lineage: Eukaryota > Metazoa > Chordata > Aves > Passeriformes > Rhipiduridae > Rhipidura > Rhipidura dahli. The sequence goes on from VXAC01003403.1 coordinate 658,498, forward strand.
ACTGTGCAAGAGAATTCTTACCCTGGCTTTTTTTAGTGCTTGGCTTTAAGACTGCAGTCTCCTTGCTCTAATGTGAATTCCAGAAGACAAAGGATTTATATTTCCTTTTTAAAGATTCTTGAAGCCTATGCACCTTTTGAAGATTTTTATAAATGTCCACCATACGTTTTGATTGAAATAATTAATCAGGGGGCTAACACACATTGTTGCTTCCGTATGCCCTGGGAGTTTCTGGTTGGACTGGCCAGCTGCCATGAACCCTTAGTGGCTGGACAGCCTTCATATTGGCCTGGTTTCCAGCAGAAACAGTGTTCAAATCAACACATTCCTGTAGAATGTTTTAGATTTCAGCAAAGCAACATTTTCCTATGGAAAAGCCTCAGAAAAATCCCTGCAGTCAAGAAGCTTCCCATGTGTGGGGCCCGGTGGCACAACAGTTTCCTGCTGGTTGTATCTTCAGAGAAAGAACAGTTCATTGCTTGCCTTGAGTGGAAATCAAGTCCCACTTGCCATTTAAAAATTGCTGGCACATCCACCAGAAATGTGGGCTTTGATCAGAGGTGGCTCCCCATTCCTCGGGGGTTAAACACCATCCCCCATCAGTTCTCTGAGATACAGGTTCAGCAGGCTGTGAATACTCCATTTACTCCCTGTGGTGGTGCACAGATGCCACAGTGCCAGTGACTATGCTTTGGAGAGAGGTGGCTTGTGCACTGGATGCATCTGAACTTGTAGCCCTGGATCCTGTTTTATGCATTTGCTACAAATACTGTTGCAGCCTGAATATCCTCTTGGCTGAGGGTATGCTTCAAACAACAGTATTTTCTGAAAATCAGTGGTCCTTGGCAGGTAACTGTTGGTGTTTCATGTGTTGTCTAATTCATTAGCTAAACTAATTGTTCTTTCAAGATGTTTGCTTGAAATATCAGCTTGTTATGGTTGATCAAGGTCCATCTACCACCCATCCCCACAAGTGCCCTGTGCTCATCTGCTTCTCAAGAGTTAGGCCAGACCAAACGTGTGCATAACAAAAATGTATTAAGCCCAAGGTTTCTTCACAGTGAGATAAGAATTCAAGCTATTTACTGCTTTTCTTCCAAGAGATACTTCAGTCAGTGTGTTTAGTTGGGGAAAAACTCTTCCATCAATAATGCTAATGGCATAAATAGTAATTTTATATCAGGTATTGATTACAAAAGAAAATTATAAACCCAGATTATGCATTTTTATTTTGCCTAAATGCTGTATATACTGTTATTTCTGTAGGAGAACCAGCCACTCTTCTCTCATAGCTTACAGGCTACACTGAAGAAACAATTTGTTTGAAAAAATGTCTGGGATGGACCAAATGTTTTGGGCTTTTATTGATGGTCTTTAGAAGAATGAACTTCTTCAAATGGTTTCTTAATCTGGAACAGATAGGAAGCAGCTTTTGAACACTTTAAAGTGGGAGATAGTTCAACTCTGTGATTTGTCAACTTGAAATATGTTTTAATAATTAATACCCTCTGAGACTTCACATGCAGAAGTTTGGGAACAGAAAAAAATTTATCCAATGCAGATCAGACATAGCTAAACTTCAGCAAAGCCCTGCAAACACAGAAGTTTGTTGTTTCTAAAGGCTTGATGGTTGCTGCAGTACATTATTTACATGCTTTAATTCTTCCTTCCCTGGGAAGACACAGTTAATTTTCTCAGTTCATACGGGTTTGTGCTGAATCAGATGGAGATTTTTATGACAGCCCTGGGCCTTTTTTCAAATTGGAAAATAGGATAAATCACTATGGCTTTATTTCTCTAGTGGAGAGACATTTTGTCTATTCAAATATATACACTTTTCCCACTCCTTTCTTTAACCCTCTTCCATCCACTTATAACAGCCTGGGAGTGAATTTCTTTTGCAGCGTCATTTCAGAATTTCACTTTTTTTTTTTTTCTCTTTTGAAAGGCTTATAGTTGCCATTCTGTGGTTTCTGATTGGCAAATCTCTACAGTATCAAGACTGTGCTATGGCTTTCCATTTGTAGCTTGGTGGGTCCTGTTCCAGGGATCCTGTGGGACTCTGATGCACTGTAACATATGTTACAAGAGTGAATCCTACAGGAGTGTGAATGCCCTCAACAGCTCTTGACCTTCCTATGAGTTGAGGAGCTACACTGAAGAGCAGGTGCTTACTATAAGGAATGCAAACAATTGGTTGCATTAAGCACTATGAAGTGAGCGTGTGTTCAGACAAGTGTGTGCCCCATGCTCTCCAGCACTTAGAATGAACACCTACTTAACTTCTTTTTGTTTATTTTGTTTCCTCTCTCTCCCTCTCTCTCTGTCTCAATTCCCCATTTTGTTCAGGAGTATTGAAGGTTTTTATTACTCGTGTAATTGCTGTGGATCTATGTACAGTCCTTATTTTAACATGGTGAATTTTTTTATTTATTAGCACAAGACTATCTGCAGAGTACTTGTGGAAGCAATGGGTTTTTTCTGTATGGCATTTTATCAGAACCTTGCTAAAACTGTCAATGTAATAGGCAGCACCTGTTTTCATTTTGTTGCGTTTTGTGTAGCAGTCGTCAACTCAAGAGGAGACAAAAGTAGCTTTGAGTAGAAATGGATTGTGGGGCTTAGTTCACACTTTGCATCCATAGAGGAAGGATTATCTCCTCAAAAAGGCAGAGTGCCTTAGAGTGACCTTATTGAAGCATATTTAGTCCTTTACTTATAAATTGTGCCTGAATTTGGGCATAGGGCAATTATTTATATATTGGTAGCATAGTTTCACGATGCTGGCTTCATTAAAAGCTTAGCATATTAGAACACCTATGATTGTCTTCAAGCTGTAGAGGATTTTTAAAACCTGTTTCCTGACCGCAGGAAAGGCTCTGTGGCAGCATGTCCCTACTACGTGCCTTGACAATGCTGTAACAATAGTTACTTCCCCCAGGTACTGTGGTTTTAAAATACTCACTGTGCCTGAGCCCTTGGATCCCATCAGTGAAATCCTACAGGTAGTGTCTCCGTCGAGGATTGCCCACACAGCAGGAGTGGGAGTGGTGGTGACATTCCTGCTCTGGGCAGCACAGCCTGCAGACAGCCATGGAGAGGATGAGATGTGCCATAGGGGAAGGAGGGGTGCACCTGGACTGCAGCCAGCAGCACTCTTAGGAGAAGTGTGTGGTGGTTTGTAACACCAGCAGCAGATTAGGCTCCAAATAAGCCACTCCTCTTCCTTCACCTCTTCCAGTAAGGGACAGACAAGAGCAGAGACTATGGGTTGAGATAACAATTTAATGAAAACAAAAAGCAATAGAATAAGAAATGCACAGTAACAACAACACCACCAGAGGTATACAAAGAGAGAAGGTATTTTATCCACAATAAATGTATTCACTACCATAAACAAAAACAAGATGGTGGATGCTCCCTGTAGGTCGTACCCATGTGGCTTCCCCAGACTAAGGCGATATGGTGATTGTTCCTGTATGTTCCTGTGGTAATTGAGAACACGGGCAAAATGGTGAGGGGGCTCCTGTGGAGTGTTTTCTGCCACCCAGCCCAAAACAACTAAAAACAGTGAGAAGCAAACCTCCCAAAAGCTAGGTCATCCGAGTCAGGTTGTGCTGTCTCCCCACTGGCTTCAGTTCCTTGCAGTTCTGGCAGCCTGTGCTGCCGTTTCTACCGCTCTGATGTGCTGGAGGTCAGTCCCAGGGTTGCTGCTGCTTTCCAGCCATTGTGCTGTGCTCCTTTGGGCTTGGTTTGGCTGGGCTCCTTTCGGCTCGACTCTATGGGCTCAGCTGGGCTGGGGTCATTCCCCACCACTCCTTTCTCCCTGGCAGCCTCCACACCAGCACTGTCTGTTCAGCACTACTGTGGATTTGTGTTTTTGCCACTTCCTACATCACCATGTCTCGTAACTGTGTTCCAGAGAAGACAGGAGGGGGATGAATTACGGTGGTAGAGACCAGGTCCTCAGAGGGTGAGGTGACACATTACCACTGTGGAGGCAAAATGGAGCGCTTCTGGTGGGGTGCCCAGCTTTTCCTCCCAGAGCATGCCTGCAGTGATGATGCGGGGGATGTAGAATAACACCTTGGCCCTGCCCTCTCCTGCAGCCAGGGCAGGAGCAGGGTCACCTCACCTCAGTCCTCTCACCAGGACAGGAGGTGGCAGGTGGCTGCTGCAGGGAAGCCTCCTCACAGCGTCCCCTGTTCTCCAGCTCGCCAGCTCCGCAGGTTGTTGGAGCAGATGCTCCACAGTCTGTTGCCCACTGCACCGCAGGGCTGCTCCAAAGCATCGAAGGAAACAAGGGTTAAATCATCCTGCCGGTGTTCACTCCTCTTCCCTCTCCTGTGTTTGAAATATTGTTGCATTCAACTGCACTTGACATAGGAGAGGCCTCTTGGAGGCCATCCCCTTGGGGCAGCCTCTGCGTGAGCAGGAGGTGAAGCAGAAGGGGGACCTGGCTGTGTGTGAGTTGAGGGCAGGGCCTTGGCTCGGGCAGGCAGTGACCCCTGCCAGGCACCCGGCTGCCCCCATGGCCACTGCCCTGACAGGGTCTCACAGGAGCTGCTCTGCTCCCTGAGCGCACGGCAGAGGCCCAGATGTGTCGCTGCCGGTGCTGGAGGACAGCGTGTGCTGCACTGAGCTGTGGTTTCTGGTGCGGTCAGGGGACCTCTGCGTGTGGGGGGTTCGGGGGGTGAAGCACGGGCACTGCCCCGCTGTCTGCTCAGGGCTGCCCTGAGCACACACATCAGCTGGGACAGTGTGTTGTCGTGGCTGAGTGAAAACCATCAAACATTTGAGTTCTTAGCAAGTATCTTTGGGAAAGGGCATGTGTTTTGCTGTACTGAGAATTCGATAAATAATTTTGACATTGATTTGAGGGTTTTTATTATTTATTCCAAATTGCTTTTTTCTCCCTTCCTCCAAGAGAGTGTGGGTGTCTGCTCTGCTGAGGAGGTTTTTCCTTGTGAACATAATGTCAATCTTGAATCAAATTAACCTATTTTTAACAGGAAATTTTAGACCCTTGCTTGAAGGCAAAAGTGTCATTAGCTTTAAGAACAAAACAGAATTCATGCAAATAGTAACTTATAATTGCAACTTAGAATGCAAATGTGGTTTTCTTTACACTTCTTTCTTATTCCCTTTAGCACATCAGGTCCACCCATTTGGCCAGGAAGCACCTTTTTCAAGAGAAATGGAGCCCTTCTACAAGGTAGGTGATAGATACTACATCTTGGAGTAACTGTTCTACTTGACAAATAACTTCTGCAATTTGCACAGCTTTTTTTTGATACTCACCCGGTAAGAAATAACCAAATGTTTTTTTTGTTTCCTTTACCCTGTCTCCTTTATTGCGCATCTGGTGCCTTGAAAATGACGATTTACCACGTGCAGTGAGTGTAGTCGTGAAAGTTGCTGCTTTTTTTCTTTCCTCAGATCATTAAATTGCTTGCTGTAATATATGGTGAAGGGTGGCTTTTTGGCTTTTTCCCTTTGTGTGGATAAAGAGTGCGCAGAAGGAAATGTTCCAGGAACACTGCTTTTAGCTCTGTGGATGAAACAAGGTTGTTCTTTGAGAGAGTTCCTTTTCTTTGCTCCTTAAGTGTGCTGATAGCAAAAGGTACCGGAAGGTAGGTAGCCATGATGTAGTGGGGAAAACAGTGACAGAGTGTTTGTCTCAAGAAAGCTACCATGTTTAACAGTGCTTATATTCATGGAGCAGTTCTTAATACCTAATTTCCGTTGTATGGACAACATAAACAGAAGCTATATGACTGCACTTTTGGTAGCTGAAAATTTTCAGTCTGTCTTACCGGACTTAAAATAATTTTATACTGCTCTCTCTGTTTATATTTCTGCCATTGCATACATCACTCCTAATGGAAGTGTCTTTGGAACATAGAAGGCTGTGTCCCCAGACCACGAGTGTTTCTCTGTGGCGCAAAGTAACTTCCACCACTGAGGATTGTTTTATGGTCTTTGCAAGGATTTATCCATGAATTGTCTCAGTTTTATGTTCATTCTCCTGATGCTAAGACTTTTCTGGTCTTTCTTCTGGCAGAAAATGCTATATAATGTTCTGAGGAGCATTTCTACTAATCACCTGGGATGGAGCTCTACTCACAACAAGGCACACAAGCAAATAATTCATTGTCAGGCAGTTTTACCTTCTACACACCAAAGTAATCCAGCATCTGAGGTTTACCTGAGAATATTTTTCAAGTGAATTCCTTGCACATATCTAAAAATTTGCAATTATTATCTATGCTGAGATTTGTTCAAATGAATTTTAGATACATTAAAGTGTTCAGATTATTTCTTAACACTAGGACATGGTATAAATTGTAGAGTTTAGCACTTTGTGGCTTTAGTCTTGATCAGATAGATCTGCTACCTTTACAATCCTTCCTAATGAGAAGGAATTAGATTTTAAATTTTTTTAAGAAAAAAGACCTATTGTGAAATAACTTGATTTGATTCATTTTTTCAAGAATTCTGATTTTAAATGGTTATCTGTACATATATGGTCTTTGTAATCTGAGTGCATAACATGTAAACTTGCTCTGTCAAGTCTGTATGGCAGATATATTTTACCTTTTTGTAAAATGCAAGATACCAGGAATTAATAACAGCTATTTTGTAGTCCTCCCTATCTCAGTGATTGCATAAAACCTTCTCACAACAAAGAATATACTGTTCTTTGCCCTCTTCTGCCTTCCAAACTGGGATAGAAAATCTAAAAGCCCAAAACTTTGCAACATATTAAAGAAACAGAGAAAAGAGATGACTGCCTTCTTCAAGCAACCAACAAAACCGAACAGAACTTTAACTGAGTTGGCATTCTGCATTGCCATTTCAAGTGGAAAATGCAGCCAATTTGGAGTATAATATGCATGATACAACTGAGGTTGGAAGGATGAGAGAGTGTGAAGAAAAACCTCATTAAAGTAATCTTTTAACACTTTCTGGTTATAATTTTAAAGCAAGAAGATAAATCAACCAAGCCTTCCTTTCTGTCTTTTTGCTTTCCTTTCTGTCTTTCAATTTTTCCCTACAATAGGCTCTTTAATATATGGGCTTAAGCAGATTGCACAGAGATAGTGCATCCACTACTTTGCTGCTTCTGAGTGTCTTTTTCCAGAAGACCTGTGTAGAGGAAAGATAGCACTGCAGGAAGTTGTGAGACTAGGTGTAGATGTTTGTCATCTGTGTAACATGACCATATGAAGTATTTTTCCAATGCTTATATTCAGCTTAATGCAAACAGGAGAATGAAAAATTGACTCAGTTATTGGTTTCAAGTTATAGTACTGCCTTTTGATTGGCAAAAGTCGAGGTAACAAAGGGATTTTAAGCTATTTTTACTTCATAATTGTTTTACTATGTTTGAAAAGAATGTTCACTGTGTTATAGACAATAATACAGAATAATTCTGTGATTTTAATAAATGTGATATTCACGTGCACTTGTTACACCTCATTTCTTCTGAGTTGTTAAGAAAAGTGTTCTTTTTCTGGTCTGAGGAATGAAGAGAAAAAAATTCCACAATGTAAGTAGTGCTTTTTTTAGCCAAGAAGACCTGTAGATGCTCCTGGTTTCCATTCATTTTATATCAGAACTATTTGGCAAAATAATCTTAACTATTGTAAAGGGTTTAACATACTTCTTCTGAGAAACTGACTGAGAAAACAGTTATCTGTGTACCTCAAAATAGCAAAGGAAGAGAAAGGGAGGCTAAAATTCATTGTAGCTGTTCTCTGTCCTTCATGTTTTTGACATGAGCAGGATTAATTTTCTGTTACATTCTGGCTGTCTTTGTGTTTATTGAAGAAATTTGAAATATGTACCTACGTCATTCTCTTTTTGCCTACGATTTTATTAGATACAAGCTGGCTGCCTTAGGGTTTTTTTGTGAGGATCATGGTACTGTTACTCTTTAGCATTAACTCTCTAATCAGTTACTCTGTATTGAGTAAGCCACCTGCCTAGGTGCTTTTTGCAGTCATCAACTCTTTCTGCTAGGTGATGGTTGCTCCCTGTGTCCTTGTGCGGTTCGGTCTTCTCGAGAAGTTCCATGCAGAGCTTAATTTAGGTAGGACCTTCAGTCTTACCAGACTGATGTCTTCTCCCAAAACTTACCTGCGTGTCCCTGGAAATTGCTGTGTTCTAGCCTTCTGGATTTCCATATAAAATGGGTTTTTGCTCCTCCTGCATTCCTTTTTCTCTTGTTTTTTTGTTGCTTGTTACTGTACATCTTGTGTGTTTGTTTCAAATCATGGCTTAATTTTTTGTTAATCTGCTGTATGGAGAGCTTTTGTTACCACTGTTTTTTCTGTTCTCATCTGTCATAACACATTTATTTTTATATAATAAAATACATGTCAGGAAAAAGTCCTCATGGTGGAAAATATTTAGACATATTCTAAACTCTTCAGGAACTTATACTGGGGCCATAGTCACATTAACTTCAAAACCTTAAAACTAATATATGGTGTTCTGAAAAGGGCAGTTTTGTTGCCTCTACTCTGGTCTTGGGTGTTAAGCTCGTGTTACAGACTTGAGCATGCAGTTGCTCCCAGATCAGTGGTAATAATGAAATTATTTTGCTGTCAATATGTCTGACATTCTTATTGAATAAACTAAAAATACATCTTCAAATTACTTTTTAGCAGCAGTCATAAATTCCAGTGGCTGAGTGCCACCTGTAACTGGACTGTTGAGGGGTTTGGTTTAGTTTCTTAAAGATGTAACTACCATTTTAAAGGGAAAAAACCCCAAAACAACAAAGTTACTACTCTTTTTTATCTTATTTGCCCTCACAGTTTAATAAATTAAATGCAGCATATTACAGTGCCTTTTCATATCAAATTTGTTCTTTCTTGATTTGTCTTCATTGTCTGGGGAAGGAAGTGAACCTGGGTCATCTAGTCCCTGTTGCTGTTGAAAAAAAAAATGGAGATGGGCATCCTCACAGAAACTTGATGGTCGCCTTTGCAGTTGTGCCTGACCTACTGGAAGTAGAGCTGCAATAATTGCCATGCTTTCTGCTGTCTTGTGTGAGCAAGGCCTCCACTTCCTCTTCTGACAACCAGCATGATTCAAATCTGCTGCCTGTGGATGTTACATCAAAGATATGAACTTCTTCTTTAGAGATCCTGCAGACCTGGCTTCATACATGCAAACTGGGTTGCAGCAGTCAGTGAACTGAATTCAAACATCATGGCTTTCCTTGGAAGGCGTGATTCTCTTTTAATAAGGATGGAAAAGAAAGATTGGAAAAACCCTTCCCCTCAAGAATGCAGAAGGGGAGGAGTGAGGAATTGCATGCAGCCTCTGGTCCCTCTTGGCCTAGGGAGCCTGAGAAAGGAGGGATTGCCCTCCCCAGATCTCACAGGGTGCTCAATTCTTTCTCTGTCAACAGCTGCAGAGAATAGGTATCCTCATGCTCCAGAGCAGAGCAAGGGATAGAATGCTTACCTGGGGATGACTTGTCCTCTTCTCCTCTGCAAAAGTATTGTATGAGAGGGACGCTTTCTTCTCTGATACTTGCAGCAGCCCGTGTGTGATCTGCCTTGGTCCAGCTGCCATGGCTGTAGCTGGCACCACCTGTGAGAAGCTCTGACAGGGAAGAGTTGGAAGACACTGTCTTCCCAGGGTCAGGTGTCACTGAAACCAGCATGAGATGGAGGCTCCTCAGTTCGTTGAAGAGTAGGAATGGAAACTCTGGGCACTGCTACTCCATTGATCCTTGATGCCCTCGGTCCAGGTTGGTGGCTTTCATGTTTTAGTGTGACTCCTGGCCATAATGTGAGACTTTAAAGAAGTTGCCAAAGCAAGTGGATCACTTTATTCTTAGTTGAGAATGATGAGTTATTTGAGCTAGAAAATTGCATTCCTAATAAGAGAGCTTATTTTGTATGAACTGTGGACAGACAAGAAGTGAGAGGTCCTACATAAAAAGATGAGGAACAAGCTTATTTTGAACATGTGCATTCACTTGTACAGAGATCTTTTTCTTCTCTAATAAGCATGAGAATCCTTGAAATGTCTGAACAAACAGTTTAATCTCTTTCCCATTGAGTATTTGTAAGAAATGAGAGAGCAGATTTGGGACTTCACCTTTCCAAGGGTTGGCTATTAATAGAAGCAGTTGCTGAGGTGGAAATGAACCAGCAGGGAGGAGGCAGAAAGGAAACATTTGTTGCTTATTTCTGTTGAAAGGAGAATTAGAAACTTACACTCTTACAAATGGAGACATCCAGCCTATGTTTTTATGTTAATAGTGGCATTAGGATAAGAATGTAATGACAGCAGGGCCCAGTTTCTTTGAACAGCTATTGCCCACACCAGCTACTCGGCCTTTACTTTGGAGAAGCTGGGAGGAGTTGCTTTTTTTACTTTCAAGAGGGAACTTGACAACAAATTCACTAAGAGAGGATGCTTGTATGCATGTAGCCACATGCATTTTCTCCCTAATGTGAATATTTGAAATGTTAATGTCAACACCACCAACAAATATCCAGGAGCCCCTGCATGCACAGTGGGCTTCTTTCTCCTGGTGGAAATTCAGTTCATCTGCTCTTGCCATGGGGCAAGCAGAACAAGGAGAGGTGCAGCCCATCATGGAGCATAAGCTGTCTGTACCTTCTGGTGCTAATAGGGCTGAGGAGAAGGAGGAACAGGGGAGAGCTGAAAGATGAGAAACTTCAGCAAGTCTCCCATGCGTTTAACCTTCAGAATTGCATGTCACACCTCAAAAGAAAACCAACCTTGGAGAGAAATGCTCTCATTTCTTCTACTGCCTAGAGGTGCAAACAAAAAGAACATGGCAAGGTGGCATATCTATTACAGATAATTTAATATTATATAATACTTAAATGTCATGGTGACCATAAGAAAAAGGCCAAAAGCAATGCAAGATAATCCAGCCTTAGGATTGGTAGATTTAGGTGCTGTGATCTATAACACAGTCTTGGGCAAGACTCTAAGGCCCAAATCCAACTAAACATTAATTTCTTAATGCATATTTGGGCATCTCATGTTCCCAAGAATCTAAATACATTTTGTTGCTTTGGGGTTATAATTTCTTGATTTTGTGCTCTGTGAGATGAGGATAATAATGGTGCTTTTCACTGCCCAGAGCTGTCAGTCTACAGAATATTGGCTCTGCATCATATTCCAGTGCTCTACTAATGGAATAACTTTAAAAAGGGTGAACATAACTGTAAAAAGCAATAGAGCTGTCTGTTAGCTTTTGCAGGGAAGTGTATATTGGTTTTTGTTTTGTTTTTCTTTCCCCCCAGTTGAACTCTTTACTCTGAAAGATACACTTGGAAAAGGACTGTGCAGAGATGTGGGAGGGTTGAGTGTCTAGTTCCCATGTAGTTAGTTTCATCAGCAGAGCACTAAACCTTTAAACTTCCTCATGTCTTCTCTTCAACTTTTGCTTCTCTGAGTTGCCATTCCACTGTCTTTGAATCAGTGGTGACAGTCATGCTCTGTTTGCTGGTGACTTGGTTTGGGTCAGCTTACTGAATTAAGAGCAAAGCTGCTATCTCTCCTTGTTAAAATAAATTGCTGCTCATTCACATGGCATAATTATTATTATTTAAATCAGCTTTTTCTTTTTTTTTTTTTTTCCCCCACACATGAAGGATACCTGACAAACTCTTCAGGAGTAGATTCACATGGTGCTTCCATAGAGGCTGAATATTTGAATATTTTATTTATTATTAGCATTCACTGTGTTTGCAGTGGTATTATTGAAGAAATAAAATTAAGTCAGAGGGATTGTGCAGTGTGTCCCTAAGGGAGTAATTTGAACAGCAGAGCTCTCCTTTGTTTGGGAAAGTGGGTAAAATCCTAGTGGGGCTGCTGGGGTCCTGAGGGTGCCTGGTAAGGGCTCCTGTTTGTGAGAGGATTTTGTAATGGCCTTTGCACTGTACAGTCAATTAAAAAATCCCAAGGAGTGACTGAATTTTGTAGTGATTCATACAGAAATAGTGACTTCGGGGTGACATTCTGTGTAGGGTGTGTATATAGCTGTGCAGTTTGTATGTAGTCTTTTTATTCCTATTTTTCTAGTTGAGTGTATAAAACATGGCAAAAGCTGTTATTTATTAAGTGCCTAAAGTGTGGTCCTGCTAACATTGATGTTAGAGCCATTAATAAGGAAAGGTGACCTCTGGCTGTTTATATTCCCTGTGACCAAAAAATCTGAGCTACCTTTGGTCTCTGAAGTTGAAAAGGAAGAAAATAGAACTCTGGCAGACAGGTCTTGGTAATGGTAGATCATGTTGCAGAGTACACAAAGATAAGTTAAATTCCTAATCTGTTTAAACTTACGTACCTTATGTTTTATATCTGCATGGGTGTCTTTACTATCTTTACAGATAACTCTGCTTATTTTGTAACAGTCCTGTGTAGTGACTTTTGAAATTATTGTGTCAGAGTGACTCAATATGAAGTTTACTGACTTTGTTTACTTCCCTTGACAACTGGAGAGTGTGGATGAGTGCTGCAAGGCAAGTCCTACCACAGTATCAGCCTTGGGCAGAGGTTCTGGGCACAGGTCTACTCACCTATTCTGCCTTCAGTGTCATCTGCTGTGTGAGTGGTGGCAGTAAAACAGCACTTTGCAAAACACACCTGAGAGATAAGTAACTGCTGCTGCTGCAAGTTCCTGCAGCGCTGGCCTGGCTGCCTCAATAAATGCTGTAGTGTAGGGGAGAAAAGATCAGGGAGGATATCCCTGAAGCATGAAGGAGGTGAGGAGTTGAATGGTCCTTGTCCTGGCAGTGCTGAGGTAACCTACAGGAAGTGTTTCTCCAAGGATGCTGCTAAATGGCTTCTGATTTGTTGTCTGTTTTCAGGTTGGTCCTGTAGGTGATGTGGTTATGACTTTGCAATTTGAACACTAGAATCTACTTCCTTTAAATTGCCAGTAGCTGATCTCAGCTTTTTTTAAGGAAAGTGTTTTCTGTGACTGACCCTTCTGTAGGCATCAGTACATGTGCTTTTGTCTAGAGACATGTTCCTCCCACAAACACACATACAGGGCTGACTTACTGGAAAACTGACTGTGCTGCTCTTGGGTTTGAGTTGGGTGAAGGAAGATGGAGATTTGATCAAGCAAGAGAAATGACCAGTTCCTGTTCAGTGACTTTTTCCTTTACTGGGACTGCCAAACATCCTCCAATGTTTTCCTTTCCATGCCAGGAGTTGTAGTCTGCTGAGAGAATGAGGGCTGTTTGCCTGTTGTGATTGTTTGCATCCAGGATTGCTGAGTACCTGGTGGCACAGTGACAGCATCTCCTGAGGGGCTGTTATGTAGCTGGGAAGGGTACTGGCTGTGATCACTGCAGGTATGGAGACAAGTCTGGTGGTAGCTGGTGTCAGACCTTTCCTCTGTGTGAAATTTGGGGCTAGACCACTTCTGGCTAGGCTGGGGTTTAAAGCAGGAAATTTTAGCAGCCTGTGACAGGAATGTAGCACACCACCAGTTAGATCCCATTTTATGGGAGTCGTTCTCTGAACAAGTCACAGTTAGAAATTAGTGGTAAAATTTGTATAATAACTTGGAAAATGGTAGGGTATGGAAAGATTTATTTTCTGTGACTGTGAAATTATTGTGACTATTGCCATCAAAATCTCTGGGCTGATGAGCTGGAGCATATGCTCCATGCTGAGAGCCTGTGAATGTTTGGCATTCCTAAAATGTGAAGGTGGCTGATATTAGAAGCAATCTTGGCTTTCATAATTCTAGAGTCTGAGAGCACAGCTACAAGAGAGACATAAGCCTGTGCTTTACATGGAGATTACTAAAATAAGAATATTACTGCAGTTGTGTTGCTATGAGCAGTCTTGGTGATGTGCAGATTGCTGTGAGCAAGGGAACGCTGTTGTCAAGTTGGGCTGTTCCTTGACTACATCAGATTTCTTGTGCCCGACTTATATTGGGAAAATTAAAACAGAAGGTCTAGGGATTTTTAAGATGCTCTCTTGCTCTGACGTGCTTGTGTGATGGGCAGTCACCTGGTTTTGGATCCCTGGGGAAGCCAAAGCTCCCTAACTAGTAAAAAGAAGAAAATTATGGGACAGTGATGGTGATCAAGTCCAAGCATTGTTTGTGTCTTGTGAGTTTTCTTGTATGCTGTCGGTGTTAATGTTGGTCATGGTTAACACTGGCAGTAATTTTTCCCCTCTAACATGGTAAAAATTTCTTCCTGTTGGTCAGAGCAGATCCCTGTTCTGCTGGTAAGTTCTTGATTATATACAGGGCATTTCTTAAGCATCCAAAAACTGACAAATTAACAGAAATGGAATATTACTTGGAGAGCTTAATTTTATTTGAAGTGTTGAAAAAAGTAGAGGTTATCTTAAATTGATTGGATGGTCAGTGGCTTGCACATTTCACATCTATGCCTTATTAAAGCTAAATGTAAAAAAAAAATCCATTGGTTTCAGATACTGGAATAAATCTTGCCACTAGAAACTCTTCAGCTGTACACTTGAGAGTATGCAGAGCTCTGGGATGGCCCAGTTTGTTCTTACAACTATGAATTCATAATTTGATTTTCCTGAAATTGATAACATACTAGAAAATGAATTGGGACTGCAAGAGGAAAGGAGGCAGGATTTTTTTCTTTTCAAGAGAAGTACAGTGTGTTCAGAAACCCCAAAACCAAAGCTAGGGCATCTTTTGGGGTAAGTAGTACTTTACACTACAGGTTTTAAACTACTAGAAGTACACCTGCCAAGATAGTAGATTGTGAACATGAACCTACTGTATACAGCACTTCTTCCTTGCATCCTTTGTAAAAGAAAGTGAAGTTGCACCTGGATCTTGACAGACACATTTTTACAAAACAGTTCTCTCTAATCAGCAGAGATTTCCTTACAAGTGTAAGAGTCTGTTAGACTTCGAGACTATAAAAGAATTTATCCTCTCTTGAATGCATTTAATGCTGATCACAAATTAGCACAGAAAATGCAACTTTTCTTTAAATTGTTTTAGGACAACCTCTGTCAACTTGGAAATAGGATTATAGGATCTTTCGCTTCATCTACAGGTTATTTCTCTTAGTTTCCTTTCTTTTATAGGTCAGAGTGTCACAGTGCTTGGAATTGTATACAATAAAGGTAATAAATTCAGTTTGTCTCTGACAATGCTTATTTCTTTGTCTATCCTGTCATTCTCCTCTCTAGTGCACAAGAAGGATAAGGTGAAATTGAAATTATAATTGGTCATACAAGGATGGGAAATTCCAGTCATCATTTTTACATGCACTCCTATTTTGAATCAAGGTACTAACAGCACTTTTTGCATTTCTTTAATTTTTCTATTTCAACATCCATACTTAGTATCTTTTAACCACAGTTTATTTATTTTGTGTGAATATATATGTTGTTTTTCCTTCAAATAAAATAGGAAATTCTGCTTCGTGAACTACAAGTTGAGTTTCAACACTCAGTTTCTGATAGTAATATATTAAGTAACTTGTTTCTCCTGAGAATATGTGATTTCTCTTGGAGATGAAAAAGTAGCTAAGCCCAGACCCACTTGATCAGCTGTGTGTGTACAGATACTTCTGTGCCTGTGTGTGTATTTCAATAGATGCATTTAAATACCAATATGTGTAGTTATCTAATGTATTGATCATGTACAAAGAAGTACCCAGTTATGGAGAAAAATTTTCCTTTTTTTGCTAAGATTTGGTGCATCTGCCCCATTCTGATTGTCCTGAACGAGTGGTTTGGCTGCTTAAAGAAACATCGTCAAAGGTATTGGCAAAAATAGGGTTTAACATGAATTTGTAAAAATAGAGCTTTACAGAGCTGGATGGCAAGATTCTCTCCATTACCTACTACCCAGGTTAAAGCAAACAAAGGAGGATCAAATTGGAAGCAATTCCAAATTATTTACATGGAAGCCACGAATGCAAAAGGGGGTAAGGGTGCAAAGGACACAGCTGCAAAGATAAAGGTGCAAAAGGGTTTGGCAGCACTTTATCATTGAGTACTTGAACGTGTGCAGAGTGATTCAGTAGGGTTCACTACAGTTACAGCAATCACTTAACTGGGGATTTGGGATAGTAACATTCATACCATAATATATTCACACACACAGGTAAAATGATAGGTATTTCTCTGTGTGTAAAGGTACCTGTCAAGATTCCTCTCAGGTTCAGTGAAATACTCACATCAAATCCCTTTGAGTTTCCCAACAGGCAAGGAATGCACCTTGAGGAGCACTGACATATCTGGGGGGGCGGGTAACTTTCAGCCTAGGCCTTGTCATCTGTAATGGTGCTTCCAAGTATCTCCAGCTTAAAGTTTGTGAGCTCTATAAACATCTTTTTCTCTTCAGTATTTTGTGTTTCTGTCAGTTCTACCTTTCAGTCCTCTGGAGCAAAACTGAAGTTGTTCCCCTAATGATTTTTCCTCCCCACTTCCCTTCAGACAGTTTAAGTTTTGATGACTGCAGTTGACATGCCAATGCTTGATGCAGTTTGGAGTTAAATAAACAAAGTTTATTATAAAATTGGTTTGGTTTTTTTTTTTTAATGGTGCAGTCATAGACGACCATGAATTTATGTTGACATCCTGTCTGCAACAACTTACTTTATTACCAAAGAAGGTCTCTTATCTGTGTCTTAGGTAACAGACACCTTATTTGTTGCATGAAGTCTCTATAGGGAAGTCAAGGTATACTTCTGAATCTGTCTCTTGAAAATTTTGCTGATGAGAGAGTTTGTTTTGGTTTTTTTTTTTTTTTTTTTAATAATAATGACACAACTTGCCTTGGTCACTGAGAAACCACAGCCTAGGTCTGCATTTTCAAATCCTTGTAGAAATGATTTAGCGGCTTAAAAGCATAAATTAGCAAATGCTGGCCAAGATACACAATTGATTAAGAAATTGAAGAATTTTGCATATTTATTTATTTTATTGTCTTGGAGTCAATCTGTGATGTGTTCTGGCTGTTTGGTTTTGCTTTTTGGCTTTTCGACATAGTTCCTTTTACTGTGTCTGTAACTTAGCTGCTGCTTCAAATGGTTTACATTGTCTTGCACAAATAAAGCTCTTTCTACTCTCCCTGTGCAAAATAAGCCACTGTATTATTTGTAAAAAGATGAGGCTTTAAAAATGTGAATTGTTGTCTGAGTAAAGGACAGGACTTGTGCAGAATACAGCACTGACACTTGTTCTTAGCACTTTGGACACTATTAATCACTGACAAGGCTACCTGTGTACAACATGGGTGCTCAGCAGGCAGTTTCATACAGAAAGGCCCTTCTACTCAAATTGATTCTCAAAATACCCAGCAAACCCTTTAATTTCCCCATACCATCTGTTGAATGGCTTAATGCTCAGAGGCAGAAATGAGGCAGGGCAGAACCTAGTGAACACACAGTACTGCAAGGTCATGACTCCCTGGCTTTTCAGTTCAGTCACGATGGGGCTAGCAGGGCTCCAATTACTTCTGAAGGACAGGATCCAAATTTACTGGAAGATTTCTGAAATTAATCCTTCTGAAATTTTGTTCCTGGGATCAGCAGTTACTCTTTCACCAGACTTGCAAGTGCATATAGGTCCATGGCATCATGATTTATTTTGTAAACATTCTGTGATTTGGCTGCTATCTTTAGAGATGCCCCTCTGTCTACATGGAGATGTTTTTCTTGAAGAGTGACATGCGTTAAACTCTTCCATGTAGCTCTTAGTTTTCGCTCTTTAGAGGATGGCCAGCAAAGATTATAAAACAAACATTCCTGAGTTTTTCACTGATGTTTTAGTTTCTCTGTGATTAACTGGAACAAGAAATCATAAATCTAGAGGAGGAAAATGAAATATAGAGGTCCAGAATGAGACTTGTTAGTACACAAGTTGCTGAACAGCTGTTCAGCAATCTACAGATTGAGTAAAACAGCTTAAGATGATGCTAGTGAACTACTAATCTAACTAAAGGCATCTCTCATTTTTTTCTCAGGGTTTTGTGTTTTGGGGGTTTTGGAGGGTTGGTTTTTTGGTGGGTTTTTTTTTTGGTTTTTCTGAGCAAATAAAGATGTAGGCAGTACTTTGAGTGGAGTAATGATCTTTGATAATTATTTATAATTATTAATAATAGAAAATAATAATAAGGAAAAAAAGTGTAGCTTAGGAACAGATCTTCAGAGCTACATAAAAACAGTTTACAGTTTCTCTAGATGTTTTATTCAGGTAGTAAACCTGTTTTATAAGCTAAAATTCTTTTCCACATAATATCCTAGGGGAGTGCACTCTGTAAGCCTGACAGGAGAAGGGACAGCTTTATAGACACAAGACAATACGCAGAGTCTTAAAACTTCTCTTTTGAATAGCCCATAGCTTGCAGTTCAGGGCACACCCAAGCATTGTAGCCTCTGGCCAAGGGTCCTGAGAGGGGAGTGGAGCTTCAGCAGTGCTGGCTTGGAAAAACTCAGGTTTGAAATGACTAGCTCTGGTTTCATTTTGAACTCTGAACTCATGTGAGCACCCTTGTCTGTAAATGGGTAACCCCTCTACCATGCTTTCCACACATGTTTATTATACATATATTAGTTCACAAGTAGGTAGATGAAGGTTGGACTACTCTTATCAAAGGACGTGAAGTGCATTGTGAGCCTCCACTTGTATGCGTGTGCTGGTTAAAACAGCCATCTACACTGCTTTTAGGGACTGCCTGATATGCTCAGGTGCAGTACCCTACAGACTTGAGGCATTGTTGTTCTACAGGTATCTCTTTCAACCTCAGCTCACCTGGATTCTTCATTTAGGTTGTTTCTGCAGTATTTATTAACAAAAAAGCAGGAAAGGAAAAGCTGTTGACTTTACATAGGAAGCCCTCAAGCTGAAGCCTGTTGTAGTTCTTCCCTGAAGGCATGACATTTGGTCATTCAGAAGCAAAAAAGCCTGTGTCATAAGTACCTTCAGGTATGCAGACTGCATGCAAAATAATAAACAAGAGTTTCCTGCTGTCCTTGCTCGCTGGAAAGCGGCAGTTGCCTTTGGCCGGGAGACTGTCTGTGTAGGGAAGTCAGTCCTTGGGGAAGGTGGTGATCCTCAGCTGCCAGGAGGCCCCTTTGAGGGGCAGAGCGAGGTGGCCTCTCTAAAAGGAAACTGTCTGTTTGATCCCACATTTCCTGTGAGCAGCTACTGTTTTGAAAAGAGGCAATTTAAAAAGTGTTGGAGACCTGTGAAAGGAGAAGCCAGCTGATGAGGACTAATTGGAGTAAACCAGCATTAAAGATGTCTTTAGAAATGCAGCTAGACACCTTTCTGAGAATTCGGATGTACTTTTTCTCTGTGCTTGTATTCCCTGAACTGGCAGAGAACAGTTTTACATCAAATGCTAAGTTTCTTAAATGACTCAAGATTTAGCTAATTCTCATGAAACCAGAACAAATGCTGAAGTTGGTGAAGATTTTGACATGCTGTTCTTGTTATACCAACACAAAGATTCATCCCAGCTTTCACTGCACTTCTTTGTGATGGTGGTTTCACAAGTCATATTTCTTCTACACTGCTGTTCTACCATAATGCATTCTACTGACAAAGCTCACTGTCAGTTATGTTAAGTGACTATTGGTAGTGATTTGTCTCCTACAAGTCAAATATAGGCTGGAAAAAAATAAGCTTCTATCTTTCCATGCAATTTTAATTCAGCTCTCCTGTTATGTGTACTTTAGGATACAGATCCTCTTATTATATAATTGCTTAACCTGTGGGGGTTTTTTTTCCCATTAGTCTCTTGCTTTATTCAGTGCATTAACTGTGGAAACTGAGATTTGGAGGACTACCTAAATCTACTGAAATGCAGCATTTTCTAGCTTTTAGGTGCATCACCCTCTGGTGGGTGGAGTTTTTTGGTTCTGCCGCCTTCATGCCTTTCATTTAGGTTTGTTATTTGTATTCGTAAGAAATTCTAGACTCCATTCTGTCACACTTTTGCATCTGGCTTGTCAGTTTTGAATGAGGTGGAATGAGTTTGTATATTGCATTATCTGAGGGGCTCAAAAAGTAATATAAATGGAGCTCTTGAGCACCCACTCTAAAATCTACTCAGTACTGAGGTATGCATTTAACAAAAAAATAAAACTTAGTTGTTCAGTTGGGGGTTGTTCCCTTTGCTTTTGCCCATGCAAGTGTCATTACTCAGTATTTCATTCACTACAATTGAAGCCCTGGGTCAGTTATCAAGGAAAACCATTTCTATTATTTAGGACTTCATAAGCTTGTTGCTGTAATAGAAGTATATGATACCTAAGTTTATTCAGGCAGTGCTTTTCTGTAGTTGGTATGGCACATGACAGAAAATGAGAATGAGAGACCTTGGCCCTGTGATATTCAGTGTCTAAATTTAACATGTCTAAAAAGGACCCCTTAGATATTTTTTTTTTAATTCTCAAAAACTATGAAATTTTTTCAAGAATGATAAATTACTTGGATTGTGATAATAATTCTGAGTCACATACAGCACCTCTCACTCTCAAAATACTTTCAAGCATTGTCTAATTAAATCACAAAGCATCCATTTTAGTAGGTTTGGGTGAGCACCGTACCCCTGGCTTAAATGGAGAGTTTGAGCAGCTTTTTAGAGCGAGCCTATGCTTGTCAGGTGTGGCAGGAGCCACAGGATTATGGATCCCTCCTTGATTCCTCCATACTTTTTAAAAATTCACCTTGAGAAAGATTCCCATCATAGTCTAGAAATGCACCCCAAAATTGTTGATTGTTAATTATCTGCTTGTACATTTTGGACATAAAGTCTCCAGTGAATGAACAATTGCATGGTCTCTCAGTCAGTTAGGAGACCTGCCATAGCAACTTGCTGTTTTTCTTTGCTGGTAATGGACATTTACTGCGGGATTGCTTTACAGAAGGCCAGAAATAGGCAGGTGTTGTAGGGGGTGAGAGACTTTGTGCACTTGGCCAGATGAGAAGATGCACGTCATGATGGAGGAGTGGAGAAAGAAACTGGGGAATAATGGATTATCTGTGAGAAGTGGTTATAAATCTAATTAGTACTTCTGTGGCTAGAGACTGTTATCTTTTTGTCTCCAGTAATCTGTACGAATCTTTACTGCATGGCTGCTGTGTAAGAACTCAGCTGGCTTTCATGTTTCAAACCCTAGTGACACCTTCTGCTGCGGGTTCCTGAACTTTGGCATGTGAACTCTGAAATTTCTGTCAGGAGACTGAGAATATCTCAGGTGTCGTCCCTTGGGTGTCTGTACTGGCAGCTGGGGCTGCACATACGTGTGCAGATCACTCAGTCCGTACAGCTGTTGGAGCAGTCACATAAGCAACTATGAGGTCTGTAATTTCCTGCAGTATTTTCTCTATTTAAAGTACTTGAATCACAGAGCACTCAAATTAAGTAGTTCATGCACTTTGGAATTGCAGAGACTGCCTTGGAGAAACTCTCCAACTGCAGCTGAATTAATGCTAACCAGGCCTGAGGATTGCTAGAAATAATGAGTGGATGAGGGGCTGAGAAACCTGGCAGAGTTTCAGAATGCAAAGGTGGGGTGGCTGGGGAGCATTATCTTATCTAAATGGTAATTTCTATTCTGTATGTTAATTAAAACACATAGTGTACAAACTAGCATTTAGGAAGTCTTTTGGAGGATCTTTTCCTAAGGGGATGTTTTGGAAGTAAATTGTGAGTTGTACGTGCCTGCTCAGTGCAGCCTGTAAGAACTGCACTGAAGCAAACAGTCCAAATTATACGCTCTCTTTAAGCAATGGGATCTTACGTATGTTGATAGTTTTGGGAAATTGTTTTTATTTTGTTCATAATAATACATTTTGGATTATCATTATGACAGAGAAAGAACAAAGCCATGTTTATGAATCAGTAGACATTAACAGTGACATTGAGGAATACACAAGGAGTCATAAATTTCAGAAGAAAATTTTCTTTAGGAATTTCTTCTGTACTTATTTCTTAATGATTTTTTCTCGTGAAGACTGCTTAAATGAACTTACTCATGAACCAGTTTGGATGAGTTAAACCTGTTATAGGTGCATCTTAATTGTCTATTTATTGTAGGTGTAGAATCAAGGTTCCCATTTAGAAATCAGAAAATATTTATGTGGCAGGCATGTGTTTCGTTACCTTGTCAGTTGTGCTTTCTTTGCTGTCTTCTCGTGCATTCATGACTGATTTATATTCATTCTTGCTTCTGCATAACATCCCTTTTTCTGCATCATGGGTGGAATGATCTCCTGCACTGGAAGAAGTAGCTCCTGCTGCTATTTTATTGGCTACTATGCCTTATTATGGAACATAAGCACATACCATCTCAAAAACCCCTCAAAAAACAAGCAAAACCCAACAAGTCCCCCTGCAAAATGTTTCTCACTTGAAAAACAGTAGAATTTCTCAGCTTTGTAGCAATTGCAATGACCTTAGGTGCAGCAAGTGAATAACAATGAGAGCCAAAGAACAGTCTTCCACTAAGTTTAGAAGCAGAGGTTTTGGTTTTCAAACTTTTTCAAAGGGACAAATATTTCCTGTCATGGGAAGAAGAAGTTACAAATGCCTGTGTGGAATTAAAAGGGATTTGGAAATGAAATGCAACCCTGTGGCCCAAATATGAAATTGCGTGTGGCTTGCCTGGGCATTTCAGGAAAATCCACTGATCCACTGTCCTAATCTAATCCAAATAATTAGATTTTGGATTAAGGTAGGCTATAGTCATCAAAACCAGAACAGGTAGAGATAATTTTTGTCCCATCTGAACCCTCTCTTACTATGCCTAGGGTTTTTTTCCTATTTATAAACCTCTGTATCTTTCACTTCAATGATTAATCTTCAGGCAGAGAGCAAAAGTTATTAAGGCTAGAAACAGACAAAAAGATAAATGCTGACCTTTCTAATTGGCTCTTGAAACCTGAAATATTTACCGTGCAAAGGATTTTTAATGTTTGTGGAATGATTTGTCATCCAGAGTAAGTATTTCTTGCTTCTTCATGAAGCCATGCTAACCTCAGATGAATAAATATCTGTTGGTACCTCCACATAATAGATTTTTTTGGCATCATAGTAGGAAGAAGTCTAACTTCCATCTGACTCACAATAAACTTCAGTAGCCAAGTATACTTCACTGTTGGTTCCCTCACTTGCTTTGCTAAGTGCAGTCATGGCTGGAAATGAATGGTTTGCTTCTTTGACTGAAGTCTTTGGCACCAGGAGTCAAGACTTAATCATTCTTTGCATTGATGGGTAGCAGAGCATAATGGATTTCCCAAAGCTGATAGGGTGGTATTTTGTTCTTCACACGTGTTCTCTTGAGTTACTGGAGAGAGCTGTAAGACCTGTGATTCTTTGCTTGATTGTGGATTTGGGATTTTCAAGTCTGCCTCGGGGGTGGGTGGAGGGTGTTCTCTGCTGCTACTGAAGCTGAGATGTCTGATAGTACAGTAAAAAGCACGGCAGTGTCAGCACCGAAAATGTGCTTGTTTTAAATGTTTTCTACAAAGCAGCAAGGATTAAGTATTTGCATTGCACTGTATTACAGCACATTTTATTAATAGAGAATAGTAACTTCAGCATTTTGCTGGCAAATCTGTAGTCTCTTCTCACAATAAGGACTCGCTAAATGTGATGAAATGGATTGCCTTTGTTGGAGTGTTGGTCTGTGAAAAGAATGCCAGAAAGTACTGTATTTTTACAAAGAGGAGGAAAATAGACAAGCATAACAAAACCAAAAACGACCTTTCCTGTGGCTTTGTTGCTGTGATAAATGCAGTGTATTCCAGGGACATGTGAAAGCGGGTCTTTAAAACCAGCCTAACTCACGAAAGTGCAAATGCACTGAGCTAATCTTGAAAAGTAAGTAAAATCACTTTGACTTTAAAAGGAGTGGTAAACTATCCTGCTGGGCCCCCGATGGATAAATGAACATTGATGTTTCAGAATCAAAGTATCTCATGTAAGTTCATTCTGAAGTATTATGTAACAGCCGAGGATTTTAGGAGAATTATGATGTAAAAGCCTGATGCCTGTTTAATAAACTGATCATTAATTACACTTTAAAAATTTACTTCTGGGGTGAAATGAAGAGTAGCTTTGCAGCTCTTTTCATTTTAATTGCAGTATCTATTGCAAGCCTGAGTTTCCCTTCCCTGCTGCATTGATGCTGCATGCATATTTCTGGTAGTGCTTTGGCATGGCTTGGTTGTGTTTTGGAGGGGCGATTTATGCCCACACCATGGAGCACTGTCTGGTTTGCTCAGGAGAAAGACCAGGAGCAAATTCTTGAGCCACTTCAGCTGTTTTTCTCTTCCTTGCCATGCATTCCCCTTTTTCCCCTATCTCTTCTACCACTTCCAATTAAATAATGTAATTGTAGAGGAAGGCGCCAGTCATTGTACGAGCCTTATACAGAAAGAGATGTTTCTAGGTAAATTATGATTGAATTTGCTCAGAACCTCTGCTGTGGCTTACAAAGCAATCATCAGTACCTAGCAAGTTCTCCAAAAGCTTCAAGTAAGGTGCCATCTACTTAAAGTTTGGGACCAGCTATCAGTCATGTATTTGGATCTGCAGCATACTGTGACAGCCACTTCAACTTCGAACTTGCTGCTCTGAAGTTAGTAGGCTCACACTCAAAATATTTGAACTTCAGAATTGCCTCAGTTTTTCCAGCAACCACTGAATCAGAAGAAAAATGGGCATTTTATAGTTGCACTTTCCAATGTGTGGATGTCCTCACCTAGAATGTAGATTGTGGAAATAGTCACAAATGTTGGTAGACAAGGAAGAGTTAGAACCTTACCTGCTATCAGGGGAGCCGTGACCCAAAGCATTACATGGAAATTCAGTTAAAAAGGTAAGAAAGTCAGTATTACCTTGTTGAACTAAAACCAGAATATCTTACAGCTTCATTTCTTCCTGAAAAAAATCTGATTTTTCCAAGAGTAATTAACCCCAAACTTTGCAGTGAAGACCTGAGTTTCTTGTTGTTCAGAAGTATGTATAAAGTTTTCATTTCCTGAGAGGGTGAACAATTTCAAGGTAGTGGTACTCCAGGTTTGGTCATGATTCCTGCAGTTTTTCTCCTGTGGCCATTAGCGGGACAAAAGCAAACATGTTGCTCCTACTTGAGCCAGTGGTATGAGGCAGTGTGCACAGCAAACATTGCTGGACATTGGTAAGAGCAGTTATGGGGAAATTTTGACTGGTTCTTTTTAGGTGGAACACATTTTGTTTCCCCTCCCTACCAACCTTCTGAAAGTGTTAGTTTGCTTAGTTTTTTGGGAAGTCCTGATTTCACAGAAATACTTCAATTAAGGAAAACCACATGCACAAGGTTTGCACTGTGTCTGTTTGATACAGAGAACAGTGTTCAGGTGTTGCCTTGTCTAAATACAGGTTTTAATTGTTATCTTTCTTTTATAAAAGGACCTTCAGGGAGCAATCTATCAGCTGATAGAGCAGAATGCAAGCTTCCCATACACAATGTGTGAATACTTGTACTGAAGCCACTTCTTTGTTACCCACGGGCTGAGTCCTGGTACCATCCTGTGGTACACACAGTGCAGTGATCTCCGGCGGGCTAATCCTAGGTGCTGGAAACACCAACAGTGATGTTCCTGCATCACATGAAGAACTAACTGTTCAGCCCCTGGAAGTCTGTGGAGTTACAGGAGCTTTCACCAAGGAATTTAAGACTGCATGTGTTCTCAGTGAAAGAAATTTTGAAAAAACTTTCCCATAAGTACCGAGAGTTTGCTGTGGTAGTGCCGACACATGCCTTTCATGTAGCTGTAGTTTGAACAGGCAAAAAAGCTTGTTTCATAATCCTGGCATTAATTGGGGGCTTTAAGCTTAATTAGAACGTGTATGTTGTAATATGAATTGCAGGAGAGGAAAAGTTTCCAATATTTAATCATATTTGTACAACTTTTTATACAATAATTATGTGTTTTACTCTGAACATCACGTTATATTGGGAAGTAAATGGTATAGGCTGAGTCTGAATTTTAAGTGTGAGCAATATTTAAAAAGCAATTAACGCAGAGAGGTGTACTGAGTGATAAATGGGGGAGGAGGCAAGCAACTGATAATGAACTGATGTTGCTGCAACAGTTTCATGTTCAAGAGATGCAACAGGGAAGCAGCTCATGCATTGCCTGAATTTCTGCTGGGCTTTTCCCCAAGACAAATCTTGAGGCAGGACAATGTATGCAAGGCTTCAGCTGGCAGCTTTGTTTTTTCCCAATGGCTCTTCTTTGCCCACAGTAAGGACAAGTGTTTAATTACATAAACATCATTTACTTTTCATCATTTATGAATATAACATAACCAATTATAAAAAGTTCAGGTTTTACTGTGGGTTTGGAAGACATTAAAAAAGTGAGATTCTTACTGGTCTGACTTTTCCACCCTAATGTCACAGGCACCTTTATGCAGCACTCTGGCAGTTGTACAATTTACAGCTGAAAATAAATAAGGTGAAACTCAGAAGAGGTTGCAGCAGTACTGTCAGGTTATCTAAGGGGCCTTTTGACTAACAATCAAATATTTTTGTATTATGCAGTTCTCTTGCTGGTGCAGGTGTGTCTGACTGCCAGTCATGTTACGGGAGGCAGCACATGTACAGGGGCTGAACAGCCCCCCGTGGCTTTTATTTAGTTGGGTCTTTCAATCAAGCATTTCCATTCCATGCAGAACTGACAGAGCCTGACGTAATAGAATCTGTGAAGTAAATTTAGAGAGATGCAATGGATGATGAGTCACTACTTCAGTTAATTCAGTAAATACTTTCTGGATTTTGAAATGTTTATTTTGTCTGTAACCTAAAAGCTCTTCCAAAATGTTAGGCTAGTTTTAATCCTTTATGGTGATCAGGCAAGAGAATGATTTACTGAAGTTAGGGAGAGTAAATTATGATACTGATTGAATTTGCCAAAAGAAAGAAAGAAAACTAAGTTTCTGTACTGTATTGAAAACTAAGTTCTTTAAAGACCTTCCAGATTTTTAAGCTTCTAATTCTTGCGAGTGCAGTAGAAATTACTTAATATGTGAAGCACCAATGTTTTGAAATATGAGTCACTTTTAAAAGCATTGCTGCAACTACTATATTTAAAAGTACTTATTTGGAAATAATTCAGAGCTTTCTTATTTTGCTTTATGGGTTGTGCTATATTTTGTTCTACAAGAAATGCGGAACTGTAGCTGTACCTTTGGAGCACTAGGTTTGGGTGAATTTTGTGTTGATGTTTATTAATGTGGTTTTACAGGTAAATTCTCCTTGCAGATACACTGTGTACCACCAAAAAGCATTTTGCTGGCACAGCTGCATTTACTAAACAGAGTAACTTCACAAGCATCATCAAATAGAAACTGGCATATGGTGACTTTCTCCATATTGCACTGTTCCTCACCAAGCCTTGGTACTTGCTGAGAGCTGGCTGTGATCTGGTTCCTTAGGAGTGTGAGGCTGTGCCTGCCAGGAACTCTGCTTGCCCCTGGCTTCATCCAGAGGTGACATGGATGTGTCCCTGGCTGGCAGTGGGGCAGGATGTTGCTGCACTTGGGATCCCATCAGCAATATGCCAGCTATAGCTGGGGAAGTTGGAACTGGCGAGTATATTAATGCATTATTTATCCTTATTAAAACTGTCAAATAGTTTAGTGTTGTTACTGCTGAACAGCTTCTTGGCTGTGCAGGTAGGACTGCCTTTTGATGAAGAATTGCCACTATTTAAAACATTTGAGAGCACAGTGATAAGTAGAAGCAATAAGCAAAACTCCATACCTATAGATTAGATCATACCTCTGATGGAAAGTTATTACTGGGAAGGGCTATGTCTTCTGACTCAGTGCTGCACACCTTGCCTGTGTTGGTGTGGTTTGTTGGATCTTGGCTTTCTTGCAAGAAAAGCTACTCCAGACCATTGTTGCTGTTGCTGAAAATGGAGCACAAGTTGCAATCCAAAAGCCTTTCTGAACTTGAAGTTGCAGCAGTCACCGAGGAGGGCAGAAAATCAGTTCTGCTTGTGGCAACATACCAAGAAACGGGGAATAAGTCGGACTTCAAGTGTCAGAAAAGGAGGTTACAAGGATTGCCTATGCCATTAGTTATGGTGTGATTTATTTAGGAACAAATATGCCATATATGTTTGTAACCCATTGCTTATATTGTTGCGAAGTACATTGTAAGTTGGCATTTCTTTACTGTAATTAGTTTAAAATACAGGTGTAAAGGAATAGCTTGGATGATTTTTTTCAAGTCTTTGTTTATTAATATGTTTTTAAATGTTTTGTTTCATATTGCCAGTCTGAAGTGCAGATCAAGTCAGCATTGCAGCAGCCACTGTGTATAGGAAGAACATCATTTTGCAAATATCAGTCAGTGATCTTTGAGTGTTTTATGGAACATAACATAAAAGGCACATTCCTTGCCAAAACTTCCTTTCTGCTGGGCTCCTCTCTAATTTAATTTCCATCAGCAAAAGAATAAAGAGAGCATAGTTTTGGGCCCATTTTGCTTGGCAGTGCACAAAGGGAAAGAAGGTAGGGGCAGGGGGGTTGAGAGTATTATTTCTCAGCTACTTCACACAAAGAAATACTGTAGTGCTTTCAGAAATCTCTCGGTACAAGTGCTCGCTGTCACAGGCAATCAGCGTTACGCTATTTTGACACAGCTATACGGAATACTGCAGTATGTTATAAGATTGTTGCCCTGGACTTAGTACAGGAGGTCTAGAACTGGGCAAGAGACTTAAGTGATTTTTCGTACTCGGCATGGTTGATAACTGTGGAGTGAGAATGGTTTCAATGAGCAGCTCTTTGGAAGCAATGTTGTCTAACACAACATTAAGGGCACTTAAAGGACACTCTTACCCAGTGCAGAGCTGCTTGGAGATAGGCTGGCTTGGAAGGACTGAGGGTGTCAGTCTGTCTGTCTGTCTGTGGACCTGTGCAGTCATGGCGTACTGTCATACAGGAAGGGGTCAGACAACCTCTGCCACTTGCACAGCACTCGTGTTGGCTTGGCCTTCTGATTTTGTCAGTGTGTCTTATCACAGGCCTGATAGTTTAAAATTGGATTGGTTGGTCTTTCCCTAGCTTGAATTTAAACACAGCAACTTGGTTGAATGCTCCATCTTAAAAGGGATCCAAACAGTGTAGGAGAGCTGGACATTTTGGGAGCTCGTTAATTTCAGGCCCGTAACAGTAGATATCTGTCCTAGCGGTGCGTCATCCCAACATGGCAAGTTTGACTGTAGAACATGGAGAGCAGCGCTCTCTGTGGTGCTGGCAGAAGTGTTTTCTGCCAGTTCTTGTAGCAGTAGCCAAGGTTTTACAGTGTAGAAGAGATGAACCCTCACTTTGGAGGAGTGGGCAGGGAAGAAGCCAGAGAGCCACAAGCTCTGCCTAGAGCAGGCAGTGCTGCTGCCAAAGAGAGAACAGCCGTGACCGCGAGCAATTATCCTGGTTCAGCAGCTGCCTAAAGAGGTCGGGAGGAGAGACTGTGCTGTGTGCTTGGCATGCACTAAAGTTGTTCTGCTGTGGTAGCCCCGCACGGG
The DNA here is from genome assembly GCA_013399225.1 of Rhipidura dahli. Lineage (NCBI taxonomy): Eukaryota > Metazoa > Chordata > Aves > Passeriformes > Rhipiduridae > Rhipidura > Rhipidura dahli. The sequence goes on from VXAC01003403.1 coordinate 688,066, forward strand.
GAAAAGGCAGAAGGTAAAGAGCTGAAGTTCCCCATAGCTGTTAGCATAAACATATGCACATGGACATGCTTCATGCGTGGTAACTTATATCCCTGTTGCCCTCTTTCAAATGATCTGTGTAATACTGAAAATGAGATAACAGTAAATAAAATGTTCAGCCTGTTTTGCAACTGTCAATAAACAAATGTCTCCATTTTATGTTCTGTGCACACATTTGGTTATCAGATGATTCCTGCAGTCCTGCTCCTTGATGCTCTTTGTATGTCCCTCCTTTTGAGATGAGCCCATACAAATTTTCTCTCCTAATTACAAATGGCATTGCTTAAGCTAGTTTAGTCATTATAAGAGTGGCCATTACTTCATTAATGTGTGAAAAGAAAGAAAGATTCAATTCACTGGACTTCTGCTGGTCACAAGTATTTTGAGGGCAGGTGACTTTATTCCCACACATATCTTCTTTATGCTGAAAACATGACACTTCTTCCTTAGTTGACTTACTGTGAGAACAACCTCTAGATCTGGCTTTTTGACATAAAAGAGAAACGGAAAATTTTATCCAACTTTTTTGTGTTATATTGAATTCCATCAGATTTTTTGGCATTCTTTCATTTTTCAGTTTTCAGCAAAGTAGTTAATTTAAAATTTAATTTTGAGATACAGTTTCTTGATGTTGGTTCAGTATTGCAGCCTGTTCTATTTGAAGTGTACCTCTGGTACATGGCCCAGTACATCATAGTGTCATGCCATGAGGGGAGAGTGGAGAGGATGTTAGGAGATTCAAGAGGAGACACAGGCCCTTCCGTAAATTTTCATGTTTGTTTGGGTTCTTGTTCATATCAGCCATTCAATTTCCAATGCTGGTTTTGGATTTTTCATTCTTGAAGTTGAGGAAACACATCAATATTTGTGATTCTAAAACATTTTGGAACAGAATTGGCTTATTTGTTTGCTGCTATATTCTAGGAAAATTGCATGGGCACTGCATGATGGAAACAACTGATTTTGCCTCTGGGTATCCCATTTTATTTACATCAAGAAGGGGAATTGTGATGTGCAAATGAAGGGCACGCTATTTGTGTGAACTGTTTCCTTTTTTAGTCTTTGTCTGGTGTTTCCCTGCTATTTTGTTTCTCTCAGGCATTTATATATGGTCAGTTTAACAGTTTCCTTCAACAGTGTTTAAAGTTTTGCACGTTCTTTTTGATACTTTCTCTTGTATTTCCCTTTAAAAGAAGCTTTTGTCTGTCTACAGATAGTTTTGCAGCTTTGCTCAAGCTGCAAGGTCGCAAATTCTGTACATTCAGGTGAACTGTAACTTTGTGTTGAACCTGGATCCAGTTTTAAGTTTGTTTGCTTTTAAACATGGTTCGTGCTTTACTTTCATAGTAAAGTCTTGCTGGCTGTTTCTCTGCAAGTACACTGTGTTCTTTTGTATTTGCTGTTGGTGTGGATGTAGGCTACAACTAACGCAGTAAGAAAAAATGGTTTTTATCAATGTTTATGTAAGGTGTGTGGTTTATTTTTCCGCACTGGATGTGGTGTTAAATAATAACTGCTATAGCTCAGTGGTACTTCTAGGTAAGTTTATAAAAGAACACACATCACTTGAAGGACGAGGTGGGATTTTTTTTCCCTTAGACTGTTGCATGGAGAGTACTGTTCAGTATATATGTGTTAGTTTGCAGTGTGTTCTTTAGATGGAAAGAGATGTATGTATGATATTATGGTGGCATGTGCATAATTAGTTCTGGGGATGTGAGAGTGAATTATGGTTTGTGGTCATCTATGTATTAAAAGAGTTGAAGTAGTTCTGGAAGTGCATTTTTCCTCCCCTTGGGTAGAACAGCCTGCACTTGTGAGGGCAGAAGAGGGCAGGTACAAGTTGCTTTAGCATGGCACAAGAAACATTGACTGGTCCTGAATATTTGTCTATAGCTTTGGTTTTGTTTTGCCTCATACTTGGCTTGATGTGGAGGGCTTTGGGGCTGCCTTCCTGCTTTGGTGGCTAACTTCTCCACACTGGCTGGGTCTGGCTTTGCCCCCAGCTGGAGGAAGAGGGATGTGCAATTACAAGTTGGTCGACAGCTGCTTAAAAGGAGGGGTAAATGCTGGAAAAACAGGGCTGGCTCCTGTCTGGCTGAACAAAATGAGGCCAGATGGGTATTTCAGTCAAACAGAACACGTTCCTCAGAATGATTTAAAGCACAGTCTGAAGCTGAATGTGCAGGGTGGGGAAGAGGTTTGTGATGAGCAGATTATTTCATCCAGCATTCTGCAAGAGATGGAGTCTGTCGCTCTCTTCTTTGTTATTTTGTTTTGTGTTTAAGGAAGGTGACTTTCAAGTATGGCACTGTGCTTCCTGTCCTGCCGAGGTGGCGGCTGCGGTCCTCTCTGGTGGTGGACTGCTGCCAGTTGCCATGGTAATAAAAGACCTCCCCAGCCGTGGCCTTGCTCCATGGCTGTGTCTTCCCTGGGAATTGGCTACAGCAGCAGAGACATCTTTCCCTGCTGGGGAGCTGCCTTTGAGTATCCCATGGGTGACTGAAATGTACTGACCCTACCTGACGCAATTGGGGATTATAGGATGAGGGTGTTTATTTTTAGTCTTAAAGGGTATCATGGCATATTGAAATACATCTCTGCTCTCAGGTGAAAAAACATACATTCCTAGAGTAGTGTGTTTCTTCTGCTTAGCAGGGATGCTTTCCCCTTACCTGTTCCCATGTCAGAGCACAAGTACCATGCTGGACTTTCTTAGCTAGATCAATCAAATGCTGTATATATCATTGTTCTCTTGCTTTGTAAGTAACATTTCAGTACTCCATGAGCAAGTATAAAGACAGTTCTTACATAAGCCACTTTAAGTGAGCTTGTCAACTTCAATATTCCTTTCTGAACTCATTTGCTGCTCTTCAACTTCAGTGACTTCACAGCATTTCTGAATGGTAAAGGAGGTTTACATCTGAAACGCCCAAGTACTGCAGTGAGGGGCAGCAGCCGGCAGCACTCCCTTGCATGTTGCTGTTTTTGTGATGTGGCCTTTCCAGCAGAGGATAATCCTGGTTTGCACATGATCCACATATCCACTGGTAGGAAGGGAAACTGATAGCTGCTTCTGTCTACAGACAAAACATGTCCTGAATTTCAAAGCTGTTATTTTCTCTCACTCTCTCTGCACACACAGTAATGTTGCACCATCAAGTTCGTAGACCATGGCCTGTATTCTTATAACTTTTTTACCTCATTTCACCTTCTCTGGATCCTGCCATAACAAATAAAGCAAACAATGAAGGGAATCTTCAGTACGGTTTGTTTGAAAAGCTTTTATAATATTTTATTTTAAATCCTTTCCTCTGTGTGGATAAAATGTAATTAAAACAAGAGATGCATAGTAAATTACGCTAATTCAAAAAATACGTTAGGTATATATCATTGAAGTTTTTATTTCTGGAAGCTCTAATTTTGTAAAAATATGGGAAAGCAATGGAAATAGAAGCCTCGTTGCACTGTAAGTAGTGCAGAAGTATTTTAGTAACTCTAGTACTAATGAGCAGAACATATTTTATTTCTTTTAGTTTTTTTCAAATGGCATTAGTATTCCAAACAGCAAAATCCCTGGCTGGAGAATTGTAGAAATGATGATTGCTCATTAGCAAATAGAATACAGATGTTCTGTTCAGTTTGCCTGAGTGCTTCACATAAACACCTTGGGGAGTGACTGGCACAGAGTACAAAACTTGATAGCTTAACAGTGTGCTAAACACTTCGGGGCTGGCAATAGAAGCAGAAGCATACCATGTAATTTTGTAAAATTTCATGTAATTTTTAATCATTTGTAGTGTTTGTGTAACGTGACAACCTTCACGTGGGAAGTGCAGGGGGAGAGGTGTTTCTACAAGCCTGTAATCAACACCAGAAACTAGAGTTGGGTCAACTCTTTGGAGGTCTGTTCACGTCTTTTTGGTTGGCTTTCTATCTTCAGCTTACAAAGGAGCAAATTGCCATCCCCCCTTGACATCTGTGAATCTCATATCAGTTGTACATTTTTGCCTGACCAGTTGTCCAGAATTTCTTGGGCCTCTGAGACGGCATCTTTTTGGATCTTTTCTCATACATCTTCACATCTCAGCTCCCTTTCTTTCATTCCTCCATCCTCACCCCCACAACAATAATCCCAACAACGTTTTTTTTTTTCATTTAAATTAATTTTATCATATATGTGCAGCAATTGTTTTCAAGGATATATTAAATAAAGACTGGATTAATAAGGCATGACTAGGAGCTTTCTGATAGTTATGTGTTAGTGACTGTGGGGTTTTACATAGTGATGTTGCTAAATTCAATTTTCTGCCAATGCCAGCGGTGCTTAGAGAACAGATGAAAGGGGAGATGCCCTATCTCTGCTCAGGGAGCCAAGTGAGTTAAACTTTACTGTGTCCCTTGCTCTTAAATTCTGCTCCATGCAGGATTTTTTCAAGAGAGAGTTCCCTTTGAGTGAAGATGCGGGAATTGTTTAAGTTTTAAAACCCATTTAAGAAATTATGAATCTTAGTCATGCAATTGGGTGGACTTGTAAAGGAAAGGGATTCCTGGCTGTGATGTTCCTTTGGCCTTTTGCCATGATGCACGTTTGTGTTGTACTTGTTTTGTTGCCAGAGCCAGCCTGGGAAGAAGCTGAATGAATTTTGAAAGTTTATGTGTTTCTTTTATTAAAGAACATGTTGGTTCCAGTGGATTCTTTTGGGTTGTGTTGGTTGGTTGGGTTGGGGTTAGGGTTGGGATTGTTTTGCTGGTTTTGTTGGGAATTTTTTGTGTTAGTTTTGTTTGGTGTTTTTACACTGAGTAAGAAGTCTTCAAATTGCTGCCATAAAGGTGTGGAGTAGCAAAATTGTGCTTCAAAGCGCTATCAATTTCAGGCTGCAGCTGAACTACCAAAGCCCAACTGCCTGCTGCAGCTCTGCTGCAAAATTATTATGCATTACTATATCCTTGGCATGCAGTTATTAAAAAATAATTTTGTGGGGGCTTATTAGAACATTTAAGGTAGCTTTTTCACCTTAGTGGAAAAGTCCTCAAAGTATTAAAACAGTGTCAGTGCTGGAAATTGATCACATGATACAAGTTAGAAGATGGCATTGGGCACTCAGCTGGTTACAGCCTCAGGGTTTCTTCTTGTGAGTTCCCACCCCCCATTTTAAGCAAACACTCAAAACTAAATGGAACTTACTTATGTTAGTTTGTCCTGCTGAGTTGAAAACAATCTGGCTGAATGAAAAAAACTATAGTAGGTATCAAAGTTATACCACTTCTAGAGGCAGAATCAAATTAAAGTGAATGGAAACAAGTTGGATCAGCACAAAGTGACACTGTCTGTAAAGAGTACTTTGCATTTCTATATCTTTTCAGAGCCATAATGGAGAGAAGAATATCAGGCAACTTCACTTAAAAAGCTGCTGTTTGCTTCCTCCTCTTGCCCTAAAGCAAACAAAATAGGTGGGCTCCCAATTTGGACTTTATTGAATGAACCCAAATCACTTACGTGGTGTTTTAGCTGTAGTGGCAGCAAGGCAAATGTGAAAATATTAGCCAAACAAAGAGGCAAAAACCTTGGCCCTCTTGTAAGGATTTGGAAACCCATTTAGGAGTTCATCAGTTATTTGGGCTGCAAGATAAAGGCATGTAGGAAGAAGCAAGCTGAAAGTAAAATGCCTCAGCTGTGAGATGTGTAGGAATACTTGTGACAGAAATTTCAGTTCTAGTGTTATCTCTTCCTTTCTGTTTCATTGCACCTTCAATAAGTATTGAAAATCACATTAACAAATAGCAAGGGTGTGAAGGAAAGCATGTTAAAGAAGAAAATTAATGATTGTTTTAGCTTAATGACCGAGACGCTGTCCTGCATTGCAAAGAAGATATATCCAAAACAGGTGTTAGTGAGGACATAAGGTTTCATATTCAATCACACTGAAAAAATCTGAGAAATTGTAGACTTCGGGGCAACTACAGCAGTTATTGTCAGCCAAGACACATGTAGTATGAGGCAGTCTTTACCTCAGAAAACTTGCAGAATGAGTACACCTGCCAGGCAGCCTGTGCAGAGAAGTAAGCATCATCCATTTGGAAAGGAGGATGAAACACTTTACCTGAAACTATGGTGTCTGCTTGGAAATAGGATGTGAATTTGAGGCTGTGCTACTCCCCGGGTTTTTCTGGCACAGGTTTCTGTCTAGTCCTGTTGGTCTTGGTAGACCTAGATACTGGTGAAGAATAATTGTTCCCATATATCTTGCTATAGGGCTCATCCTTGAATAGGGATCCAGGGTTTAACAGTGTCCAGATGGATTGAGCTTTCCCATCACTGCCTGGAGGTCTGATGTACTTTACTTTGAAATTGATAAATGGAGTGGTAGAGAATTGTCACTGTGATATGAATTATTCCCACTGTTATTAAATAATAAACATGACCACAGCGACCTACTCACTCTCTAAACTGGATTCCTTCTGTGGTTTAATCTTGGTAATGGCTTCATATTTGAACTACAAAATGTCATGTGTGAGCTGTGGGCTTCTGAAGACAGGGGCAGCAGAAAGAAGTTGGTGGATTGATACGATATCATGTGTATCATAAAGTAAGGTAGTAAAAAGCCTCAAAAAATTATATTTCTTAAGTAATGCAATCTCTAAGAATTGCACTTAGAGAAGATTGCTTTGTATTTACTAGCTGTGTTTACTGCATTTTCTAATGTGCCTAAGGAAGCTTCAGGAAGTGGAAAATGGAGTTCTAGACCCGAATCCGTACAGTTACTTTTGGGAATAACACAGCAAAATGAGTGAGCTTGATTTGCTACACGGCAGATGCCAGGATTATATGATGTGGAAGGAATTTTTTACTTTTAAACCCTTTCAGTGTGATGACATGCAGGGGAGAGGCTGACATAAGTACCTTTATGGTTTTTTAACCTCTTCAGTGCTCTGAATCCAGAGATAGCAGTTGATTCATGTAAGCACAGCCTGTCTTCATAGGTGGACTCTACCAAAACAATAATTAAATATACTGTATGTTTCTGGATTAGAGTTTAATGGGAAAAGAAAATAGTACTATTTATTCTGTGGTTTAAAGCCACACTGCTATAAACAGAAAATGCTACAAGTGGAGAGAACTGAGTTTGCATGAAAATAGATGAAAAGTACGGTGTGTCTTTTTTGGTATTTATGTATTATTTAAAACAAGTTTAGCAGACTGTAAAGCTTTTGATTATAGTCAGCTTGTAAGTGTGTTCTGCTACATTGTGCAGCATCTAAAAATAAAATGGACCAGCAGTTGTTTACAAAAGCTAAAGACTTTCAAGACCTAGCTCATGGGAGGAGCAGATGGTATTTGGGCATTGTGTTGTAGTCTCACAATCCACTCAGTGCGATGTTGGGCTGATTCATGGAGTTCCATTTGCAGAGGCATCCTAGTGAGCTGCTTCGCCGAGACAAGAGACTTTTGAATGAACTTTCTTGTCTTTTGTGCTGTCTTCAGTAAATGCCATTGACTGCTGCTATATTTAAAGAAAGTGACAAGAGTATATCATAGCGTTTATTGAAATGAACCAGTGTCCTTTGCAAGCAGTGATCCTTGTGTTCAGGAGAGCTTTTCCATGTTAGCTGTGGTAAGGTGAGGAAGCCGTGCAGGTAAGGTTCAGCTGTTTGGGGTGGGATCACAGAGGATTGTTGGTCACCTGTGGAGTGCAGACAGCCCAGGTGTGCTTCTGAAGGGCAGTGTGCTGCCTTGGCACCACAAGTCAGTCTGGGATCTGCTTCATTGTGCAACTAAAACTCCTGCAAACAAAAGTGTTCCCACTGCCCTGCAGGCAGGGTGCTGCCCCCCACCCCCTCCCCTTCCCACACAGTGTGTTGAGGTGCTTGAAAGTTTCAGTTGGGCAGGAGGGGAATGTTTTCTTCTCTAATTGAAAGGGCTTGAAAATATTTTCTTGCCAAAGGGAGAGAAGGGGGAGGACGATGGTGGGCTGCAGTAGAGGGGGCACAATATATGATACCTCAGGTGACATGATCTTTGTGGTGTTTCCCTTTTAGGCGTTGATAAACCTCAGGATGAGTTAATATTCAAAACCTGTTGAACCTGTTGGCAAGAACAGAGCCCCAGATCCTCATTGCAGAGGGTTTGTTTGTTGCTACCAACTGCATTTCAATTGCCTAGTGATAGTGTTTGTTTTCTTGGAATTTGCTTTCTGGTGCAATGTTCCAGCAGTCCTGACTGCAGCCCTGCAGAGGTGGAGTTGCTGTGGGCCAAGGTACGGCAGGGCTGCGGGCACCCCACAAGCTCAGCCCTGCTGCTGGGAGGGTAACAGCAGAGGAGTGTCGTGGCTTCAGAAGGGCTGGATGTGAGAAACGGGAGAAAACTGCAGTTGCTTCCTACTCCCACTGGCAGGCACGGTTGGCGTTAAACCCGTAGCTTTTATAGGAACAGGCTGACCTACTTATTAAGGCATTGTATTTCAGTGTTCAGCTATGGCTGTCTGCCCCAGAAGGGTTGTGTTTCCAGCCCTGCTGAAACTCAGGCCCCAGCAATGTCCCAGCCTTCTGGGAAGTCTTGGATAGGGCATACTGATGTGTCTGTGCGGTGTGAGGAGCTCTGGTACCACAGCAATGGGCACCACATCTTACCTCCTTGGAAAATGGGAAAAAGCCTGCTGAAAGATCTGATATATGCCCATGAGGAACAGGAAAATACAAATAAAATTGGAGAGGATAATGTTTAAATACTATGAAAGGTTTTGACCAGAAACATGTTTTTGATTGCATTCTGTGGGGTAGAATGGCAAGCCATTTGCAGCAATAGCTGTGGGTATGCTTGGGGTATCTTAAAGGATTTTGAATTGCCAGCTTGTGAAATTCAGAGGTGACTGTAGTTAGCTGCCCTCCCCTGTCCACGTTTGTAAAGCATGGGGAAGGGTTGGTTTGAGAAAAACAGATGCAAGTCAGCAAGCTGGGAGACCACCAAATGTCTCTGTGAGGTCAGGGAGGAGCTTCCTCTGCATGTGGTCAGCTGGTGGCTCTGTGTTGATGTCAGATTTGTGCATCTCATGTCATGGAGATGATGGCATCAGCCATCATGGGAAGCAGTCCTGCAGTTCTTTCCAACCAGGGCTTTGGACTATTATAGCAAATCCAGATTTCTGTGAGCAGGTGTCAAAAGTGTGGTGGTGGATAAGTTGAGACAGCACTAAAACATGTCCTTTTTCTGCGTCCTTTTGCAGAAGCATTGCTTCTGCTTCTGCTTCTGCTCTGGAGGCTTTTCATTTTTTCAGAGCTGCTGGATGTCATGTTGCTACACCAGCAAGAAGTATCTGCACCATCCATCTGTAACAGTGAACTTAGACTCTCTCTGCTGCTCTGACTGGAATATATACACTTGCACGACTTTAAAATAAAAAACTGATTTAGTGCTCTGACAGGATCTCCCCAGTTGATTTAAAAGAAAATTTTCTGCTGATTTTTATAGATGCTCTTATGAATACATCTGTTAAGTTTCCATCCTGGAAAACTGAAATAGTTGTCCAAATAGTCAGAGCTTTCCAAGAGATTTCCTCCAGTTTTGCCCATGAAAAGCTGTGATGATGTCCTTCCGTATTTGCCATGTAGGCTTGGCTTTAAGAACCATGGAAGGAGGAGTTCATGTAGACATGTTCTGCCAGGGTGTTATCACAGATTTTGCAAATTACACTTTTCTACCTTTTGTGCTTTTTCTCCAGTACCTTGTATTTACATGGATGTCTCTTTTCTTTTGATGTACACATACACCCTTGTCAAACTACTTAATCTAAAAGTTTTGAAAGAAAAGAGAGAATTTCTGTGTTTAAATTCTTGAGACGCAGTCTGCTATCATAACGATGAGCTGTAGGATTATTACCCATAGATACAAAATGACAGACATCATAGTTAATACTCATCAGCATCCTTTCTAGCAATCTCAAAGCAGTCCTATCAGTAAAAAGCCCAAGCAAGCTGTGCTGCATTATCATGATTGAGGGCCAGATCAGATTTGATGTTGCTGCCTGACATGAGTAGGAAATAGTTTTCCCACTTCTAAAACTAACTTTATAAATACGCTTTTTGTTACACTGCAAATACATCCTCACACTTCTATTAAAATACCCACTTGTGACATGAAAACCAACCTCAAACATGTTCCCAGATACTTTGTCTTGAAAATAAAAGGAAAGGAGCTGCTTACCTTCATCTGTGGTAAAGCAAGATGTAGCTCATTGCATACGCAGCACTAAGAGTTTGCAGGCTTATGAATTCCATTCCAGGCCCTTTCCAGCCAATATTAGGTCTAGCAACACTGATTTTTAATCAGGCATAAAATTACCACTCTGAGTCTTCTTTGAAACAAGAATCATTTTAAGGCTTTACACTGTTTTCCATAACTGTGTTATAGTTGTACAATGTAGCACTTCTTTTTCTACTCTAAGGACTCCTGTAACTATCAGATCTGTAACTTCACTGGAATTTCACTGACAATTTTGCATAAAATAGAAGCATCTTCATTGATATATTCCCAAAGGAATAATATTTGTGGCTTTTATAACAAAAGCCTTACAATTCTACAGTATATGCCCATTAGCATGTTTGTTGTACTGGATGAAATGTACCAGATTTATGAACAATTGTTTCTAAATCAAGGCTTCAGGTATATGAAAGGGGAAAAGGATCCCTGTATTCAGCTCTGTTCCTGTCTGTGTGCAAGACAGATGTTTGCTGTAAATCATGGTACTAAAATGAAAAATAAATTGAAAGTTTGTTTCTTTTTGCATTTGCATTTCTGGAGGTTTGCCACACTTATCCTTTGAGATTTCCCTGAACCCCACTGGAGACAGGAAGGAAAGAAGCAGGGAGATTTGGAGTAGGAAGGGAAATCTTCAACAGGCACACTGGGAAGCTTAGCAAGTTTTCACCTTCTGGCCATACCACGAAGAGAGGTGCATTGGGAGGACCTCTGTACAGAGGGGTAGTGGGGTAGTGGGTCCATGTGGCACTCCCAGGAGAGGGCAGGCACTTATTAAAGATGGGAGCACAGAGATGGGAAGGGCACAAGGCAAATGTGTTCTCTCTGGTTTGTTTTGTAGTAATCGATCTGATTACCCAACATTATTAAGATTTGTTTGGGCAGACAGCCCATGTTCTGCTCTCAACAGACACTCAGATGTGATGCACAGATCATGGTAGTAAGTTGATTTTGCACTGGCAGAGGTAGTATGAACTGTGTGCTGTACATATGTGAAGTAGACCTTTATGAAAGGCCAGAGAGGTGCCTTTGTGCTGCACTGACAAGATTGCAGAAGCTACTGCTTAAAATCGGTAAACCAGCTCTTGCTAGAGTTTGTTGAAATTTTGGGCTACAAAAGGAAATGGGAGGCTTTTTCTCTATTTGGTTGTAAACACAAAGTTGACAAGATGACTGAATACTTAATACAAGCAAGCTCCCTGTTTCTTCATGGCAACTTTTGCCTTGCCACCCACTTGGTGGGAGCCAGGACTATTCCTTACCACCAGAGACATGGCTGCCTGGTATCAGGAGCTGTGTTTGGTAGGCTGCAAGGAAGTGACATCTAGCACCATTTAAAAGGTGTTTTCTTCTCTGGCCTTGTTGTAGGCCCATGAGAATTGTGCAGAACATGCTTATGGTTCTGGTTAATGGAAGCACTGGTCCTTTACAAAACTGTCCTGAGCTATAGCTAAGCTGCCCAGCTGTTCTAGCCCGGGGCTGAGCCCTGCAGGATGCTGGTACTCTGAATCTCTTCCACGGATGCTACTCATTCTCTGGCTTACATACACATATAAGTGTTTTCCTGGATTACAGAGACAGCTCTCAATACTTTCTGGATAAAGCTTCATTTCATTTATTTTTTAATTTTTCTTTAATGTGCCACAACTCATTTTAGGCATGGCTTGTGGACATGATCAATTGGGTCCTTGTTCAGCATAAAGAGAAGGGGATGAGAGCCTTGTAGCTTACTCACTCCATTGTGTGCAGTAAATACTCTTCACACCTTTCAGCTGATGAGCTGAAAGAGTCTGCAAAAGAATTCTGTTTGTGTATGGCCCATTTCTTACTCCTTTGGTAACCTTATTTGTCAGCTAGTGGCCATTCAGAATTCAAGGAGTGTGAACACAATCATTCATAGCAGGTGGAATCCTGTGTGTCTCTTTCCCTCTCTGTCATAGAGTTTTGCAGAGAGCTTGCCTGCCCTAGAGCAGCAGTTTGGTAGGCAGCTTCTGAAGAGTCCCTTCCCCTGGGTCACACTGTGAGCAGCAACACTCTATAACTACTTCTAAAAATTCACATGCAGACTTTTTGCTTTGTTTCAGCTCCTGTTAGAAGAGTTTTCTAGAAGTGTTCTGGTTCCCAGTTTTGTCTTCAGCCAGTGTTGCTTTCCTGAAATTATCTTTAAACTTAATAGTTCTCCTACCTTGCTTTTTACCCCTGTATCTCATGGTTACCTCATATTGATAGTCTGACTTCCTCCCTGCCTTTGTTTTGCTTAACTGAGCAAGCCAAGCTCCTGCTTTCTTTCCTAAAGTCAGTTTCCATGTTGGTTCAGTTGTCCAGCTTGGTTTTTTTATGGTTTTATGTTATTATTTTCAAAGAGTGCATCTTCTCTGCTTTTCTCCAGATACAGGTTTGATCTAGGTCTTGGTGCAGTGACTTGCAGAAACTGCAGCTTTCCCCAGGCTGAGGTTAGAGTTCCTCAGTCCAGTCTGTTTTCCAGAGGATCCACTGGAAGAATTCAGTTCATCAGAACTTGCTCTTTCAGAATAATAGACCCTAAACAAAATTAGGCTTGATGTTATACTTCCCACTTAATCTAAACTGAATCACTTCATGGTCCCCTGTTCCAAAGTCATCCTCATTATTTAAGATAAAGAGCAGAATAGAATCTATTCTAGTTCATTCAGCAACATGGATAAAGAAACTTGTCAGCTGTCACATCCAGGAATAACTGGTCTTACCATGGTTAATAGCATTTGTTCTCCAGTCTGTACTGTGAAGTTGGTCTCCCTTGTTGACGTAATTCCCATTTCTTTAATGATGCAGAGCTCTACCCAGATGTATATCTGGTGTAAGAAGTCAAAAGCAGACCCAGAGTCTCTCTCTTAGAAATCTTCTTTGACCATCTGTCCACAGCATTTCCAAACATTTTCTTTTTTATTCTGTTTCCAAAGTATACTCTTTCTTTATTGTGTAACAGTATCCTACCATATAAAACCTGTATTTCTTTTCTTTGAAAAGCACGGACCTTTTGACACCTGTTTCACTAATAATTGCTGTTCCACCCTGTTAGTGAATTTTTCTGTAATAGCACTAGTGCTTCGAGTTCCTTTTCCATTATGGCAGTCCGCCTGTGTTATTAGCACACAGCTATTTTAGCTGCTGGATTTTTTGCTCACCTTTTCTGCTCTTATTTTGGTTTTAGACTGCATTTGGCTCTTAGACTATATACAGTGCTTTCACTGGCAGTGCCACATGCCTGACCCTTTCCTCATCATTAGTGGCAATTTTTTTTTCTTCAAATCCCAGAAATACCCTTCTCACTGTTGTTTCTGTGTTTATCTGGTATTTCCCCCTTTGCTTTCTGGATCCTGAAACCAGTGGGGAATTCATGTTCATCTCCCCAGGCCTTCCTTTGCTGTGTTCTTGGTGTGGATTGTGCCGTGGTCACTCCAACAGTTGGGATATTTGGGTGAAGCCCTGCTGAAGACTCACCTTGTGATGAAAGTACCCAGAAGCCACCTTTTCCTTCAGAACTATAGTGGCTGAGGGAGGCAGGGGGACTGGAGACACTTCCTCAAGGGTCACTCAGGCTAAGGGAAATGCATCAGGTCTTTGCCACCTGGCATGTCCTGCGCTTGCTGGACTGAAAGAGGTACTTGGTTCTCAAGGCCTGGTGGACACAAATGTACTTTGAAATAGCAGTAAGAAGGAAATGAGCTTAGAAAAACACTGGTATATGACAATATAGGGTATCATTTATTTTGTCTTAAATAGTCAGAGTTTTGTAAGAGACTTCCTCCTGGTCAGAATTTTATAGAGGACTTCCTCCTGCCAGCCATCCTCCCACTTTGCTGGAAGAGAAACCTATTGTTAGCAGCAGGGACATTATGAAAGCTTGAGCAATGATGACCTCAATGTCCCAGAGATAACACACATCTGCATAACTGGGTACAAAGAGCATGTGTGTTTATGTGTATGTGTATTCTTCAGTCAAAAAAACCAAAAAATGTTTGCAAACTGTAAGGCTGCAAGGAGTTACAGCCCTCATAATCACGTCTTCCACTGTAGAAGCTGAGGCTGAAGCAATCAGTTAAGAAGATGGTTAAAATTCCTGATCACAAATTAGGTAAGTACATGATGGAACAGCAAATTGTTTCTCAGTTCTGTGCTAGTTCACTGGCTAGTATTTTCCCTAGCTGATGTTTTCTGTTCAGTACTCCAAGCTGCACAGGCTGCATGAAGTCAAAAAACTTTACTGTTGCCTTTGTGATTGGTAAATTTTATATTCACATCCTTCTGCACTGAAAGTTAAGCTTGCCCGTAATGTGCATTTTTCATCAAAATGAAAAGAAAGTTTTAAAATAACAAAGCAAAACCAAAGCAAAAATCTCCACCCTGTTTTTAAGCAGAGTATATGCTTTAGTATGTCATCTTTATGTGTAAGATGCATATCTCATCTCTCTTTAGTCAGGTGTCTCTTAAAATACTTTTATTTTGCAGTGGTAAAATGACCATCTGTGTTGTGAGTCTGTCTTTAAAGAGTTAAATGATCTTAATCTTTGCTCCTGAGATGAAAAGTTAGGCTGCTTTGGTTTCCTACAGCTTTCTGAATGATAAATGAACCTCTTTGAGTTTGTGCATGTATAAGACCTTCAGTAACTCTTTCTACTACTACTCTTTTTACTGAAGTTAGTATTTTTAACAATAAAACATTGCAACTGTTTGGTTAACAGTTTTTCAGCTGATAAAATGGTATTGTTAGAGAATGGAAATTGTATGTGTTGCTTCATGACAATACAAATGTAACAAAGGAAGAAGGTTTCTGTTACAAATGTTCTGTGCTTTTTAAAATTAGACCTCTGAGGATACTTGTGCCATAGCTTCCTTGGCAGTGCTGGAAATGAACTTAAATAGGAAAAACTATTAGTTCATTTAGACCTGTGCCTTTCTTCGTCTGTGTCTCATACTAGATCCATTTAAAGGAGTGGGAGATGCTCCACTGTGACTTTGCATTTCTAATGAAATTGCTTCCTCCTGGCTTCTGTTGTCTAATTTCCAGAATTCTCGTGCGTGGTCTTTCATGCACTGTTGTTGAGATATGAATATAATTTCTTATTTCTTCCCAAGATCTTGTTTCTGAATCCTGCTGGTTTACTGTACACTTCCACAATTATTCTGTATAAGAGAACTTCTCAGCCTTATTTATTAAATATTTCAGAAGTGGACTCAGTGGCATCCCACACCAAGGAGTTTGACAGAGTTACAGTACTTACAATTCTCTTCAGGTATTTCTTTCTGTCCTTCACATTACAACTTTATTTTAACAGCTATATTCCTATTCAGTCATTAGGCAAAATAAATTAAAAATAGAAAAGAAAAAAAGCAAATGGGAAAAAGAGCCTCCACTCTGTTCATTATTCTCTATGTTTTTGACCTGACTCATCCCAAGGTTAACCATCATGATGTGGGAAGGGAAAAGGCACATCTGTGAACAGACAAGTTAAGCAGGGGCAAGCTGCTCTTTGCTTTGTTACAGTTTAATAAGCCTGAAGGTAAAAGATGGAAGACAGTGTTGATTTTGCATCATTTTTCTGCTGATGAAAATTGACACTATCGAAGAATAAAATCACTTTAAAAAGTGTAGGAATGGGCTGTGCTAGAAAGTGAAGCAGGGAGGGGGTTAAAAGTCTGATCATGTAGACAAGGAATAATAAGAACTTCTGCCTTTTGAGTACAGTGGCACAAGGTTTTAGGCATTCCATCTACAGTGGGAATATATAAATGGGAAAAAGCAGTGGAGGCTGCTGAGGCAGAAGTGGAATGGGCCAAAAACTAGCATACTGAATGGTAAATTGAAATACTTTGCAAAAATAGTTCTGTTTTAGATGTAGTAACTTTAAATTAAAAGAAGATCTTATAAATTCCTTCCTGATGAGATAACATGGCTATGGTTGTAGCGTACAGATGGTGCAGTTTATTTACTAACTACATTTTTACTTCAGTTGGCAGTAACATTTTATTAATACCTAAATATGCATCTTAAGTGCCTCTCTCTAGGCATATGTGCTGGAAAATTTAGGCCCTGGTTGCTTTGAACTGCTTTAAGCTGCTATTTTCTTTAAAACCCTATAATATGACGGTAAAGATAAATATCCACTAGTGAAACCAAGAGGGCACTATGTTACCCAAATTTTTATTTAATTGGAGTGGGATGGATTTGAAGGGTTTGATGAAACATGATCAAAGTTTGAAATAATATCAAAATAATATGAATTACTATCAATCACTTTCTCTCTCTATGAAATGAACTTGGATCAGAGATCACAACATAAAAAACAACAGCTGTCACATCTGGCTTTCTCAGGTACATGTTTGATTTTAATTATTTTTTGTGAATTCTGGAATAGTCTGCTACCTGAGGGCTATCGTCTGCATTGCTTGTATGGAATCTCATGCTAAATATTTCATGCTTACCATTTTCCCACTTCACATGTCTGTGCAAGACAGATTCTGATCTACACAGGTAACATGCAAAGCAAAATTTGGCTCAAAGTACATCTTGACAATATGCAAAGGTATAATTCCACAGAGTGATAAATTGTAGGTTAATTTTGCAGTGAAGGAACTAGGTGCTGTTTACAGATTTGGTGTTCCCTGGTGAATACTCTGCTGACAAGGGGCGTGAATCTAAAATGCAGCAAATAGAACTGCCGTGAGGTTTATACCATCATTGGTATCATCTTCATGAAAAGAAGTTTTCTGTTGGAAAGCAATGCTGGCAAAGACACCAGCAGGCTCACACTGTGAGGAGAGGTACTGCAGCTGTAGTAGAATTCCAGCCCCTTGGTGGCTTTCATGCCTTACAAGTTCTTGAAAGTGCTTAAGGTTTCTTCCATGTCTTTTCTGGTACCTTGTGTGGACCCTTGTGATGGTGCATGAGGGACCAAGCACTGAAACTTCAGATTGTAGTGTGAGGCACCAAGTGTATAGCTGGACAGCAGTTGTTTGTTAGGAAGAACTGTGGCTGCTAGCAATTTCTGTCGTCATTTTCTTGTCACTCTCCAGTGTTGCCTGTTTGAGACTTTGACATACTCTTACTTCTTTGTACAACACCCACAATTGTTTTCTTCATTGTTCCTTACTTCCCTCTTTCACAGGAAAGGCTGGACATTTTCTGCTTTCCACTGGCAAAAAATTAACAGTTGATGTATGCAGTCAGTTTGCCATTTATTTCAATAAGCAAAAAAAGAAACCAGAATGCATTCATTTAAATACTTAATTTTCTGTGTTCCAAAACTTTGTATGTAGTTATTTTTAACCTGGTTTCCTAGGGTAAGATGTTCCTGCAATCATCTTTCACTAACCACCTACTGTTAATGACTTCAGGAGCCTTTGTGCTGATCGCAGACTTCAGGTCGGGCAGAGATCTCAGTTCTGAAATCCACAGCCTCACTAACACAGGCCAGGTGGAAGGGACAGGATCCACTTACCAGCTGGTGGGGATGCAGCAGTAAACAAGGTCAGCTACAAATGAGAGAATCCACCTGGAAGAAACTTCAGAAGGACGGCAGCTGTGGGGAGGAAAGGGCACGAGCATGGGGCACTGGTGGGGACCAGCAGCCGAAGCTAGAAGTGCCAGTCCCAGCAAAGGTGCCCTTCAGTCAGGTGCCTTTGGTGCTGCTCCTCATGGCTGCTTCTTGGCTCTTATTGATAACGCTGCTCAGGAGAATGCCTCCAAATTGTGAACGTAAATGCTGCAAAAGAATGTGCCAGCTTTTCAATATGCCCTCGGTTGTTGCTTCTGCACCTCTTTGTGTGGGCTCAGACAGCTGCCCCTCGGCCCTCATGCGTGCACCAGTCCCTTCTTTTTCTTCTTTCTTTACAGTAGGAACACCCAAAGTTCATTCTCCTGGATCCTGCCGGCACAACCCTTTGTGCAAGCTTCTAAGGTCTCTTACCTCTGCCAGGGCATTATGGAATATCTGTCTGGTTTCTTCAAGAAAATACCAATAGAAACAGAGCTGGGCACCACAGCAGGCATGGATGGGCTTGAGACATGGCCGCGCTTCGGGAGGCAGCTGCTGCAGATGCGGTCCTGGGTTGTGAGCAGCTCGTGTTCATGTCTTACATCATTGCAGAAACACCCTGCTACCCTTAGTGGTCCAAAGGCTAAGAATGCACCTTTCAACAGAAACTGGTTGCACCAATCAATCACAGAGTTTGTTACACAAACAAAACCCAAAGTCATCAGGAAATACGCTTTTCCTAGTAGTGTCTTTTTATTCTTTCAGCAGCAAAATTAGCATTATACTACAGTGTCATCCAGCAAAGGGGACTGTATTTGAACAAAAAACAAAATTTAAGAACAGCCTATAAACAAATGCTGAAGTTGGCTGTATAAATTACGATACACTAGATTGATCTTCTAACATTCTCCTGATTTTATGGTATGAAATAGAGGGAAGAATTCTGGTTTGATTTGTCTTCATTTCTCGGGCTTCTTTGCTCTTTTGTCTTGCTTTTAAACACTAGATAGATTGTTCTTCTTTAGTTTGACAGCATGCACTTGCTGTGTGGTATGTGGATCCAGTCTTGCAACATGGACATACTTGGGAACGAAGCTGTTTGGAAATGGCACTTTCAGCATAGATTATTGCAGCATGAATGTTGCTTTTGAGGTATCTTCAGACTTGAAGATGAACATAAGTTGATAACGCTGCTCTTTCTTTGGAAAATGTTGACCTGCCCAGAAGACACAGGCACCTTTTTATAGGAAGTCTGCTGCTGCTTCAGCTTCAATTTGACACTCGCTACATGGTTTCTCTGTTGACTGTTTTAGGAATTAAATAATAGAGTAGAAGCCTTTAGAAGAGTATTTGCAGCTATTCACAGGAAAGTGGTGCATACTTAGACTAATAAAAAGTTCATTTTTTAATTCACCAGTCAAGTGAATTTCTGTTTGGCTTAAGCAGATTTTGAAATCCTGTCTACGTCATTTGTATTGTTAATAAATTACAGGGCTTTATACCACACCACATTACTGGAAATAGATTTGAAATATATAAAGATCAAAAATACATATATTTTTAACAGTGCTAAGTAATTTTCTGTCAAAATAGCCAAAATAAAGTTCCATGAAGCTAATAGTAGTAAATTAATTTTTTTGGTATGTAATTTGGTATAAATACTGACAAGCTGAAAAAACCCCCAACCCCAAACAACAAATGCATACTCATTAGTCATTCAGTTTAGCAGCACAGAGGCAGCAGTCAGCCAGGGTGTGCGTTTTTGTGTCTGCTTCAATTGCACACTTCATTTATTTGGACATGGCATAGGCGGCTTTCTCTGTCACACGGCATCACTGCACGATTAGCAAGTTGTGCCCCAGGGCAGCTGGGACGCTTTGCTGGGGCAGATGTTCTTTTCAGCTTATTCAGTGGCCGTTGTGGGGTTGTTTACTGTTGTCATAGCTACCTGCATTTCCATGGCAGCCGAGCTGCTGCGTGTGAAGCAAGTAAATTTTAGTTATAAAAGGATCATATTTTGTTCTGTCTCTATAACTTACCATCTGTCATCTGACTGTTCATGATGGATTCAGAAACCAATTTAAGAATAACAGCAGCCAGCTGATCATTTTTGCTTATATTAAAGTAACAATGGACAAGGATGCAAATAACTTGATGCTTCAGTAAAATGCTAGGTTTTTTTTTTTCTTAATTGCAGCAGTTTGTCTTCCAACACTTTCTCAAACTTCACTGAAATCTTTCTTGACAAATAGAAATGACCAGGTGTCATCTTCTGTACTTACTCAGGTGTTCCTTGTGCTTTCCTTCCTCTGTCAGCTCATCCCTCTCTGTTGCTTCCGAATTGTGATGTTGCACCTGCTTTCACAGATCCTTTGTAATGAAATCTAAATACTCTTCACAGAATTAAACAGGGAATTGGTGAGGCTAAGAGCAAAGGTATCATGCATACACAAGCACAAGTATAGCTCGGTGACATAGATCACTGTGCTCTGTTTAATAGTGACAATGGGATCCCGTGTGAGTCTGGGGGTAAATTCAATGTGTAGTCAGTGAGCCCTCTGAATAATGAGCTCTCTCTCATACCTTTTCACTCGGAGATGTGGTCGAACCTATAGTTTAGCAATGGGGGTAAGAAGATTAGCCCAGTTGTAAATAATGTATTTATTGGTTGATTTTTCCAGATCCTGACATTGATGCTGCCACTGCCATGATGCTTTTGAATACTCCCCCTGAGATACAAGCAGGTTGTGAGTAGATATTTCTATAGCATATAGCAACATAGACGTATAAAATTAATATTCTCTTTTATAAGTATACAGCATACCAGATAAAAAGGATTTAATAAAGAAATATAACTTCCCTTGTAGACCCTTGCACTTTCTTGACCCTTACATGAATATAATTCTGTGGTTCATATTACATTCTTTGTTACATGAATAATATTAATCCATGATCTCTAATGTAAAAGAGAGGTTATTGTTATTCATGACACTTAAATGAGTAACATACTATTATCCATACTGATAGAAAGACCTGGGGCAACAGCCAGGAGAAAGGCAGGGAGAGAAAGAGAGCAAGAGAGTGAAGGGTACGTGGCATATGGTTTTGTTTTCATTTTGTTTGGATTTGACTCCCTTCGTGTGAGTTACCACAGCCATCTGGATACTTTCCATTCACTTGGGCACTGTTTCAGCTCCTTCCTTGCACACATCCTGCCCGTTTTGCTTTTTTTTTTTGGTCTGACTGATGCAAGACAGTAGGCAGCAAAGAGAGGTCTCATTTCCTGCCAATATTGCCTTCCCTGTTCTGTGACCACACCTAAGGTTTTGATGCTGGGTATTAACAGAGCACTGAAGAGGCCTGGATCCCCACTGTACCGGGCTGTGCAAATACTGCAGGAATGATCCTGTCCCACAGAGCTTGCAGTGAAGGTGTTACTGCAATCCATAGTGGAACACACTATGCACAAAAACAGGGAATACAAGAAAGCAAACATATCACTAGTCAGAAAGCATGGCAGTAATGCCAAGTGACAGGCAGCTCTAAAAAATAAAGGCAGGAAATTAAAATAGAAACCATTACCAAGACTGTCTAGCATCACTGCTGTTGTTCTAGCCTGGGCAACCAACTCCAGATTCCAGGGGAAGCCTTGATTTGCACTTTGATACTCTGCCTGGGGAAGAGAGTCAATTACCATCAAAGCATTTCCCGTGCAGCTGAGGAAAGCTAATGTCAGCCTGCTTTGTGACCCTGCCAGAGGAATGCCTCTTGAGAAGCTTCTTTCAGGAGAGCATGATGTACCGAGAAACTGTTCTAGAAAGAGAAGAGTGGTCCTTATCCTCCTCTCCTAAGCAGCTTTCAGGGACTGTGCCTGAAATGCTATGGTAAAAGGCTGAGCAATCTCCACTATATGTCAGTAGGAAAAAGGAAAAATTTTATTGGGAAGAGGAGGTTACCCTTGGGCATAGTGGGAAGAATAAAATGAGACAGTTTCCCATGGATTGCAGATTTAAAGGAGCTGGATTTGCGGCGAAGAGAAAAGGGAAAAAGGAATTGGTATACAATCAAATTGCAGGGGTAAAAAGGTGTGTGGGAGAGGGAAGGGGACATTAGTATGTGCAAGGAAAAGGATGGAGAAAACACAGAGTGATATGAACTCCTGGAGAACAGGAAAGGATTGCAGACAAGAACGGGAAGAGATCCATAGTATTTAACATGTACTCAACACGCTGCTGATTTGTGTCACGTGCATGTGTTTGCCAGCAGTGCAGTGTGAGTGATTTGAAGACTTGTGCACTGTCATCTCATAGACATCATAGTTTGATGGTTTTGGCTTGTGACTATTATATGTTGTAGAGGTTGCTCTGAAGAAGGAAGTTCTAGCCTCTTATGAGTTTGGCATATCTCCCCACCCCTGTTACCTTCCCAGTGGGCTCTTGTGTGAGGATGTCAGGAGTGACAGGGAGATGAAAGCAGAAAGATGACTCCTCATTCACAGTGCTCCCTCCTTGATGTCCACAAGAAACAGGGCCTTCTTCTGTGTCCTTAAACTCAAATGCAGGGTCTGCTCAGAAGTTCCTGAATCTTTCTAGACGTGGGGAGAATTGCTAGGAGGAAAGGCCAGAAGTTTTTATCATAGCCTCAGAGGCCCTCTAAGTTATGAAGGAGAAATATTTTGATGGGGATGTGAATGGATACCTTGAAGAAGTAAATCAGCCTGTCCTGTCAGTTGCAGTTGAGTCTCAGGTGCCATATTAGGCAACTTAAAGCAAATTAATTGCTACTTTACTTTAAGAAACAATTGCATGAAAAACAATCACATTTAAAATTACTTTTCAAATAAAAGGCAGGTTGGCTATGAAAGTTTCACTGCAATGCTGAGCATCATCTGGAATTTCACAGTTCATTCTCTGTTCTGTCAGTGGCTGCAGTAGTCTATAAAGCAAGCTGGGAATTACCAGGGCAGTAAATATGCTGATACTGTTTGCTGACCCTTTGAAGACTGAGAGTTCTGTTCCTGGTATCAGACTGTGGTGTCAAGTATGTGCATAAGAGCTGCAAAATGCCCCATCTTCTGAAGACAAGATTTGGAGAGTGAAGGACACAGTTTATAGTTTGGCCACAGGTGTAAATACCTGAACGAAAACCTCTTTTGGTGTGAGAGTCTGACTCTGAACATGTCATTTACTGACACAACAAAAAGTCAGCTGGAGGCAGAACCTGAGGTCATTTCACCTTATAACAACTTTACAGCTCAGAAAGTTTAAAACTCTGGTCCATTAAGATCTTTTCCTGTCCTACAAACATTTAACCATTGTAGTGGCAAGTGGATACCTCCAAGGCAGATTATAACAGAGTATGGATTCATTTTCTGTGAATGGCTACATAAATTGGCTTTTGAATTTGAATACATCTTGGATTAAAAGCTACTTTTCGAGTGGTGTAAAAACCCATGTTAATCTAGGCAGTGTGGGTGCTAAAAGCATCTTTAGATTGAATTAAGCTCCAGCGATTGTTTAAAGTCTTACTGGAATTTATACTGGTTAATATGGTCTGTCAGAAGGGAATCCCATCTCAGTGGTATTAGAAAATCCAGAGTAAATATTCCTGCTTTGCAACAGATTGTTTAATTAGCTTTACAGTTTTAAATGACCATTTAAAATTCCACACCCATGTGTGAAACACTGCCAGCAATCACAAATGAATTCTATAATCATCTTTTGCTTTTATATGAAATCTTGAAATGGTGTCTGAAAAACATTGCTTACCATTTACCCCAATTCCACCATTCTTCAGTTTTCATTCAAAGAAATAAAAAGGCATAGTAAAAGAGTACTATACTGTTACTAGGATTGTTTTGTGTTTGTATAGTTTTACTGTATAGACTCATAAAACTGATTGTTCACGTTGCTGCTAAAGGTTAGGAATATGCAATCATAGTTACAGTGTTAAAATCAGAAATCAGTTTCTCAGTTATTAACATTTTGCAGTATATTCACAGACCCAAATACTTATTGACTGTAACTAAAGGCAGAAGTTCAAAGTAGCCAGCTGTGTACAAGTTTCTACTGAAACCTGCAATTCAGCTGGCATGAGGAGTTAAAGCATGAAAGATACTGTGATATGCTAAGAGAGGGCATGTAGGAACATAGATTTAATACTTTCTGCTTCAGTTTATTGAAGTCCTTGTGTTTCATCAGGTTTTGTAGGTTTGTATTTGAAAGGAAAGAGTAGATGGAGCACCTGTTTCCTTTAGAAACAGACATCACAAGTTACAAATACTTGGGATTTTTATTAGTAGCCAGTTCATGAATAATAATTCCAAAATATGTGACTTGCATTAAAAACTGTATCTTGACCTGCAGGGCACTGAATACTGTCTGGGCCATTTGGGGCAAGTTACTTCAAATTTCTGGGCCTGTTTCCCTCATGTGGATCTAATTTGGGGAGAGGACAGAAGAAAACAGGATGATGAATAAATGGTAGAGCTCAGTTTAGAACTCATGGGCACTAAATCAGTGAAGTCCATGAGGTAGTTTTGTACAGTTGCTTTTTTGTACAAAAGATTTTCAGCGCTTTGATTCTTACCAGTCTCTTGAAAGTTAGTATTACTAGCTGTCATTGCAGCCTAGTGTTCCCTGCTCCTAAGAGTGTGGCATCCTGGGCATGTCATTAAGTCTTGCCAAACCATGATGTTTTGCCATGATTAAAATAAAGATAGGTTTTGGTGCTTTTGCAGCGTGTTTGAATTCCTGAGATTCAAGTCACTGGAAGCATGTAAGTAACAGCACCTTCTTAATTGCTGAGGTCATCCTGAACTTTGAGCCACTTGCTTTTCTGGAGGGATGAGTAAAGAAGTGACTGCATTAGTGTATGGCTGCTGCTGCTAGTGAAGAGTGCTGTGGTCAGAGGGATTATCCTGGAAATATTGATTTATTCAAGGAGCTTCTCAGTGGTATTACAGCTTCAAATTCATGCATAGTTCTTTGCCCATTGCTATATAATTTGTGAATTGCACACAAATGTAAGTATATTGCTCAACCTAAAGTTTAATATGCAAACAGCTATTAAATTATGCTCACAGAAGGCATTTGACATCCATCTTCTGGTTTCAGTACTTCTCATCACTACTCACTTGGTTGGGTTGGCTAGAAAGGGGTGGCCTTCAGAAGACTTTGCAACACTGGTTTTGTGGGTGGTTCTTTACAGGTGTCTGAAGTGCTGTGGTAGAGATGTTTGGGAAGATACGAGCATGGAGTTTTGCTGGGTGCTTCTTAAAAAACAGGTTTTCCAGGGTTGAAACCAGTGTCTCTCTGACTTGGAAGTCTTTATTAATCATTGTCTCAAAACGTGTGAAAACAAAACATTGTAAGTTTGGTGGGAGGAGAATTCCCTAAAGAGATCTTTATACTTTACCTCTATACTTCTAAAATTGTACCCCAATGAAACTAACTTTTTAAAATATGCAAGTGGATTGTATTATGTGCAAGATACATATACAGGAATGAAGACCAAAAAAAATTGCCTTAGTGACAGTCAGAAATTCTCCGAATAGGAGAAAATAGAATGTGCTGTTTTCTTGTAATGGTTTTTATTGTACATGAAACTTGATAGTTCTATTTGTACTGCTTATGGACAAGTCAGTTCTTATAACTTAGACAGCTTCCAGCCTAACTTTGAGTATCAGAAAATGATAAATCATTGAGAGTAAAATGTTTCATAAAGCTATTTTTGCTGACAGTTTTGTATCAAAGCAAAACCTAGGAAAAGACGTTTTCGAAATGTTCAAACTTTCTGTTGCTGGGTTTTGTTTGGGATTTTGTTTTGTTTGGTATTTAATATTAAGCCAGTAAAGTGAAATAAAATTGGAAAGAAAGCTTACTTTTATGAAATACTTTCTACTTCCTTTTCTGTACTCTTCATAATATTTTTAGACAAAGTATGAGTATGATAGGATTATCAGGATACATTTGTCTTCCCCACCTCAAATTTTTGTTTAGAATAAATGGTTTGTTGGATGCATCCTAGATGTGCAGTTTATAAGGACTACAGAGTGTTGAATTTAAGAGCTATAAAATTGTCCTTGAGCAGTAAAATACAAGTTGGGCAGATGTCATCAAATTTATGCCTGAGATAAGGTAGTTGAATAAAATTACACATTTGGCAGAAAACATTTGCTTTTGGCATCTTCTGATGTCCCATCCACTATACATCATCAGCAATTTCCTACTTTGAGTGCTTGTAGCCTGATACAAAGTATTCTGCTAAAAACTGTACTGAAAGAAAGCTTGGCAGAAAATAGCTGAAGGTGACAGATATTAGCAGAAACTCAGTATCTCTTGTCTATAATGATTTCTTCTGTGCTACAAGAGCTGGGTCAGGGAAGAGAGCCGAGATCAATGCATGTGCCACATGATGACAGAAGCAAAGAACCAGTCTATCCCTAAAGGATACTTTCACACTTGCATGTTCCACTTTTGTAAAAATAATTTTTCAGTAAATACTATTCATTCTTTCTTACTAAATATTGGCTACCCCTGAGCTAGGCAGTTTAATGAAGTATATGTTTGTTTCCCAGATCACACAAAGAATATGTTTGTTGCCTAGTTCATTTTCTTGATTGACAACAAATCCCACTCCTTGCTGATAGTGCATTTAACTTTCACATGCCAACATTTAACCAAGAAGTTAGTTTCCTTTTTTAGTGAGCTGTTGGGGTGTCAGTGTGTCTGGTGGCTATCCACTCCTTCCTCCTTTTGCATTTCAGTTTTACCAACTTGATACAGTGTGTGTTTGACAATCAAATCTTCAGGGAAAGGACCCAGTCTGACATGGGTTTTCTCACCCTGTTGTGGAAATCTTGGATGAGGTGGTTATCTCAGCCAGAATGGGAAGCTTGCTTCACCCACACACACATGCAAGTAAGAGATCAGGGATGCAGTCTGTTGAGAGATGTGATGAAAGAAGTTGGTAGTTGGAATAGCCTACTCAGCTAATGTGCACACACGAGCATGCTCTGGATTAAAAAAGTCCTGCAGTGGCTGTGGAGTGATAATGTAGCCATCTACCTACTTGCCACCTGCAGACCCTGAGTACAGGCTACAAAACAACATTGGATTTTTGAAAGGCCTCTTAACATAGTGCCTTGATGGATTCAGATTATGCTGTGTTCTCCTACATGTTATTCACTTTATTGTCTGTTAAACTAGATCATGAAAGTTCACTACAAAAGGCAGAGTTTTTTCCACTTGGAGAATTTCAGAGGTATAGTCTTGATCTTAGACACTGGGTGCATTGCTTCACTCCAGAAGTAGCCAGGGGAGACTCAGCTGGCTGAAGCTACTCGGGTTGTGAAATTCCACCAGAGCAGCATAAGATCCAAAAATCATTTCCCCATTCATGCAGCAGATTAGGGGCATATTCTCTGTACACAGTTTACTCCAATGAAAGTATTTCCTGGGTTTAAGTTTCCTGAGAGCAGACTAGACCCTTGAAAATATAACAGTGATGAAAGTTGAAAGGTGAATATAGATTTTGTCTTCTCAGACTCTTTGTGTTTCACTGGGAGCATTTTGTGGAAAAGGGAACCTTCCTCAGAGATGCACAGGTCTGCTTGCATTGTTTTCTTGAGCTGAGTTTCTCAGACATAAACGGCTTTCAGGACTTGCACAGAAAAGGTGTAAATTACATTTCACACTTCTGCTTAGGAATTGGGAACCTGTAACCTGCCTGTACTGTTGGTTAAAGGAGCATTAGAAGAGAGAGGTCAGGACTATAAGGTGTTAGTCCAGACTGGCACTGATTGATGATTTGGCTTGGAGTAAATTATCTTACCCCTCCACACCTTGAATCTTCAATCTAAAATATAAATATCTCACCTCAGAGTATGGGTTTGAAACGTAATTAAAGCTTGTAAGGCATAAATGTATCTTTGGAATAAAAGCAACACGTAATTTCCAGCAAATAATCCACAACCCTTCAAAAGCACCAAGATGTAGGAATAATTCATTGAATATGAGTAGCTGTCATACAGCCTGCACAAAGGCTGGAAGACTTTGGGTACCAGGGCCAGTGTAATAGCAGTTTATATACATAATTTTTTTACATTAAGTAATTAATGTTATTTTTTGGAAGGATCAGTTTTGATGCTTTAAATGCTGTAAGTAGAGATGAATGAGCAAGAAAGATCAGTCTTACCATGGCACATTGGTAATGTGAATAACTGGAAATCAATATCTTTTACCAGTGAATTATTTTAATTCCACTTTCCAATTTAGGATGTAGGTTTCTTTTGGTTTTTTTTTTCTTTATGGTTCCATGTATTTCGTACAGGGATACACTACATAGTCCAGTGTCCTCCTTCAGTGATCCCTTGTATACAACCTTTCTGTTTGTCTGTCTGAGTGATGTAGTGGTATTGCTGCATTATAAATCAGAGGGTCCAGGGAAACAAAACCAAAAATCAGTAGCAATAACACTGTTGTTGCAAACTGAAATAGTTATTGAATTCTGAGTGATGATTTCATTATACGGAGCTGTAATGTACTTCAGAGAAAAGTTAGAATCACAGAATCATGGTAAAGGCCTCTTCTGGCCTGAGTAGTCTTATTGAAGCCCTTCAGTGAGTGGTGGCATGAGGCACAGACTGGTCATGCTTGAAGTGCATTTCACAGACAGGGCAAGAGACCAAGTTGTCTCTTAGGGGATATTTTCAGAAGACAGCAAACTTGTGTATTTTCTTTTTTTACAAACAATTGTTAATTCTTGAAGGGAATATGTGGAGAGAGTGTGTGCGAGGGTGGTGGGAGTGTTTTAAATGGGAAGCTTTTGAAGAGAGTATTTCCTGGACAGCACACTGTGACTTACAAACCTGCCAAAGGTCAAGGAACATCAGGGATGGGTTCCAGTGAGGCTGTCAATGTACAGAAGTCCTAAGCTGTGAGACTTGGCCCTGTGTTTGATATAGATATACGTACAGATATATATATAGGAGTTCGGGAAAAAAGGAAAACTCAGAAGAGATAAAGAAGGAAAGACAGGAGGCTGTTTTTGAGAATTGGTGAGGAAGCAAACAGGATATTTTAAAGGAGTAATGGGAGTTGTCAGTAAGGCAGAAAGTAAGAGAAGAAAAAGAATAAGCCTCAGTTAACTCTGCCAGCAGAACAAGATAATTAGGTAACTGTGGAAAGAAGAGTTTAGGCATCAATGAGCCTGTTGCTCTCTTTTTGCAGTAGCACTTCCAGTACGTTTGCTTTGAAGTTTTACAGTGTATATTTAGACAGTATCCGTAATTGACTGACACGTGGTTCTGTGCATATGCATATATGCTGAATTTTAGTAGAAAACTGGTTTGTATCATAGTGAAGAGAAAATTCCCAGATCTTTCTCAGTCAACGCTCCTGGTTCATTTCTTTTGATGGGACTTTGTAAACATAGAAGAATATACTGTGTAGTGCAGTATAAAATCTGTCCCTCTTAAAAGTTTGTTGGAATGACCATGCCCGTTGGCAATTGTGTCTTTTTATTGATCTTTTGGTATTTGGCACGCTTATGCGTTGCTTTGAACTTACCTGTTACCTGTGCATTTTAGGTTGGCCATATCCATGAGCAGACTGCTTTTCTTTCATGACACTGGTGTTTTGGCCATCTCAAGGTCATGCTGTTGAAACAAATATAATAATAAATTCAGATTTTTGAGTTTTAACATGAGAACGTTCCTCTACAGTATGTACAAACCAGAACATCAGAGCAGTGGAAGCCTTGCAGTGTCCCCTGAGTGAAACAGGTTTGATCGATTTCTCATAAACTAGCATCGAAGGAAAAAGTGTACAGAGTGGTGAAGTATAAATAACAAAATGCAATTTTAAAATTATTCTGGTCATTGAAAGCTGACCCAAGTTCTTATAAACCAGGTTCTGTAATTTTAGCCATTTGAGGCTGTACTTAAGCACCTAAATATAAATGACCTGTTCTTCAGAGGTGCTCAAAAGCAAGGGTGGGTGTAACACAGTGACAGGATTTGATCAGGGGAGTGATGTGCTCTCACAAGCAGGAGAAAGAAGATTATTTTCCCAGAACTAATCTGTGTGGTCTGGAGTGAAATAAGGTGAGCACCAGGACAGCAGGAGGGAAGTTGTCAATCTGGCTTGGTATTTATAGGAAGTTGAAGTGCACCTCAGCAGCTTAGAACTACCATACTTCTGAGACTATACTCACCTGCCTCACAATACCCTAGTATTTTGGAGTGTGAGTATGTGAAGATGGGCATGTAAAGTATATGTGTTGATTCTGAATATTTTTTCTAGTCTCCCTGTAATTTGTTTAAAAATAAATTCTGTGGGTGTATATAAAGTCATATGGTTTACATTTATCTTACATGTGTTTATATAATATCTGTATGTTTAAAAATAATACTTTAAAAGTAATGATCATCATTCTCTTTTTGGACATTCCCCGTGGGGGGAAGTTATGGTATGAATGATGACTTACAGTAAATAGAACATGTGTGAACTGGCTGGCTGTGGATGTTAAAGCAAGCTTGGGTGGAGGTTGTAGGGAGGTTACTGTTCCAGCCTGAAAAGACATAATAGCAGTGCAAACAAATGCCATTACATGTAAGTAGTCCCTGGTAAGGCCCAGACTAAGAACTGTGTTTGGTAGTCCTGCATCTCACAGTGGAGGAGGAAAATCATGAGACCTGCTAAGAACACTCTTGCTTTGGTGGTGCCTGGGTAGTGCTTTTCTGCCATTTGTTCAGCTGTCCGCCCTGCGCTGAGCAAGGTACAGAAACATGCCTGGGTAGAAAACAGGTACTCAGTTGTAGGTTAAAATCTTGTTGGCCAGAGCTGCAATTCTTGATCTAAAGCCAAGTGGGACAGCCCAGTGAAAGGTCTTGTCTGTAGTGGTCAGTACCTACGAGTTCAGTGTCAGTGGCATAAGCCCGTGTTGGGTGAGGGGGCTGCACTGTGGCCTGGCCATGTGTGGGAGGCACAGGACTGCTGCCAGGCTGTGTGGCAGGGGCACTGATGGCCAGAGACAGGGCCTAATTAGTGCTATGGAGATAATGCCATTTTAGCCTCTTCCCTTTCTCTTTCTGGTAAATACATATTTGTAGTTAATATTTTATTTGGCAGGAGACAGGGGGACAAGATATTACTGCTGAGAAAGTAAACTATGGCAATAAAAAGTGGTGAACTGTGATCTTGCAGTGAAGCATTTGTGTTCTGTTTATCTGTAAGGGGTCTTGACTCTTTTTGTAGACAAAATAGTTACATCTGTGCTCATAGCTGGTTTTGACTCTTAAGCACATGCATACACAGCAGAATAGGAATTACAAACCAAAAGTGATTCAGTTGTACGAGGAATGATCTACAGCAACTAGGTCAGGCAGTGGCTTCTGCAAGCCATGTTATTGTTGGTTGACATGAAAATAGCATTGGAAATAGCATGGCACTCAGAAGACTGGAGGCTGAGATGTCCAAGGTAAGCAGTGTCCTGCACGAGCCTCTCTAATGGTTTTTCAGTACATTGAAAAGCTTAAGTTCCACTTTTTGCTCCTATATTTTTCTAACTATTCCTTTAAAAGAAAAAACATTCTATGTTTTGTTTTGGTTTTAGTTCCTTCGGGAGTGATACAAAATGGAGCTCGAGTACTGAGTAGAGGAATATTTCCTGGAGCCAGGCCATTGCCAATCAACCCTATAGGAAGCATGGCTGTCGCAGTAAGGTAAGAGTGGCTCATTGGGGGATCTGTGTGAAATAAATTAGTATTTTGCAGAAAATGTCAAAGTTCATGTATGCTCTGGTAAATGGGTATTTTGCTTCTTGCCAATGCTTCTGAGGCTCTAAATGGAACAAAACTCTGCCACCTAAAATTCTTGGGTTATCTTCCTTTGAAAGATAGTCATGGTAGATCTGTCTGTTGCATGATGGTTTGTAAAAAGCAGTTTTATTTTCATTATCAAATTGCAGGCAGCTTGTGGTGAGAACCTCCTATAGTGGCTTGTTTCTCTAAGTGCAAATGCTTTTCCCTACTCCTCCTCTCTCTCCCTTTTCTTAAAGACCTTTTCCTGGATTAAATACCAGAGAGAAGAGTATCAATAATATGAAAGCAAATCCTGAAAGCTATTTGAACATATAGCTATCATTTTATTATTAACTTAGATCTTGTGAGGCAGTTTCTTTCACTACAGTTTTATTTCAAGGTTATACTGAAATATTCAAGGGTAAAATGTTGTTTAAGATACTCAGCTATCAGGAATCAGGGCAGTAAGAGACATCTAGTGATGGCAGTAAGAACTGTGGTTCAGTGGTTTGTTTTGCTTAAAGCAGTGCTGGTTTATTGGTGGAAGAACAATTTGCCTCGGGTGTAGCTCCATTTTCAGTCAGTCACAACAGAGATTAATTTGGTCAAGTGTACTACCAGTGCCCTCCTCTTTCAGAACTCTCAGTATCTGCAAAAGCTATTTCAGCTCAGGCAGTTGGGTATTCTGGGTGGGGTTTCATAATTAGTGCTGACCTCGCTTTACTGGGCTGTTCCAATTACACTGTCTTTTCTCAGGAAAGGGCTGCAAGGCAGAGAAATAAAGTATCTTGGTAGGTATTATTCCATTACTATTTACATGGGGGTTTTTGTTTTTTATCCCTGTTCAGAATCAGTGTCTAGCCCTTTGGTGTGCAGTATTTCCATCCAGTAAATGGACAGAAGGACAGAGAGCACCTATGACATTCATGTACTCCTGATGCTTAAAATGCAGAGGGGAAGACACTAATTGGAATAAAATCCATATTTCTTGATGAGCAAGTTTTTCAGCTGTTTTTCCCATTTGCTACACTGAAGGGATGCAATCCCAAGGGTCATCATCCAGAATTCTGCAGAGTTCCTCTCCATCTCTCTTTACCACAGCTTGGCCTTGCCAGCGGCAGGGGTCAGCTCTCTTCATCAGCTTTGCCCCTGGCTTTACCCAGGACTTGTATTCTGCTCCAGTGGGGATTGCAGAGCTGTGGGACTACTGGATCATTAATTATATATGATTTTTATGAGGTGTTGAAGCTAAATGGAGAACATAGTGGTCTGAATATGCTCTCTTGAGTTCATCTGCATTTCCTGCTTATACTCTTGTTTCATAATCAGAGTTGACTCACTGAGGAGCTAGAACGGTTTTACTTCCAGGCCACTTGAAAACTTACTTCTGTGTAGTCATCCTCAAACTGCTGTATATAGTTTGTATGTTTTCAAAGGACTGTTTCTCAGAGTTTTTTCCTAGCAGGTAGAGAACAGGATCTTTACCAGCTACCTGTTAATGTAGAGTTGGGAAATTAGTGATTTTACCCCTCCCTTGCTTATGTTCTTTTTGCTGTGTCTCACAGAAAAGCATTTATACTTAGTTAATGCAGACATTTCTAATTCTTTTTGTTCTCTTCTCTAGCCTTAGGCAGTATTAGAAATAGCTTGCTAGGAATATATTCCTGGTGTGCATAATGTCTGCTCATATTTAAAATCTCCTGCAATATCCCCTCTTTTAATTTTTGAAAGGCAGAGGGAGGCACAGACAAGAAGCTTTGAAAGCTTTTGAGAAGTTAGGGGACTCTCTTCAACAGAGTGAGTTCAGCAGGAAGTTTTGTCTTGTTTCCCTCAGGGATGGTACGATTCAGAATTTCTTCAGGAGGACGATCAATCTGGATTTGCAATGCCTCTTAGAACTTCATCCGGTCCTCTCAAAACTGGATACCTCTGTTATCAGTTCCTGTGAAAATTACACCGTTTCTTGGTGCCAACCCCTCTCCTCAGATGCACAGGGCTAAACAGGACCTTCCTGTTGAGCTTCCATGGCGTCTCATAAGAATAACTTCTGCTTATAATGTGCAGCAGGGGAAATTTACCACAGCATCCATGCAGCCTTCATTTGCAGTTAAGAGTAGGAGGACTGCTCAGATTGAGCTGTCATTCCTGCACAGAGGATGATGATCCAGTCGGGCTGGCAGGGGATGTTTTCAGACTTGTTTAGGTGCAGGAAGGTTGATTTTCCCTGCTAGTTTTTACCAGGAGGGAGGTCTGGGCAGCCATGGGTGGTGGTGCAGTCTCCTGTTAAGTTTTCTGCAGAAATTGTGTGCCTCTGCCTATCTATTGAGAAGCCAGACAGCTTCTTTCTAAGACTTTTAAAATCAAATGTGTATTTTCTTGAGAAGCGTTCCTTTGGTGCTGTGACTGGAAGGCCTAAAGCCACCTAAAGAGGGTAGTTTTCGTCATTCTCATAGAGGACCACTGGCATTTTATTGGTAGCAGATAGCTGCATAGTAAATTAAACCTCTTAACCATTTTTAGTTACCATATGTAGGAATCACGGGTTCTCCTGTAAGGTGCTGGTCTTCTCTTGGGACTTTCTTGTTGTCTGAGCTGTTAATTTCATTCTGTGTCTTACTTCCTCAATATCTTTATGGTCTTTGGTTTTGTTGTCCCCCAGGCTGGTGCAAATAACTTGCAGTATGTTGTCCCGTTGTGCAGGGCCCTTAGTGCCAAAACACAGTAACAAAAAGGTTGGTCCTGGGTTAAATTCGCAGTTGTTGTTAGGTGGTGTATTTTGACTAATCTGTTACTCAGAAAGAAGGCCAAAGCTATGGGATTGGACAACGAAGGTGAAATCTGTGCTTTCTGATGTGTTAGCTCCCATCAATAGGAAAGTTTACTGTGCTGTTTGTCTTCGATAGTGTGACTGAATGCATCAGCCTATTTTGTTCCTGCACAAGGTATTGATGTGTTGCTCTTCCCTTGTAATTACATGTAATTACTTTATATTTTATATATGAAATAAGGTACAATTGAATTAAGTACTTTGGGTTAAAAAAAACCCTTCTGAAAATTATTTAACAAACATGACTTTCCATGAATAAAGAATTGCAATTGAGGAGATCATTATTGTGTAGTGCATTTGGCTTAAATTGCACAAATAGGCCTTTCATTCCAAACTAATCTACAAATGGAAAGGCATCCCACACTATTTTTACTTTGAAAATCATCCTCTGGTGTTAAATCTCCACAGCAGAGCATAATTGGATGTGTTTTGACAGTAGCTTTTTATTTACTTTATTCACACCAGTTTTAGCTTGTTTACCATCCATATTTTCCATGCTGTGGCTGACAAGTCTAAGACCCACCCAAAGACAGCAGGGAAAAGTAATGCTTCAAAGCTGCACAGCGTGTAGCATGTCTCTAGCATGAGATCCATCATATTTTGGGGATATTTTTGGCAGATCATATCCCCATATAGTTCCCTGAGAGAAACTAAAAGTAAATGCAGTGATAGTCTAGATATGTAGAAAAGAAAATACTGACTGACAGAGGTATTCAGTGAAAGCAGGCGAAGCCAGTAGTTCCTTACGTGCAGAAAGGAGTTGGTTGTGAAAGTGAGCTCTTGGTCTTCCTATCATCATCCATTGGAAAAGATGTTTTAAATGGTTTCCTAGGAGGACTTCTGCATTGCTTTGGTAGGAACAGTCTCTGTCAAAGTGGCTGGTACATATAACATCACGTGTCTTGGCAAGGTGCACGAAGCTCCCACCATATATAATCTCCTTCCACAGGAGTCAGGTATTACCAGTTACATCAACCTTGGGAAGAGCACAAGCTTGGAAGTTGATCTAACATTTCAAACTACAGAACATCAATTTCAGTACATCCTGCAGACAGCCTCCACCATGATAGTTGTGATTTTCCCCAGTTACCCAGAGTGTGTAGGTGGTTGGTGATTGTGCTCAAGTCCTGCTGCCATGCAGTAGAACTACTGAACCTAAGCTTCATCTGCCTAATGCAGACAGATTCACTGAGGTGAGGTTCATGGAAATTCATCCCGCAGAGAATCTTGCCAGCTGTTTAGCATAGGCCTTGAAATTAGATTCAGGTTATTTTGCAGAAGATGTTTTACAAAACAGCCTTGGTAATTTTTTTTTGGTTTAAAACTTCTTTATATGTTACATATGCCTAGGTAATAGGTTAGATCACTTTTGGTACTGTTTGTTAGAAATACCTTGGATTTTAAATTACTGCAGCTTAAATATAAAAATTAATGGGAAATTACATGATTTTTTTCCCATTTTATCCAATTCTTCACCAAACATTTGCAGTTTCTCTGTCCTGGTTTTGGCTGGAGTTGATTTTCTTTCTAGTAGCCAGTACAGAGCTGTGTGTTGGATTTAGTATGAGAATAATGTTGATAACATGCTGATGGTTTAGTTGCTGAGTAGCACTTTTCCCAAGTCAAGGACTTTTCCGTTTCCCATGCTCTGCCTGTGAGCAGGTGCACCAGAAGCTGAGAGGGAGCAGGGGCAAAGTAAATTCTATAAGGGGAATAAAGGGATATTCCATACCACAGAGCATCATGCCCTGTACGTAACCTGTGGGGGTTGGCAGGTTGGAGCTGATCACTCCTGAGAGATGGGTTGAGTTGGGAGCAGTTGTATTATGCATCCTGTGTCTTTCTTGTGTTTTGTTCCTCTTTTTGTTACCTCTCTTTTCTTCATCTTTGTCATCGTTGTCATTCCTGGTTTTGTTATTATTTACTTTGTTTCAAAGTGTTCTTATCTCAGTCCATGGTTACCTTTTTCCAACTCTCCTCCCAGTCCCACTTGGAGAAGAGAAGAGCAAGCAGCTGCGTGGTACATAGTTGCTGGCTGGGGTTAAACACAGACATTCTCACGGAATTTCACAATTACCTGTAAATTGCAAACAAGCTTCCCAGAGAATTTCCCTCAGTAAAAAAATACTTCTATTCAAGTTTCCAAGATAAAATTTTTCTTCTTCATAAGGAAAGCAAGTGCACCTGCACTGGCAGAGCTACAGCTCTTCCTTGATTTTCAGGAATTAAAAAATCAACAAAAAACCCCCAGAAAAACAACAGAACACCCCAAAATGCAACACTAACAAATCATACCTCCTTCATCATGAGTAGATTTTTTTAAATACCTGTTCTTCTGCTCTTAATGCCACAGTTCCTTATGCAGCTCCCAATCACTGGGGCATGACAAAAACGAGTTTTGTGCTTAACTTTATCTGAAGATGGAAAATGGTTATTTAGGATTATATTCACTTTAAAATTATAGGGCAATTACTAGATTATCCTTGGGCATAGCTTTTATTATTGTGACTTTTTTTCTCATGCTGGCTTTATTTTTGCTTCTGTTTTCCTCCTTTGAAGCTGCCATTCAAGCAGTGATTGAATAAACCAAACATAAGAAGCATGTGCAAAGTAGATGCCAAGGCATAAGTACAGTTATTATCTTTCACTTACATTATATGTGAGCAATTATTTTTGCTTAGATAAAGGAATTGATAGGTATTTACTTTCATGCATTCTTAATTGCATCTTTGTAGTGCTTATGACTGGCGTGATCAGCGAAACAAACCCTGAGCCATCCTTGTTGCACTGTGCTCCCCTCCCCACCTGTAAGGGGCAGGATGAGTTATCCTTGGGAGCTGAAGGAATCCTTCAATAACTAAAGGACAATAACACTGACTGACTTGATTATTCTTTCTTTGCAAAATGCACAGGGCTCCATGTGTCTTAACATTAGATACTGCTGGCAGTTCATGAATGCTATTTACTGTGGTCCTCTGCATACAATTTTTCTCTGAAGTACCTTTGCAAGAGCTTCTGTCACTATTGTGAGCAACTCACTGTTGACTTTTAACTCAGTAACCCCTGACAGGATCTCATTGTACAGCAAGTGAGCACCACTTACACTTCACATGCTTGCTCATCCTTCTGTCTGCTGGTCTGTAGTGGTTTTAAGAAGTAGTTCAACTAGCTGTAGCCAAAAGTTCTGACTGTCCTGAATTTCCCTTTGAAATAAAAAAGTGATTTTTTTTTTTTTAGCAAACCAGGAACATGTCAAAATCTACAAACCCAGTTTACCTGTACTGCTTTCTTTGTATCTTCTAACTGTGTGTTTCCAGTTGCATACAAAAACTGTCATCTGTGAGTACACAGTATCTGTCATCCAGAAGGATCAGAGGTAGATTAAGGTGATATTTAAACTCCACATAGGTTTTTTTTGTTCATCAAAGGCATATACCTGTCTTAAGTATGGAATACAGTAAGTATTTTTCAGCAAAACCTTTGCCATTTTGCAAAAAGAATGTGATTACCTATCTTTCTTTCAAGCTAGCAGAGAACTTTAAGGAAGATATGCCTGTGCTTGGTAAAATGACAGACTTACTTCTGTCTCATCCTGAGGAAGACCTCTTTGAAAGGCAAAGGCACTAACACTGTGCAAAGGACATTATTTCCTCTAACTTGAGACCCAGCTGCTGTGAGTCCCATCTGGCTTCTGATGACATCAGTAGCAGAATTCATATCCATTAACAATGGGAATGAAATCAGACTTTCAGAAGTCCAAACTTACATCTGCACTGCTTGAGGATTGTGTCATTCTGCTACAACCAAATGGAAATATTCTAAAAAGAATCTGTGCACTTTGCTTTAGGCTCAGATCCCTCAAGGAAATAAGACAGTCCATGTCAGTAGGCTGAAAAGCTCTAGAGGCAGTCCCATGGACTTCCCTGAAAGAGCAAGTCACTGCTTTAAAACATAAAAATATATCAGTTTCTGGAAATTTTGAAATAAAGTTCTGAGAAAAAAAAAGGGGGGGGGAAATGAGGTATCACTCAAAATAAATTTCCCCTCATTGTTATAGTAAGTACATACTTAAATACCTTTTCTTCCCCTCCGTAATTTAAAAACAGTCAACATCAGAGCAAACACTTGTTAATCCATTATTGTTTCAGTAACAAAGTGAGAGTTAAAACCAGACTCGTGAGCAAAAATAGATTGAGCTAGCCAAAATCTGTCTTCTGAAACACAGGGGAGTTCTGTCCACTGATGGTCTAGATTGAACTAAGTAGATCACAGATTTATTTGTAATGAATACATAATGGTGTAAGAGCAATGTAGAGCTTGAGAGTGTCTCAGAAGCATGTGTGGAATATGAATTGTTTAGATATTAGTTCATTCAACTCTTACTAATCTGCTGATATCAGTTATAAGTAATTCATCTAATGTTTGAGCTATTGCATATTAAGATACAGATCAGATCAATTTACTTTCAGGATACATGACTTTAGATGTGAATTTCCTAAAGAACTCTGCCTGTATAACTTTTTGCTTTTCTGCAAATATCCTTTGCTAATTCTCTCTTTGACCTCCTTTCTCTTCCTTTTGTATTTCCTCAAGCAGAACTGGTTGGAAATCTTTCAAAATGTAAGTGAAACCCAAAGATTTTTCTGAGATGCAAATGCTATCCATTTCCTGACCAGTTCCACCATAGAAGCCTTTCTTGTGAAGTGTATTGGTATTTCCTTTTCTCTCCTTTTTTTTTTTTTAAGCAATTCCTTTTTTGCGCCTCTTTGTGAGCTTCTGTTTTTCTTTACCAGCATCTCTGTTTGCAGACACTCACTGCAGGATGTTAACCCCATAGTATACCTTCCCCTGAGATGTCCCTCTGTACTCCCCAGGCATTTCATTTTATTTTTATGTTGATTTGGGATCTGGAGTAAGTCCCATGGGCAGAGCTTTTGAATCCAAATTACAGTCCCTTTATGTAAAGGCAACACTAGAGACTCAGGAGTAGGGCACATCAGGGATATTTCTTTGGCACGTGGTTGTGCTGCTCTGTGGAGCTGTGGCTTTCCTTTTAGTGACAGTCTCTCAGTACAAACTAACAAGAGTAGATCTAAATAGCATAAAAATGGGTGTCTTGGTTTAAATCCCATCCACTAGAAGCCTTGTTCACTGACAGTCAGTAGGAATCTCATTTGAGTTCCCACCTATTCTGTCCTGTATTTGTTTCCTTGGAGCAAGAATTGATTGTTATTTTTAAATGGAAGATTAGGAATGTGTGGTTTTCAGTGAGCCAAATTGCTCTGACTTTTATCTGCCTAGTAAAATCAAGTAACTTTAATTTTATGCTAATTTATGATAATTTTTAACATCTGTAAATGTAAATTTACCCGAAAAATAAAGAATCTGTCACTTAAAATGCATCACATGTTTCCTTGTAATGGCTGATCTTAAGGAGTTGGTTATAAATTCACCTTACAACTAGCTTAGTATGGATGATTTCTTCTTCTAAGCATTTGGCATCCTCTAATGACAACCCCTGCAGTTGCAAGCCATCACAGAGTAAATGCAGCTGGCTTGCTGCACAATCATGAATGACATTGCACTTAGTTATTAATAATTGAAGGAGCTCTGTGTATTCCTTCTGGGTTCTATATGGAATTTATGGATCATACATCTACTCAGAAATCTAGATGAAAGTAATTTTGCTGAGCAAAAGAGGTTGGCAAGAGGCTTTCTTTGCTAATAAGTGTACCTTCTATTCTGTACATTTCTTTGAAAACACTGTAAATAACATTTGGAATGAGCGATGAATTTGCCGCCTTCTAGCGTTGTCCTGTCACTGGTTCATGAATGCCAGGGGGTTTCTTACCTCAGTGAGCTCTTGCAGACAAGGGCATTTAGATGAACAGGAACTGTGGAATTGCATACCGCTCTTATTTTTCCCACCTTTCAACCTTGCCTTTCAGAAATGGATTACGCTCTGCTGTTTCTTGTGTAAGGAAACCATACATGAGGTCCACTGCCTGAAACCTAAAGTACTTTCCCTTTTTTAAAGTAGAAGAGCAGTAGTAATACTCTGGACTTGCCACTGTGCCATTCCTCTTAAGAAATATCTGTGTTCAGTGTGTGCTTTTAAGAAAAGGGTTTAATCCAACATTGCCACAAGTGTGCAAAAGCACTCCGCTGGTAGCACAAAGATGGCAAGAGTAAAATCAGTTTTAAATCAGTTTATCATATGATGGTTTAAACAGCCTTCCTTTTTTTTTGGACTTTTTTAACTGACAGGGAGGTTCAAGACTGCTAAACTGGCAGGTGGCAGTGATGATGGCTTTACTCAATGACAAGCATCCTGTTCTCCTTCTTTTCAGAAGGAGTTAAGCACTGCACAGAATCAGTGCCTTCTTTAATAGTATTTTAAGCATCATATTCTGTTTTTTAAAGTCAGTGGCGATGCTTTAATTCTTTTCTGTCCAGAAAAAAAAACCTGTTAGTTTTTAAATATATCATGCTGCAGTAGTTCCCACAGCACAGGGTGCCATAAAACCAAAGGAAGAAATGACAGCTTCTAGAGAAAATCCAGATTTATTTTTCCTACTGCTTGTTTTTGAACTCATTCTAATATTTTCTTGGTAGCTAGTGGCTTAAGATTGTAGTGCTTTTAAGGTTATTTATTAACTGATCAGAATCAGAACTGTGACTGGACCTGATTGCTCCTTTTCTTGCAAAGTGTTCTAAATAAAAGTTGTGCCACTTCCAGGAGAAATACCTCCTGCACTTGGAATGGTAGAGTTGGAAAGTGTCTTTCAGAGGAGGCAAGGAACTACCCCAGAAAGCTAGTATCTCTTCCCCACGTTTTTGTTAGTGTCACTTTATATGAAAAAGAGGAGGGGCTATTTATGCAACTTATTAGAGTTTATTTATTTAGTTTATTAGAGTTTATTTAGAGCAGATAAAATAATGTCGGGGGTTTTTCTTTTTAATTTTTGGAAGTGTAAACTATTACATGAAATTTAAATCAGTACTGTTTACACATAATTTATTTGTAACTGTCCCCTGCTTGTCCAGCCTCTTTGTGCTGTTTTGCATCCTTTGGATTGTTTTGTATGTCAAGTCCAATCTACAAGCAATTAGGCTTTGAAACCAGCTTGCATGGACATTGCTTTGATAGTCATAGTTTCAGATTGTTATTTCAATTTATCTGTCAGTTGGCTATATCATCTTTTGCTTTGAAGCAAGATCACATCTCTGTGGCTTCTAAGAATCCTTGGATTTGTTTTTACAGGAACGGAATAACAAACTGCCGGATGCGGACGGAAAGCGAACAGTCCTGCGGCTCTCCAGTTGTTAGCGGTGACCCAAAGGAGGATCACAACTACAGCAGTGCCAAATCTTCCAACCACAGGAGCACATCACCTGCTAGTGACTCCGTTTCCTCTTCCTCTGCTGATGACCAGTATGAATTTGCAACTAAAGGTAGCCAAGACAGCAGTGAAGGAAGTGAAGTTAGCTTCCAGAGCCACGAGAGCCATAGTGAAACAGAAGAGGAGGACAAAAAGCAAAGTCGGAAGGAGACCAAGGATTCTTTAGCTGACAGTGGATATGCATCCCAGCACAAGAAAAGGCAACATTTAATGAAGGCAAAAAAAGTACCAAGTGACACACTGCCTCTTAAAAAGAGACGTA
Organism: Rhipidura dahli; assembly: GCA_013399225.1. Taxonomy (NCBI): domain Eukaryota; kingdom Metazoa; phylum Chordata; class Aves; order Passeriformes; family Rhipiduridae; genus Rhipidura; species Rhipidura dahli. The sequence goes on from VXAC01003403.1 coordinate 730,170, forward strand.
CAGAAAAGCCCCCTGAGAGTGACGATGAGGAGATGAAAGAAGCAGCAGGATCACTCCTGCATTTAGCAGGAATTCGATCCTGCTTGAACAACATCACCAATCGGACGGCAAAGGGGCAGAAAGAGCAAAAGGAAACCACAAAAAATTAGAACAAATCAATGATTTGTTTGAACTTACAAAGTTTTGTTTCCGCACGTCAGGTGAATTCTAATGATTTGTGGCAATATCAGCAATTTTTTCCTTTTTTGTTTTTCTTCTATTTCTTTTCGTTTTGTTTCTTTGGGTTTTTTTTCTTTTTTTTTTTTTTTGACCCTTAAGATTTTTATTTTTAAAGGAGATTGAAGCCATAGAACTCATACTGACACTCAGCTAATTTACAAAAGCTTTTCATTACCTGAAGACAAAAAATTAACAAAAAAAGAAAGCCAAAATCACCATTGCTTTCTCCAGCCTGTCAAAAATGCATGGTTGAATACGCAGTGATTTCAACATTAATGTGATGGGAGTAAAATTGGGCACTTGGAAATCCCTCTTATAGCAGAAGAGCTGTGCATAATTTAGTATTCATTCAGGCCTGGCCCTTAAGAATTTTTTTTATGGCCTTACAATTGGGTTAGAAGTGAATGTGAATAAAGAGATTTATGGGAAAGAGGAGGCGTGTACTTCTCAACCAAGAACCATCTAGTGGCACTTGGATATGTTGTGCCATACAAGTCTTTGGACAGTCACTGGTGGCAACTGTGCAAGCAGTAATGCACTTGTAGTGTGTCACATATTCTATGTGGCTCATAGTGTGAAGACTGATAACTCTTAAGTTTTGAGGAAATTTAAACCATGTATGCAATGGGTTTCAGTGAAATAATGAAATGGGAGGGGGGGTCACTGTCAGTAGCATCGTTAACCATTGAACTCTGTCTTCTGTATTAAATTGAAAGAACGTTCAAAAAGCCATAAGCCTGAAGATTGGCACTGCGTGCAAAAAATAATAGTAATAGGGAAAAACAAACTATGTCTTCTAAACTGCCTGAGTGAAAAGCAATCAAGTCTAAGAAATTACAGTAGATACAATGTACATCAGAATCTTTCTCTGTGGATCACATCCTTGATCTAACTGGGGAAACAAAGCTAAAAAACCTGCCAGTAATAGTATTCTGTATTTAAAAATAGATGGAAAGCATATTGGTGAACAGTAAAATTCAGAAGTTCAACAAAAGAGCTCCTACACTGCCCTCAGAAATGAGTGTGCAGTGACCATCAGTTAGGATTCATCTGTGCAAAAATAACAACAAATTTCCAGATTCAACCAGCATAGCCAGTAGAAGAAATTTGATCCACATTGCATGGATTCTTTAGGGAAGGGGGAAAAACAAAAAGCAAACGATTTTTTTTATTCAAAGATGACAAAGTTCTTGTAAGGTAAATAATGTATTTAGCATGAAGCATGAATTATTTTCATATAAATATAGAAAATAGAGAAAAAGGCTATGCCTCTAATTTTTAAGCCCTTAGGCTTAGAGTTTGTTTTTTGGGGGTTTTATTTTTTTTGTTTGTTTGTTTTTGTTTTTGTTTTGGTTCTTTTTTGTTGTTGTTGGGGTTTTTTTGAAGCAGGTGTTTAAGGTTTAACCTTCTTCAGGGACAAACACTGACTGTTGGGGAACTTACTCTGCAATATTAAAAAATAAAATCTTCATGCTCTGGTAGGGCTTGGATGGTTGAATTATACTGCCTTGTCTGCACATTCAGCCCCCCGTTCCCTACTTCTGTTTAAAAAAAAAAAAAAAAAAAAAAGAAAAAAGTAAAAGTGTGTCCTTTCTTCGTCTGTACATGTGTAACATGACGCAATAATCTGAGGGCAAATTTAGTAGTGAGTGTGTATGACAGAATCAAGAGAATAATGGGAGGTTAACTGAGGAAAACTCTCTGATTTGATTCAGGAATAAGTAGACAAGAAAATAGCTTTGCTAATTTGCCATGAAAAAATGAAGTTAGTTAAGAGCCTTATGGAGGTGTTTGGATAAAAACCAGTGTTACAGAGAGTGTGATTCAGGTACAGTGCTACTCTCCTGGTAAGGATGACTATGAGACTGAAAATCACTACAGCAGAGAGAAGCTGTGAAATAAACAGAACAGTCTCTCTCACCTGGATTCTTGCATTTGGCTTGAAAAAATCTACACTGAGAATATCCTGGAGGCAAAAAGAAAATCCCAGGAACCAACCACGTGAGAGAACAAAGTGGTTGGTTTCTTAAAGAGAATAGGTTTAGATTTATCACTAACAGTTGTTTCAGGCAGCAGTTTCACCAAGATGGATCTAGTTTATGAAAAGTGAGTTAGAGAAAGGTTTGACCTCCTACTCAGTGCAGTGAACTAAAAGTTGTTTTTGGAGATGCCTGTGGTGTGTGTTCAGTTAGGAGGTGGAAGGACTGAAGGGCAGGCTGGTCTGGACTTGGTCCTGTGCTCTGCAAGCATTTTGTGAAGAACAGGGCAGCACAGCAAAAGAGTGCCTCTCCTCCCATCTCCCAGCATGTCCTGGGATCCAGGAGCTGCCTGACAGCTGCCAGAGCTCATCACAACTGCCAGCTTTGGAGATAAGGAAGGAGAGAGCCATGGATAGTGCGAGAAATAGCCTTGTTCCTCTCGGTTTGCAGGGGTCGATGCATGCAAGGTTGATTCCCAGCATTAGTGAAGTCTGGAGTACATAGGTACTAACTTCTGTTGGCTGCCTGCAGCCCTTGAGATAATGTTGGGGAAAACAGGAAGGACCAGTCCCTTGGCCAGGTAGCACAGAGATGAATGAGCCATAACATTTCCCTTGTCTGATCAGACTGGGATAATCAGTTTCTTCCCAGGTCCATGCTCTGCAGCCAAAGTCTACAGGCAGTGAACCACACAACCCTGTACAAGAGAACTTGTTCTTCATCTTCTACAGACTTTTGGGAGAGTCAATTGAAATAGAAAATACTACAGTATCACTTTGCCACCACCTTTGCTCATTAATGCATAGTTGTCTCAATTTGGGAGTGGCTTAATATTACCAAAAAACAGCACTGAAAAATCTAATGGCAGAAGATACAAGCCATGGCTCAGCCATCTCTGTCCATCAGGGAAAGCAATGTGTTTGTGTGCCAGTGGCCAGTTTCTGTCCACAACACTAATTCCAGAGCAACTTCTCTGATTGCAGTGTCTCAGTGCAAATGAGATCAGTATCTGCTGAACAACAAGTACCATTCATTAATGTGGACTCTTGGTGGCTAAATATATAATTACCACTAGTATTACTCATCTTAGAAAACAGTCATTTTGCATAAATATCTAATTAGGCAAGTTATCTTTATACAGATATATATAGATATATATATATATATAACACCTATCTAAGACTTCAACAACTCCTCTATATATTTGCTGGTAAACCTAAAATGTTGGCAAGCATCTATTTTCATGTAAAAATTTGTTTCTCCTAGTCTGATCTGCTAGGAAGGTATTCTTTGGTAGGATTTTCCAAAGTTATGTTCAGGAACCAGCAGTTTGGGCTGCCATCAATGGATTATTTCTGGTGTTTAAAAACAACTTGTCCTTACTGATTGACTGTTGATGAGAACTACATAATTTGGATTGTATAAAATATTTAGGAGTCACCTTTTAAACCATATTTGTGCCTGGCTGACAATGGCAACTTTGTCAGAAGTGGTTCTACTCCATCAGAGAAGTTCTCCTTTTTTTTTTTTTTTTTTTT
>VXAC01003403.1:733934-769962 GCA_013399225.1 Rhipidura dahli
TTTTTTTGTAAGAACTGAAATTGATTTGTTTTCCAAGAAATACAACGTTGGCTTTTAATTGAGTTCTCTTTACTTCAGCTGAATGATGTCAAAATGGAGTGGTAATTGTACTGTATTACAAACTCTCTCACTTGCCAGATATGAGGTAGTGTGGTTTTGCTTGTTGGCTTTCCTTCTAAGCCATTTTGGGGTGAGAAGTTGTCAAATCTCTAACTTTCCATTCTTCTCACTCTATCAGTATTGCCAAATTAATGTTTCTCCAAGACAGGTGGGGGCTAGGTCAGCAAGTATTCAGTGGCAAGTTTCACATAGGCATGAATTGTAAGGGTTGCTGGACTTCATGGCGGGTTCCTTTGGAATATGCCTTTTGCAGCAAGAAGCTCTTGCAGGCCAGAGCTAATGCCATAAGCAGATTTCACCAGCGTCTCCAGGGAGGTGAAACCTGCTGATCATGCTTGCATTCTGCAAGCAGCTGGATGTCCTACTGCATTTTGGTGCAGATTCTCCTTGCATTTCAAAATGCAAGCACAGGTCCTGAACAGCTTAAATGTTATCACCCCATAGCTGTTTCTGAAAGCAGTCTTCTTCTGATGTTCTCCTGGCAAAACTGGCAGTAGTTCTACAAAGATCCCAGGGCTTTACAGCTGGAAAGCTGAATGTGGGAGCAAGGAGGTGTGCCCTGTAGGACTAGAGAATTGTAGTCCTGAGACTGTTCTTTTCTCTCCAGCAGTTGAGTTGAGGTTCATATTCTGGTTCCTCTCATTCCTTAATGGGAGAAGGGAATCCCAGAGGAGATACACTCGCTCCCAGTGTTCAGCTGAATTATTGTCTACCTGTGGAAAAGATACAGAAAAAAGCTGGAGGCTGCATTCTTCACTGGAGTGAGGTAGAGATACATCGACATACTTTAGCAGAGAATGAAATCCTAAATTGTACACCAAAACAACATTTTGTCCTGGTTTCTTGGTAGTGGTAACTTGTTTTCATTGAGATTTTGGGTCCTATCCCAATCCATATAAAGAGGTAGATCGTAGAATCATAAAATATGCTGAGTTGGAAGGGACCCGTCTGACTCCTGGCCCTGCACAGGACACCCCAAGAATCACACCACGTGCCTGAGAGTGCACAATCTGAGGTTTTCTGGAACTTGAAGGTGTCTGGTCTCCTTTGCTGCCAGTGGAGCTATAGACACCCAAGTGCTCCTGGAAGCCTTTACTGTTTCACTACTACTATTATTGTTATTACAGTTTTTGCTTTAATCTGACCCTAGGCATTTTGAACACATTACTCTCCTGTGCTCCAGGATCAGAATAAAACTACTGAGAGAATGCATTTCCAATGCAATTTACTTCACTTCATGGAGAATGCAAACCCAGCTCCTTTGGGCACATCACTACTGCCTGAATAGCTCATTGGCATATTTTATAGGAAATATTTTGAAACATTTTCTTGACTTTGCCACCAAAAGAGCATTTGAACCATGCATCCTCCTGATTGTAACAGAGTATCAGTGTTGACCGTCTGACCAGTTAAGTTTTAGTAGTGTTCTTCACAGCCCTCCAGTAATATATCAAACACTGTTATGCACATAATGCAGCACTGTGATCTAATTTAAATAATACTTTTTTATTATTTATACTACTCTATGTAATATACATCAACACTTTGCTATATAACCTAAGTGATAACCCTCTTCTTAGTTACCTGCCAAACTCTGAATTTCTGTTTGGTTTATATTGCAATTAGCACAGTTACCAAGTTGTAATGATGTCTCTTTTCCTTTGAAATGGGATGTGTAAGTCAAACTATACATTTTGTGTGTTTCTGTTTTGAGATGAAGTTTATAAGGATTTACACACAACATTCGGTGTTCTGTATAAATCTGCATACATTTTGTAAATTCATCTGTTAATCCCCTTTTATTTAGAAAGTATTAATTGATGGTGGTTTATTAGGGGTTTTTATTTTTGCATTTTTATTTTTAGTACTGGTTATTCTTGAATTAAGCAGAGACTTGTCAGCTGGGTTGCTTTATCTTTGATCATGTACATGACCTTATAATTCTTCCACAGTTCAGCAAACAAGTACTAGCTTCACTGACCAAAAAAAAAAGTCTCAACCTAATGTGTCTATGGTGCTGTATTTTGCTGGTATACATTTAAAACCAGAAATGATTTAAAGGTCACTTTTGAGTTGTTCTAATAAGTAGCCTTTCCTGGTTTGGGGAGTTTGGGTTTTGTTTTAGCATTGAAAACAAGGTATATTTATCTGAAGTAATGTAATGGTTTTTCTACTGTATCACATTTCCTTTTGCAAAGAGGGGAATATCGACCTGAGGTAACATCCTTTCACAGTCAGTGGAAGGGGGTTTTGTTTCACTTTTTTAGTTTCAGTGGATTTCGTTAGGCTTTGGATCAGGCCAGCAGTTACAGGAGCTCATCATCCGAGGGTTTAAGGGATAAATGACAGCTTGTGCTGGCCTTTAGTGCTAGAAGGGATTTTACCGAATACTAAAACTGCATGCTGGACTCTGGAATGGCTGACAGTCTAGAAATGGGAATCTTTTTCATTTGTTTACTCTGGCCTGAAATCCCAAGACCTTCTTTTTCTTTTTTTTTTTTTTTTTTTTTTTTTTTTTTTTTTGTTTGGATGACATTGAACTTGAGAACATTTTTAAGTTACTAGAGCATTGTACATTTCCTGAGTATGTGTGTGAGACAGCAATTGAAAGTCATACCTGTATCTGATAACCAGTTCCATGCCTGCATCATTCACACTCACTACTTTAAACTGCCATGATGTAAAATGTTGGGGGGAATGATTTGTGTGTGTATGAAAAGCATTATGAACTTGTACATTTTTTTATACTCTGATCTGTAATTTCTGAAGTATTTTGTTTTACAGAAAAAGTGATAAAGCAATCAAAAGACCAAGAGATTTAGTAACAATGCTTAAGGGTCACAGGACCTTAACTGGCCAATAAGTTAATTTAGTACAGTGATAAGCCAATTTTTTTTTCCTGTACTTGGCGTCTGAAACTGCCAATTTCATCAATATTAAAATACGAACTGTGACGGGGAATGAACAGTGATGTTAAGTTGTATTTGTGTTTACCTAAATGAGCAGTCCGAAGGCAAGTGCAATCAGCTGATCTTTAGGAAATAAGAAATTGTTGATTTAGAGGCATACTTGCATTTTACATTTTCTTGATGTGTAATCATATTGCCAAAGACAAACTATTTCATCAATTATTATTGTAAATAACACTTTCCCAAAACCTACCATAAAGTTTCTGTGATGTATTGTCTTCCAGTTGCAATAAAAATTACTGAGTTGCATCAATTGAACAAGTGTATTTGTGTGACTGTTGGTTTCAGAATGTGCCCACATATTAAGACAGAACAACGGTGGTTGTTTTGGTTTGGGGTTTTTTTTAACAAATTAATTCCTTCATTAAGTAGTTCTGGCCCTTGTGGGATGTTGCCTGTATCTTCACTGCTGTAGATACCAGCTCATGTTAATTTCCTGTCAAGTGCAAACTAAACTCAGGAGCTCAGGGGACTCGAGGGAAGCACGGCCCTGCAGGGGCATGCAAGGGCAGGTACTTCATGGGTGTCTTGCACAAAATGGTTACACACAAAATGCCCATGTTGTCTTCACACAACAGCATCTGGTACTACAGACTCCCTTGGGAAGAGGTGGCATTAGCCCCTTCTGCTGGCATAATGCACTCTGGCTGGGGATGTCGCCTAGAAGGAAGGAAGAGAATGTAAATAATGATAAAAGGCTTTGTTCTCTGTGCTCCAGATCCTGCGGTGTGCCAGGAAATGAAGTAACAATTGGTTCTGTGATATCTGCTTCTTAAATATTATAAAGGAATAAAGCTTCAACTCTAACACAGTGCAATGCTTTGAGTGGACACATTCAATCCATGTAAGATAATTAAAGGGTTTTTAAACTTCGTCATAAAGTAGAGATGATTAACAATGGTGAGAAACTTCATGGATAACACTCTACAGCAAACATCTGTCAGACTTAATAACAAGCATACACTCTGCTTTTCATCTTATACTGTTTGACATAATTTTTATTGGCTATAAATCTGCAGGGTTTGTTTATATTTCTATTTGCATTAGGATAGGTTGCCACTTTGATCAGCAGAGCTGCTATTCACTGTGGTGTAAGGAATCAAATAATGATTGTGTATATACAGCAATCTGAGCATTACAATGCAGGAGACTGTAAACAAAATTTTAAAATCTCTGCTTATCATCATAAGCAATGTTCTCTCCAGGTCTTTAATGACAATCAATTTCGAGAGGCTTTTCCCAAATAACTGTCATTGAAAACAACAGCATATTTTTTGTTAGCTTGGTCCTGAAATGCAGCATCTTCCTGCTGCTGAGATACAACTTCCCCTTATCTGTCTGTTTTCAGTCAGTTTGACAATACACAAAGGTAGCCCACATTTTACTTTTCCCGGTTTTTTTAATGAGTGGTAGTACCTCAGCAAATGGGAGGAAAACACTCCTGGTAGGTGCACCACAGAAGGCAAAAGCTGTGCATCTGGGACACCCTGTAAAATGGCTACATGTTGTGGGATGATGCAGCAGATCCCTCCTGAGCTGACATTTCTGTGTGTACAAACCCAGTCTTAAAAGCTAAATGGCTTATTGGCAAAATATGATAGAAGATGTAGGATGAGTTAGAGTGACAATGAAAAGGTTGATGACATGGCTGCTTTGCCCTTAATTAGGGCAGGCAGAGAACCTTTTAAAATAGTACAGTCTCCTCTCCTTCCTTTGCAGCTTTGTTTTTTCATCTCTAAAACACGGGATCAGTCTGTGATGCAGGGACCTGGTTTTAATCATCATCTTACATAATCCCTGCAATCACAGTAAAGAGCAGTGCTGTTCAGTGATTTTAAAAATAGCTTTATTCAGCTATCAGCCTACTAATTAATACACTTGCTTATTCCAGCCTAGTTCATTCACCATCTCAGTTACAGAAGCCACACTACCTGGGGTGTAATCAAATACAGCTGGCTTTGCCTGTTACACCACTGTACGAAGCAGATCATCCATCAGGAGAGCCACAGCTCCTGCTCCTTGTGGCCAGTGCCTGCTGTGTGCTCCTGGCACGCCAGGAAGGAGCCATGCTGCAGTGAGACTAGTGGGTGACCCACCATGCCAGAACAAGTGCACTTGGGGACTATTGCCTACAGGGCTGCAAACAGCATTCACACAGCCATTTTGGGCTTTGCAAGCAAGGTAGGGGGAAAGGGGGAAAAAGGCAAAGGAAAGAAAAGCTCCTTCTCTCTGCTGAGAAGGAAGAGATGACAGCATTGGAGGTTCCTGGTGCTACCTGAGGCACAAAGGAGTTGAACATTGGGAAAGGACTGGGGAAAATCCCTGTGAGAAGCAAGTGCTCAGCATCTGATATAGGAAGTCAGTGTGGCTTTGTCTCTGTTAGCACTTTTTCCTTTATGAGGGACTTCTCCCTCAGCACCTTTTAAAGTGTTTTGCCCACTCTGGAGCACTGTGGCTGCCTGCTCTGTGCCACAGCTCCTGCTGTCCCAGCACTATGTCTGCTCCTCACCATGTGCCCACCATGTGACTTCTGTGCCCAGTTACAAAGCTTAAATGTCACTAAAAAACTGCCTGGAGGGCCTTCCTGAACCTCAGGCTAAAGGCCATTACCTCTGTGGGCTGGATGGAGGACTTGAATGGCCTGGGAGAGAATTATCAGCCAGGTACTAGGTACCATGTTAGGATATGCCTCTCCTGCTGAGAAGTCCATCCTCCTTTCTTCTTCCTCACTATCCTGCTTTGCTTTCTTTTGGGCAATCCTAGGTGCTGGCAGACTGGGTGCTCTAAACACAAAATCTGGGTACTAAGGACCTTTCACCATTGTTATTATCTCTGTTTTAAAAACAGATATTTGCAAACAGATTCCACTGACTTAACCCAGCAGCATCTGAGCTCTGAAACAGCTCTCACCTTCCACAGGCATTGCGTTTGCTCCCGTAAACTAGAGAGTAAACAAATGTGAGATCAGGGGGCTGCTGGGATTCGGTGAGCTAGAAGCCCAATTGTTTGGGCATTTAGGACTCCCACGCTTGCCCTGCTGCTTTACCACTCCTTCCAATGAGGCTGCAGTAAAACTAACAGTCTGTGACAATGTATCTTACTGGAAGCAAGTCAGTCCCCTCCCTTGCACTGGTGACCATCATCCCCACGGACAGCGGCGTTGGCAGCGGCCGGAGGCAGCAGGGACCCCGCTCTGCAGGACAGGTCAGTGCTGAGGACACACAGCCAGGCAGGGGCAGCCAGGTGGTGTGGCCTGCTCTGGGTGGGTGGCCTGTGTGAGGGCTAAGTACCAGTGGCCACAAAAAAAAAAGGATTAATTATTTTCAAAAGCTGGGACATTTTTTCTAATTTAAAAAAAAAACACCAAAACAATTCATCTTGAAACAGCCAAGCAATAAGTTGTGCCTGGCTGTGTTTGCAAGGTAGAATTATAATAATTTCTTGTTGAGGGTTCAGGGACAGAAGAAAATATTATTTGGCAGACAAAGGCAGACATAGCTTGTATCCCTTCAAGTGCCTCCAGTTGTTTATTCATGCAGACTGTAAATGCCACTAAAATACATGAGAGCTTGCTATGAGGACAACTGTCTGATGTGCATATAAATAAGACAAACATGTTTCATTTTAGACAGAAGACACTTTAACATACAGATTTTGAGACAAACTGAGAAGCCTGAAAGTGGCTGCCAAAGGAAAGGGTGGCTTGCCAGAAGGATTACCCCTTCAGAAGTTTTGCTTACTGGGGCATGGCCAGGGTTTGCCAGAGAAGACTTAGCCCATTCCTAATGTTGAGGTGAGGGTTAGAAGGGAGAAAAAGCCTGGAGCCTCAGTCCAACTCAGGCTGCCAAAGGGAAGGGGTTTCTTGCCAAGACAGAAATTTTTCTTGCAAGCAACCATCAGGATTCTGGTGCAAAGGCTCTGTCCACCCCTGCATGGGGAGCTGAACAGAGCTGGAGCTGCAGCCTGAGCAGGGATGCAAAGGGGCTGCCAGGGGACAGGATAATAAGCTGAGAGGGTCTTGCACTGACAACTTTTTTTACCTAGGCCAGTGTGTTTTGTTTGCATCTCCTTACCAGTGAATCTTACCAGATTGCTGGGTTTCATCTCCTCAGTCTGCTGCTGATGCATGAACTCATGAAAAAGACTCCATTCCCAATCTCTAAATTACCCAAGACATCTCACTGCCTGTCTATTTTTCAGTCTGAACTTTCAAACTGCACATTTTTGTCTTGCGCTCTGGCTGTCACAAAAGCAAATGCTGTGTGAATTTATTGTAAAATATTGTTCATTTAAAAAATACACATCTCATCTGACTTGAGTTTTAGTCATCTCTGGCAATAGAGGCTTTTGTTTTCTCCTGTGCTGGAACTGTGTAACCCAGAGTCTGGATGTGGAAGTAATTTACATGTCAGAGAAGTGTGGGGAGATGGTGCAACTGGTGAGGAAAACCTTCAGCCTCTCAGAGATAATGCCACTCAAGCTGTGGGGAGGACAAAAGACTGCTTGGTGGCTGTGGGTACCCGAGGTAGTTGGTGCCAAATGAATGTCAGCACATCCCAGCTGTGCAGGGGTGGATACTTCAGGGAAAAATCCTTTTCAAACATAAAAGTCTCCTGGCATACTCATTTCATTCTCTTGTAGCCTTTCCAGCACAGGAAGTGTTTATTTCTATGACACGAGCAAACACCAGCTCCGAACTGAGGTTCCTGCTGAAATAAAAATACAAATGTTTGTCCAGCACAATCAGATTAATGTCAGGGCACCTTAATGGGCCTGACCAGCCTCATCTGGGGTCTCCACCTACACACCTGTCTGTAGACTCAGGAGCTGAGCCCTGGGCTGTCAGGCTGTGTCTGAGTGATGCTACACAAGTATCATTCTCTGGCTCAGGCAGAGCTGTGCCTGCCCAAGGACCCTGTTGATCCTGGCACTATCCAGCAGACTGACTTCCCACCTCGACCACAGACCTGCCTTGTCACAGGGGACCTGCCCAGCAATCACTGTGCTGTATCCAGCCCTGTTTACCTCACTGAACTTGACTCTGATCTACTGATTGGCTTCCCAGCAAGATTTTGGAGCTGCCGTATAAGCACAGTGTTGCCTGATAAGATCTGAATTCTTGGTAGAATCTGACTACTGTCTGCAGGTTTGCCTTGCTCACCCTGCTCAGGTACTGTGGGGCTGGAGAGGTTCCTCCCTTGGGGAGCAGCCTGCCTTCATGGCACCAAGTTGGGGACAGGCTTTCTTAGGGAGCCACAGGACTCGGGCACTGCAGAGGGGGCACGCTGTGCTGTGAAGGTAGCACACAATTTGCTTGTTTGATCTGTTCAGTAGGCTGGAAAATATAACTAATTCATTTAAATTGCTACTGAAAAAAAGTTGCCTAAATGTCTAATCAAGTCCAATTAGAAATCTAAATGGATTATGTTTTCCATCAGGATCCAAGCAGCCTGTTCCCACTCCCCGGTGCTGGTGTGGAAGCTGTGGTTTGGCACCCCATAGCCCTGGAGGTGTGTAACTAACTTGGGAGGTAAAGCAAGAGGAGCAGAACTGAACCTGTGTTCCCCCTATTACCTGTTTTACCTGTTTTTTGCATATTCATATTCTCAGGTGACTAAAAAAATCCATGAGCTGATTGTATTTTGGCATTTCTCAACTATGACCTACTGGTCAGGCTTAAGTTTTCTTAATTTTTAGTACAAATAATTGTCATTTTGTCAATATTGGCCCACAGGTACAATGCTGGTAATCTTGCCAGAGATGCTGCCATCCAGGTAACCAGACTGTCAATCCTGGTCCCACTGGAGATTGTAGCACAAATTAAAGTGGCCAAAGAGCAGATCTGCCCCTTTAATAATGCATGGCTGCAGGTATGTCCATTTACATTTGGTCATTTTTTACAATTTTAAATTAATAGAAGATTCAGTTACTTCTTTTCCATGCCTGTAGTTTTCTTGTCAGTTCCCTGCTTCCCTTTTCTTTATACAGGCTATTCTGTACCACAGCTGCACATAATCTTCACAGGCACTCACAAACACATGGCAATGATTTTGCCCCTCTCCCCCCATGCATGTTTTCTCATTTTGCTCTAATGAAGCATCTTCTGGGTGGGGTTCTGCAGATCCCATTAAATATGCTTCTGTATCAACACTGCTCCTAAGCAAAATATATTGATTGGTGAAGCTTTGGACCTACTTTAATCAAGTAATCTAAACAGGGCTTAAGCTTCAAAACCCTGGTGATGCTCCTAGCTTCAAAGCTTTTACTTACACTGAATTAATTTATGCTGGATGTTCTAGTGCTCTCAGCAACCCTATAGATTATAATGTTAAAGGTTGCAATCATGGCTCTGATAATATTCCCTAAGCTTGAACTGTATTGATCATAAGGTAAAGTCAGAAGTAGGAGTGGGGAACACAAGGAGAAAACCAAAGGATTTGATTTGAAGCAGGTGTGAATGTGTTCACCCTTCTAAGCAGGCTGCTGGGAAGGAGGTGTTAACAACTGCAGAAGGTTTACACTTTGGGGTCTTTTGACTGAGGATACATTCTGATAAGGAATAAGTGTCAAGTGCTCATTTCCAGACTCCTTCTAGCATAATATTGTAGGTGCATTATTTCATAAATAGAATTTCTAGTCAAAGGGAAGATTAGCTTGGATTTCACATATTGAACATCAGTACAACTTACAGTATTACTCTAAACTATATCATGGGGAAGGGGAATAATGTTCTTCCCAATCCAAGCAAGAGTTAGAAACCATGATGTGCAGTTATCTGATGCTGAATTTTGTGCACTAATGACACAGTGGATGTGTGCTGAAGGGCTGATAGTGTTGGGTTAACAGGTGCCTCAGTGAACTTAAGGGTCTTTTCCAACCTAAATGATCCTGTGGTTCTAAGAACCTTCTCATCTTTACGAATCAACATGTTCATATTTGTAAGAACCACCAGGGCTCTTCCATGCATCCCAGTGATATCCTGAGCACCCCAGGGAAGTGTCTACCCTGGTGTGTGCTGCAGACGCCGTTAAATCAGATTGGGTTTGACTGGCGTTAGTGAGAAGTGAAACCTTTTTAAACAAACGTAGCTGCACCTACTCCAGTGCTGATGCAGGGTCCCTCTGGGTGGCATATAAGCCAGAGGCATCCAGCAGTTTCATTGGAAACACACAGGGCTGGCATCCTGTGCCCCTGTGGCAGAGGCCTGGTGCGGTCTCTGGGTAGCTCCAGCCCAGCAGAGCCCTGCCTGGTGAGGTCTCCAGGGAGGCTTGGCCACAGGGCAGAGTTATTGCCCATCGGTGGAGGGTGGCAGAAAGCCCTCTCTAGGTTACTCCCACAGTTTCTTCAGAGGCCAGGCTGAAATCCAGAGATTATAATGAAAACAGCATATAGGTGAATAAATTAAAATATTATTTAAAGCAATAGTAACTTTTATGTTTTCATTAGGTAGTCAGGTAGAGGTTCATACTATTTTGAATAAAGACTATCTTCTGCTTTATGAATCTCAAAGACGATGAAGCGATTTCACACAGAGAGCTCTGATTACTACAGTAATAATTTCTTCTACCACCCTTTCAAACACTCATTAATAGAAAAATATCAGTTCAAACTGTCTTCACATCACACAGAAAATACCAGTGTTCACAGTGTGAACTTTAAAATCGTATCTGATTAGTTAATGTCAACAATTATTAGTGTACTGTCAATTCAAATTTCTACTGTCCTCCACTGATCTCAGTCTCCATATACCGTGCAGTGCACATCACTTAAAAAGTAACTTTCCTGACTGGCCAGAGATGATTTTCTGTCCTGCTGTCAACTGAAAGTAAGTAAAACAGGAAAATTTGGCACATTTTCCTGTGCATATTTCCTTGTGACAGGCTCCTACCTCGCTGCTCAGCACCAGCGGGACAGCATCTTTAAGGATACAGAAAGTCATTCAAGAGGGGAGCTGGGAAGTGATAGCAAGGAGAGCCACTGGGTTTAGTTTCTTCTTCTCTCATTTCATAACCCTTTAGGCACACACAGATGGCACTTTTCTATTTTTATCATGACAGCGATGACTGGTGCCTCCTCTGAGAAAAGACAGAAAAAAATGAAAAGAAGCTAAAAGGTCAGCTGTAGTCTAGGTAGGATGGTGCTGCACTGATAGTGCTGCACCTGGTGTTTGGAAGGCATCAGAGCTTCTAAACTACTTCTTTCTTTTAGTCTGCTAGTGTCAGGAATCCTATTCCTCCAAGGGGAAAGGTAAGGCAGCCTCTGGCATTTTGGCATTCCTTCTCTCAGCACTAATTAAGCCTGAATGCTATTTACAATGCTATTTACAATACTATTTAAATTCTGATTGACTATATTGTGACCAACCTAAGCTTGCTTGGTTTTGCACCTAGGTTCCAGAATGGGTTGAATTACTTCATGGCCACTGTTCTCTGAGCAGGGTTAATACAGAATGTAGCTGCTACAGCCATAAGTGAGTGGATCACACCAGCCCCTCTTCCCTTACAATCCTCCCACCCCATATTATCAGATCTCCTCTTAAGAGGGACCAAGACATTTAGACAGCTGCATCCCAGTTGAAGGGAGGAACTGACTTCTAGCTCTGCAAAATTCACCTCTCAGGTTCACAGGTACTGGAGAAGACTGAGGAACCTCAGTCCAGCTGATAAGTTTTGCTTAAGGTCATGTAACACAACATTAGCCTTGAGTAAATGTGGGTTCCTTGCACCTGTATCCAAATTTATGGTATGGCTTATTTCTATTTTATTTCCAAAACCCTCAGAAACTCTATATACAGAGCAGACATCTGGAGTCCTAGTTTCTGTCCCCCTGTTCGTGCCTGCCTCCCCCCTCAGCAGTAATCCCTTTCTTTGCTGCACGCAGTGGAAAATGAGTGTGCCTGTAGCTCCATGGCGCTGCTGCCAGGCCGCTTTACGTAAGCACCCTCCTCTGCTCTCCATGGCAGGACAGCACGTCCTGTTGGAGCCAGTTGTTGTCTTTGATCTCTGAATGTAAACACACAGATTACATTCCATTCTGTCACCAGTGTGCACTGGCTAACAGGCATGCTGTCCTATCCGTGCTGCCTTCCCTGGGCTGTGCTGGTCACTCTCCTACTGGCACCAGATCACTCACCATCAGTGATGTGTAGGCTGGCTTAAGGCTTCCTTGCCCCCCTCTTCCCAAGGCTTTGACACATCAGGCTGCTCCATTCAACCCTCTATGGGAAGCTTTAGCATCATCCTCCTACTCATACAGGGACATGAGGACAAGCTGGGCTCTCTGTGGCTCTGGTCTCTCCTCTGCCCTTGGAGATTTCCAGTATTTGACCTTCATGGTAGCTCCCCCAGTGTCACCAAAGGGTGGAGAAGAGGTTTAAAATGAAACCCAGCTGTCACTGAAATACTGCCTGGCCTGACTGCTCCAAACAGCTTAATGACAAAGAAACCCAAATGCCAGAAATGTCTCTCTTGGGCAATTCCTTCCCCCGCCCTTGTTCTTCCACTAGCAGAGCTGTTTTTAAGACAAGAGGTGGAACTCTGTAGTTTGAGATTAGTCAACAGCTGGACTCCATGCAATGTTTTCACTGCTAGGGGTAGGTGGGGCAGGTATGTACCCCCACGGATATAGGTGGGGGAATACAAGCTACAACCTGCTGAGTTGCTGAATGTTCCACTTGCCTGTATTTATCCCACTGTGGCTACAAACTCAAAGGTGGAGTTACAGCAAGATCTCAGTGCAGGGCAGGTCAAGGGAGTGTGGTTACAGCAGAGGGGATGGATTATCATGGTGGTCAAATTGGATCTGCATGTGACTCCTCACTGCTGGAGAGCTGCAGGCAACAATTTTTTAAATGCAGGGAGCTCACTTCTACCTGATGCCTGAGGCTTCCAGCTCTCACCATGCCTGGCTGAGAAAGACTCACACCTTGCACAGCCATTGAAACCCTTGCTGCAGGTTTCTGGACTGGGGAATTAGCAGCTGCTTGCACAGGCCCTTTTTACCCAATGGTCATGGTGTCATCAAGTATCCCAATATTGAGGAGGGAGTGGGAATTTGCTGAGAAGTTGCAAAGTTTTCCAAATAAGATCTCTCATTTGTATTTGTGTGCCACTTGCAAGCAGAGTGTAGCAAGAGTGGGGAGAAACACCATGGTTCATCTGGTCATTAAATTAGTAAATATAGGGAAAGGGTGGACAAAATGGACTGATTCCCTCACTTAATGCCCCATCATTTAACCTTTATCTATGCCAGGAGGCAAAGAGTGGTAATACTGTACTTCAGCTGTGCTGGCCACTCTGAACAAACCAAATTTAGAGGGCTCTAATTTGGGAATTTAGGCATCTTCTCAAGCTCAAGCTGAAGCATGGGCAACCAAAATACTGCTGCAAGGAAAAAGCCCACAAATGGGACTTGATGCCCAGCTCTCACATCATCATGGCACAAGACTGGAAAACAGGCTGGCTTTCTGCATGAAGGGATTCAACAGTATGCTTTACTTAGAACCAAAACAAATCTCTAACACAGATTTACTGCTGTGAACACACTTACCAAAGCTGACGAGGTTGACATAATGGGCAGCTGACAACCAGTTAGCTGCATTTGTTGTACAGGATCTATTTTACTGTATTGCTAATTTATGTTGGTCACACCAGATAAAATTTCCTCATAATCAAAGCCCAAGAAACGGAGCAGGCTGCATCCCAAGCTGTGTACTAAACTGCTGTTTGCTTTCGTTCTAAGCCTTTGTCTTTCTCTCATTTTCTCTCTCTCTTATTCCTTTTTTCCTTTCTTCATGCAGAGAAGAGAAATGACTGCTAACAAAGTGCAAGCATGGGGTATGGAAAGATCAGTTAATATGGCCCAAGTATTCAGTAAAACAAATACATTAAAGTGATCAAGCAATAAATGAAAATAGACCCAAAGAGCAGGTTCCACTGAGAAAACATGTGGGAATGTAAATTAATGTGACTTGATGAAACTTGAAATGTCATAACACAGCAGGGCATATAACACATCAGAGGAAATGTGAAAATTATACTTTTTCCTGAAATCACAGTTTTCAAAAATAAGTGGCTTTTAAATTCTTCTAAAAATATAATAAAGGAATTAGTGTCAAGAAAAAGGTTATTGTTGTTTATCAGACTGCAGGCTCATGGTGGCTTTTCAAAAATATCCTCTTTTATTTTCTCTGACTATACAGTGGGAAAAGAAAAATCCAGAAGTCTTTCTACTTGTCTGGTTCCCTCTTCTTAACTTTGCACAAGGAATTTTTTGAAGTTGTTTGGAGTAAGTGAGTAAATGGCATGACTAGCTTATGTGTTGGGAAATTCTTTCCTCTCTTTGCATCATGAGAGGTTTTACATTTTTCTGCCGGCCTTCATGCTGGAATGTGGTCCTCACTGAGATCTGAAAAATTAATTAGGAGGGAAAGGATTCCTGCCCTGTACAACACCACAGAGCCAGAAGGTCGTACAAGAACAGGTGCCTTTTCTTCTGGCACAGAGTGGATTTCTGTAGGAAGAACACTGAGGGTGCAGGTCTGCAAAGCAAAACCAGTTGCCACATGGCACAGAATTGCTCATTTCCTCCTCTGACTGCAGTGACCTTGTGTGGAAAGGGCAGCCTTGGCCTCTTTCTCTAGCGCTGGATGCTCCATGGGAAGACTGCACTGGCTGCTGGCTGGAGATGGATCTCCTCCATGGCCTGTGTCCCAGCTGTCCCCATGCCAGCCACCACCTCTCTGCACTGCTCCAGCTCAGATGCTTTCCCCAGACTAGTTCTTGATTTTCTAATTTCCCAGTTTCCCTAATCCTCTTGAAATAACCCTCAATGAAATTACTTTTATTCCATGAGGAGAGTGTCTATCAGCAGGACAGTTGGGGTTTTTAGGGGATAAAAGGTATCCTGATGCAACCCAACCCCACCTCTTTTCATGCAGAACTGCAGGAAGGTGGGATGGCCCTGTCCAAAGAGACAGCTGGCAGAGTCCTGTGTAACAAAACCTGTTCATAGCAGGTAAACGTGGGCAGGCTTTGTCCCTGGGCATGCAGAAACTGCAGTGGGGAGGAAGGGAAACTCTTTTCCAAAACAGGGGTCCTTTGAAGAAGACGGTTTCCAATTCCATAGGAATTGGTAGCAGAATACGAAGCAAAATTATAGAAATAGAGTCCCACCCATTTGCCTGGCTAGTTAAGCTAAAGAAAATAGTTTGCTTTTGCAGTTCTTAGCATGTCTGATCTCTCCAGGATCCCTTTTACTTACTTTTTAATGTATAGAATTGCTGAGGAAGATGATTAAACTTCCCTGTTGTGACCCACATTTGACTCAATAGTTGATTGTATTACTTTCTACATCCTTCACTATGTGTGTTTAGACAGGACTTCTGAAATATTTTGCCCGTGTTTCCCAAAGGAGGAGTTGGTGGCCTGAGGAAAACCTCTTCTGTCTCAGAAAGCCAGGGGAATGCACACAGTGTTTACTCTTGCCTTGTTCTAACTAAACCTTACAAACGATCTTCCCCTGCTGGTAGACTTTTTGCTGCTGGAAGTTATTTCTAAAGCAGTTTTATGTCCTGTCAGTTGGTGTGCATTTGCACTGCAGCTTATCTGTCTGCTTGCATCCAAGCCCTGAGAGTGCATTGCTGCCCACCTTAGTTTTTCCTGGTGGGAGTGAGGTGTAACTGTTATTAGGACATTTCCAGAAGGCTTTATTCTGGCTAGTTTCTCATAGCTGTGCCCTTTCAATTTACTGTTGTTTAGGGTGGCAGCTTTTGTTTATAACTTAGAACCAGCAATGCCAGAAGAGACATTAATATCCTGCAGTGAAAGACAGTTTTTAAGAAATAAATTCATTTTATTACAAGCAACTGAGAACAACAAGTAGGAACTGAGCATCTCAGTGAGCCAGACCTCAGAAGAACTCAAGAGGATTATCCATTGGGAAAAATCTGGAGTACAAGTGCCATCCTGTATCATCTCAGAAGGCAGAGTATCAACAGGGATGCCCATCCTACTGGGATCACTGGTAGAGACCAGCTCTTTGAAAGCTTCTCAATAGGTTAAAAATTCAGTCATAACAATTAACTGTACACTGCTGAAGCCCTGGGACTGGTTTTGAACAAGTCTGGAAAAAAAGCTATGTGCAAAACCAACAAACAGAAAGGAGTTAAAATATTTTACAATTGCTTAATAGAAAATGGGTCATTATAAAAGCTTTTCTATTGCAGAACAATTGTGTGTGTCACTTACTCATGGCATACTCTTGAAACAGCTACTAATATAAATACTTTTTGCTGTGAGACCAATCCAGCTGCATAATTTATGCAGTTATATTAAAAATTATCTATCCAGATGATACAAAATTTAGAGAGTGAAGAGCTGATCCCTTAAGCCCCTGAGAATACTGGTTTCACTAGGATCAGGATTTCACTCTCACTTCTTAATGTCTGACATACTGTGGTGAAATTGTTAATCATTGTATCTGATCACCCTGATCAAACTGGCTTACAATTTCTCACTCATAGACATCAGTACAAGAGATGCACTAATTTTAAGAAAAACAAAGTCAAAAGATTTTTAAGGCATTTTGGATATTGCAGTAGCTTTTAAAGACCTTTGTGATGATACAGCTGAAATTCTGGTATATATCTGAGGTAATATTTCATGGTGTTTGAGTCTTGCTGTCATTAGCATGGTTGGTTGCTTTCCTTCCTAGTGAGTCTTTCAGCCATTTGTACAACTCACCGAGGTCTTGTATTATGGTATTGGAGCATCTCTGCCTAAATCCATTCAGAAACCCCAATCCTTAAACCCAAGAGAGTTAAAGGAGGACATCTCTGTTTAAAAACTATTTCAAAAGTGTCATCCACCTTCATTTTGCTGCCTGGAAAGTAATGAAGAGAACGCACATACATGGAATAGGAACTGTAGGAGCAAACACAAGGGGAAGGTCAGCTTGGGTTTTTTTCCTCAGGTGCATGGGCTGGTGTCCATCAGGCCAGATTGCTGAATACTGGCTCATATCATCAGAAAACACCATGCTCCCACTGCAATCTGTACGAAATGGGATGGACTTAAACCTCTTATTTCTCATTCTCCAGCCGTATCTCATTCCCTGCTGCTGCTTCATTTCCTTATGCTGTGCCCCTCACCACCCTGGATTTGCTAACCTCTGCTATCAGCAGCAACAGAACAAGCAGCTCCCTGTCAGTGCCAGGCTGTGTTCCTCTCTGGAGCAGATTTTGTAGTGGTAGTATTATACACACCAGAAAGGGAACATCTGCCTCATGCTATTCCTTCCTCTCCCAAGCCAGCTCTTTTATTTCCTCCTACTCCCAATCTTCATTTTTTCAACTTATTATTGATTATATTCCTTCTACATATCATTTCCACCACTCGTGTTTGCATGCTTTTGCTGAGCTGCTGTTTCTGAGCACTCAGGAGCATTCTTCTTTCTTTTGCATGAAAGGTCAGCAGTGGGGTTTGGGTTCCCAGTTGCAGCTATTGAGTGCTGTTGTAGCTAAATGATCTGAGACCTTTCCCTCCTTCCTTTGCATCCTTTCCAAAAAGATACAGATCACCTGAGTCATATTGGTCATTATCTTGGGAATTCCTAAAGGATTTTTAAGAGGCACCAGACATGTTTAAATACCTAAATGGCTTCCCTGCTGTGGTCAGCCAGCTTCTTTCTCCAAAATTCTGCATCATCATTTGTTATTGGATCTCATAAGTTGGCCCTACCCAGCACTGTTCACAAACAGGCAATGGAGAGTGTCATAGTAATAGAAAATCTCCTTGCTCACATGAAGTTACAGATGCTTCCTGGAAGCTGCTAAAGCCAAAGGATCTGTGCCATTTCTTATGCTGGCCCACAATATGATCTGCTGTTGTAGTCTGTGCATCTTCTTATGTCTACAGATTTCTTGTGCATGTCTTAAGAGCAAAAGCTTGGAATAAGAAATGTTTTCTCAGCACAGAACTGTATTTCAAGTTGTGAATAGCAGAAAATCTGAAACATAACCCCCAAAGGACTGTCCAGTTACACTACTCAATTTTTAGCTCACCTCTGTCTCTTGCTTAACCATTCCATAGCATTCTGTTTGCAGGCTGTATTACCCATTTTTAACTGAATGGCAGTGCTCACATTGCTGTGAATGGCAGGTGGCCTGGATTTTTACTGGATGTATGAATTAAACAAAAAAATTTAGACAGTGTTCCAAATTCTTCCATTCTTTTTAGAGTAGGTTACAATGTACCTTGTCAGGAGGAAATGACCAAATTGCATCAGATTCGCCCCACCTTTCCAAACAAAGTCTTGGGATTAGGATTAAATATTACATCCTTATCTTAACTGGTCAATGAAGATGTTATGCAGATACATATTTTCATAACTGTTGTTGTCATAACCTAGTAACAATTTATTTTAAAACAATGAGTTCTACTCAAGCACCTGCTTATACATTGTGTATCCTATCCTGTATCTCTTTACATGTATCACGTATTACCAGCAGGAACTTGGGGATTAAATTATTGATAAAGTGGTAAAGAGAGGCAAGAAGCAAATAAGTTATCCTGAATGAAGCCAGCAAAGCCATACTTCTGTGCCACCAAAGTTTGTTTTCCACATATACCATAGGAAGACTGCTTCTGGGTATTTCCAAATTCTTCCAGTGGTCTCCACTGCATCCTTTCTGTGTCTCATGAAGGCAAACTTCTTTATTTATCCTCTATCTATGGCATTACTGAAACTGTCCTCCTTCTGCTGCCCCAGCCTCTCTGTGGCTACAAGTGTCAGGGAAACAAAATGTGCTGTTCATCTGTTAGAAGAAAGGGGACCTCTCTGATCAGTAGGAATCTCTTGTCTCTAGCTCATAAGGTCTTTGAAGAATGGCCTGTCACTCAACAGATGTGTACAGCACTTAGCACAGGGGCTGCCCCACCAGGGGCCTGGAGGTGGGATGCAGTACTTATGGGACAAGTGCAGGTTTGTGGTAAAATGATGAACTACACAGCCATGTGGCATCATTTATCACACAGCCCTCACTACAACAAACAAAGCATGGAATATAATAATTCCTAAAGATGTATATCACTTTTTCTTCCTCCCTTTTTGTCTTCTTTAGAGGGGAAATTTAAACACCATTATGCTAAGTTGCAACTAAGAGTGGGTTCCATTTGAAAACAGTGCTGCAGAAAAAGAATTGTTTCAAAATAATAAAATGCTTAAGAAAGCTTCACTAGAGAAGGCTGAAAATTACTTGATGATAATCTGCTCTCAGTCTAGGAAGAGTCAGATGAAGCTGATAAAGAAACATTAGAACTTGAGCATTTGTCGGTGGCGTTAGGGTTTTTTAATTAATCAGCTTTCCAAGTGTACTACAATTTATATCTGCATTTGGCATTTAGTCATTGCAGATAGTAAACTGTACTTAGTAATCTTGCCTGTTCCTCATGAATCTTCTTGACAGACAGATGGGAGCTGTACAACTGCCTAAAGCCAAAGAGCTCTTCTCACACATGGGAAAACATATCATCAAAGCCTGACCAACAAAAATGATCCCCCTAAGTCAGCAGCCCCATGATAACAATGCACAGGAGAGCTGGAAAGGGTGGGAAAGGGAGCAGGAGAGCTTGATGGGAAAGAGTATGCAGGCAGGACCAGAACTCTCACAGGGGTGGGGAAGGCAGGGCTGAGAGCACTGGAAAGGCACAGGGATGAACAAGGCAGTTTTCCACAGACCTGAACGTGTAAATGGCCTTTGTCTCTCACTTCATTGTCTCCCACAGGGAATAGTCTGGCATCTCATCTCCTGGGCAACTGGGAAGGAGGAGGGCTTGCCAGTGCATGTGTGGCTGGGAGCTCCCAGCTCCTCCTCACACCTACCACTTGCTCTGCTGCTAAATGCAATATGCTTTGCCATTACCTAGCTGTAATTTGTTAAATCATTCTAAAGAACTTTATCACTATACGGGAAAGCTTCAGCTGCAGAGCTGAAAGGCTTGTTTCAAATGTGAATATTCCACATGAAAGAATTTCTCTTGTTTCAAACCATTTGCATTTTCCTTGCATGTTATTGATCTGATTGAAGAGTTCCCAGATCAAAGGCATGCTGGTAAATGAGCAGCCAAGGTGGCAATTTGCGAAGTGGACAGCTGTTAAGAGAGCAGCTTAAATAATTGCCCAAGGATTTATTGGGTAACATGATTAATGATTATGGAAATATGATGACATGATACCAAAGAGTAGTGTGCAGTGATTGATGGGGAAGTTGGATAAGGCCAAGCTTAGTTATCAGAGTATGGGAAACAATATTATAGCTTGTAATCATGGTATACATGGTACTTAGTTGTTCACAAATTTTGATATTTAGTTTTGCCTTCTGATAAGACCTTAAACTGCAAAGTTGTGTGTAATATTTCTCTTGCAATGAGGTAAGAAAAAAAACCCCTCTTGCTAACAGTGCATGGTAACAGCAGAATAGATGCGAAGAGACAACCTCATCTTTCTAAAAAATCCCCATAAAACTTACTGGAAGCTCATGCTGCTGTTTTAATTAACACCTGAGCAAACTATACATAACACATTAAAGGCAAAAAAGATCTGTTAGTGGAATGACAGTAGTTTGCATATAGACAGCTTTTTCTTCTGTTTTGTTTTGGTTTTTTTTAACCTCAAATTCCAGCATCCAATGGTAGCATAATGCAGGAGATGGGAAAGGAGAGGATCAAATTGCAGGCTACAGCTACACCATGGCAAAAATACTGCAAACCCTTGCAGTTCATTCTCTGTTGAAAGTTATATGAGATTTCTTAGGGCTAGGGTTGTGCTGGTAAGTGATGAAAACACCCCTCCTCCAAAAATTTTTGTTTAAGGCTAATGAAACAGAAGGTACTGTTAAAAAAATTAATAAAAAGCTACTATAAAATGTGAAACATTAGCAGACAATTTTAGAGGTGACAGTAGGCAGCAAAATCCTCAGGGTGAAACCCAGTCCCAGGAAAATGGAGTGCAAAATTAACTTCAGCTTGAGCAGGATTCCATGCTGGGTTTTTTTGGTTTGGTTTTAAATTCTATTCCCTATATTGAGTATATGAGAGTAGGATTCTACACTGGATCTGAGACACACAATTTCCATGTGCCAGAAACATGGCTGCTGTAAGTGAGGGAACCTCACTGAAATTTTCAGTTGGGTGGCAGCAGATGACAGCTATTAGACCCAGAACTCCAGCTCCTGCCATTAGATAGTTGTGGTATGACAACAAATGTCATGGCTTTAAAAACAGTGATGTGGGTAGAACTATTTAAGTGAAAACAGCATTGCTCATGCTAGACAAAGCAGACAGTTCTGGAAAGAAATACTTGTATTTGAAACCTTGGAAATGTTGTTAATCTTTTCAGGGATGTGAGACAAGAAGAGAGATGGTGTAGGATTTGAGAGGGATACCAGGAAGCCTGGTGTTTTAAAACCATAATCTGGTTTGCAAGCCTCAAGGGTGAGTATTGGTGAGATAACAGTTCTGGTGAAGACTTTTTCACAACAGAAGGCAAGAGGTGGAGTTGAAGCATATGTTGGCATTTAGGGACAGATTCTTTTTAGCCTTAGTGGGGAGACCTGGCACTATTCACCAGCAAGATTATGTGATGGATCAAAGCCCCAGTGTTTAGTTATGGTCATGGTCAAACATCCTGAAATATTGAATCCATCACAAACACCATCTTCCCCATCACTCTTCACCACTGGGAAGCACACACCTCATGTTATGGCACACACAGGCTTCCCCATGAGAGGAAACAGATCTCTGCAGCCCTTTCACACCAGCCAGACTCTGCCTGGCCTTTCTGAGAGCTGTTCTGAGGCTATCACAAATGAAGGCTTGCTGCAGGGTTCACTTACCAGTTCAGTCATTTCAGTATTTTCAAAGTGCAGCCTGTAACTACTGTGTGGCAAGGACTGGGTCTGCCCAGATGTCTCTGTATGCTGCAGTTACGATGTTAGACCCAGAAGACTGAAACTTACAGCCTTGTGCACACCTGAACCCAAATACGTGGTGTCTTTTTATCTTATTCCAGAGATTTCTTCTTATAGAGTTTCTCATTAATATCAGACTGCTGGCACTGGCTTTTTTTTTTTTTTTTTTAATAATTATATTTATAACCACGCTCAAACCTGGGCTAGCTCCACCTGGCTTCTGCAATGCACCATGGCAAATTCTGTGGTACATTGGGATTCCTGCAGTGGCAATATTTTAAAACAAAAAACCCACCAAACCCCCCCCAAAACAAACAGACCATTAAAAAGATTTTTTACTGATTTAAATGTGATTGGGACATTCTTGTTTACCTACAATGCTATAGCATTTTTAAAAAATACTTTGGTGACTGTTCTCCTGATCATTTCAGTTCTCAGCATTTTTCCAGCTGCAGGTTGTGCAAGCCTGCACCATAGAAGTTTGAAAAGTATGTTAATACTTTTAAACTGTGCAGAATTCAGCTGAGGTTTTGTGCATCAGGCTGGGCTGGAAATGTTTATGATGCTCTTTGTTTTAAGAAGGTCTGACTGGCAGGTGCTGTCTCCTTTCCTGCCCTCTGCCAAGTCCACAGCTCCTTTCTGGCCAGCTCAGCTTTCACATTGCCTGGCAACCTCACTGGTACTCCAGGGTCCCTAGGACCTCCCCCACACACCCCCAACAGGCAGTCCTGCTTTCAGGTCCCCCTCAACCCCGGCAGAAGTGGGAAGATGACTCTGCCCTTGGAGTGCTCCCTCTGGTACCTGGCTGCTTGGTGACCTGGCAGACCAAGCCTTTTTTCAGCCTGCCCATCTTCCTGGCTGAGGTTCTCCCACGAGGAGTCCTTTTCACCTTTAATAGGAAGTTTTGCAGTTCCACTCCATTTTATATTTCTACTCGAGAATTGAATTTTTTCATTTAGTTATCCAAAAGTAGTTATTTAGCTGCAGGACAGGAATTCAGGTAAGAATGAGTGATCAAACCTTCCATCTGGGACTCCAGCTTTAAGCTCAGGTTAAACTGCTCTTGCTGTGTCTGGTTATAGCAATCAAATTATTAGTAAGAATATTAACTGGGCTAATTTGAATCAGTGTAAATGACTGATTAATACTGTAGGCATTATAAGAACCCAGTAGCTCAAGCAAGGAATGAATATGGGTTTTTTTTCTATGAAGTACACTGGAAATTTACATGAATTATTGATAAAATAGGGAGCATTTGGCACCTTTAAGAAGGCAGTGAGGCTGGTAACAAAACTCCTTTCGCAGAACATGAGATTAATTTGCATTGCAGAAATCCCTAAATCATTCTCAGATTGTGACTGCTTGTTGGCATAATGAACCTGATAGCTTCACACCTACTTCTGATGGAAAGGTGTGCAAAATCTGCCCTTTGCACACTTGTTGGAAGCTGTACCAAGGGAAAAGTAAATGAGTGTGAAGGCTCAGATCTGGAGAGGAGCTAGTTGCCTGCATGATGCATTCAGAATTGTGTCCAGTTCTGGGCTCCCTGTACATGACAGACTTGGTCTCACCCTGAGTCCAGCCAAGGGCCGTGAAGATGATTCAGGGATTGAAGCACCTTCCATATGAAGGGAGGCTGGGAGAGCTAGAACTGTGGAGAGAGAGAGAAGGCTCAGGAGGAATCCATTTGGAAAAAATCCTGTGCAATGTGCTCTAGGGTGACCCTGCTTGAGTAGGGAGGTTGGAACAAATAACACGCTGTGTTCCCTTCCAACCTGACTGTATTGGTTTGAAAACAAACCGGTGGGAGATCACAAGTCAGGATTAAAATTAATAGGAAAAATTAGAAATAAGTGAAATAATATAAGGAAAAAAAGCACTGACAAAGTCAGATACAACCTGATACCCTATTAGGGTGGTGGAAGCAGTCCAAATGAAGTAGTTCAGTTGAAGCGATGATCCAATGGAAGGTCCAGTCTACAGCTGTGTCCGTGGTGGCTCTTGTCCTCTGGTCACCCCGCAGACAGGGCTGAGGCCAGGCAGTTCTAAGGGCAACTTATATCCAGGTGGGAATGCCCAGCTCCTCCCTCCTGGGTGGAGCATCTCACAATAGGATGAGAGAAGTCCATGAGCCACGTGGTGGTTCCTTGATGGCCCATTGTCTGTTATCAGGGGTGGGTCATCAGCAGGTGATAACAGCTAATGGCCCACAGCTGGTGGTAATAGAATACTTAAATACATCTATTGTGACCTAGGACAGACCCATTCTGTGATTCTATGACCCTACCAGTGCATATAAACACCTGATGGAAAGGAATGAAGACAAGAGATCCAGACTCTTCTCAGCAGTGCTCAGTGACAGAATAGGAGACCATGGGCACCATTTAAGCCACATCGAATTCCAACTGAACACAGGATTTGTTTTTTTTTATTTTATTGTAAGGGTGGTCAAACAGTGGCAAAGGTTGCCCAGAGAGGTTATGAGACTCCATTTATGGAGATCTCTGAAACCCATCTGGACACAGTTCTGGGCAACTAGTTACAGGCATCCTTGCTTGAGCAGAGGGGTTGGACTAGATAATCTCAGAAGCTGCTCCAAGCTTCAACCATTCTGTGATTCAAAACCCATATTCAGCTGCTCTTTAAATTCAGCTGATACATGCCCTGTCATCCTGTGTACATTTGCATCCCTTTGCCTTTGGTCTCCTTGCAGTGCTGCCAGTGGAGTGCCAGGAGCCCAAAGTGTGTTGCTCCACCCTACACACAGCATCCCAAAGGTACCTAATTCCTACCTCTGCTGGAGCACAGAAGTGCTTCATCACTGAGAAGCATCAGGAGCTGGGTACAGAAGATCACAAACACAGGGTTTACACTGTGTTACACTCAGGTTTCAGAAACAAAGATTCCTTTGTTAGTCTGTCCTGGTTGAACCTGGAAAGTGACCTGAGAACCACTGTAGGGATCAGCTGTGTGTGTCCAACAGCAGCTGCTGTTTTCTATGAAATGTAGCTGGAGAAAGAGTAGCAGTGGTATATTGTCTCTGCAGTAGCTTAGTGGTTGTCTCTGTCAGGGAATCCAAAAGTGAAATTGTTTCCTCAGACGGAGATATTCAAACCCAAACCTTTTGCTGCCCCAAAGCACCAGCAACAGAACTAGTCTGTTGCAAAGTAGAAGCATTCTTCAAATTTTCTGTTGAAATTACTCGAGGTACTTAAAATAATTCATACTTCATTGCATCAGACTTGGAGGATGACAAGCTGCCCTAAAATTGGAAATTTTTGCTTGGGCGTGCAGCCCTTATCTAAGAATTTGTCTTGTAAAGCATCGACATCAAAGTAGACTACAGGCATGTTATTGGGGTAGTCCTGTGGAGGCAGGAGCTGTGAATATAAATCCTAACTAGAAAGACATAATTAAGACCTTGCAGCACCAGAACTGAACCATGCTGCTGTGCTAAGCATTCCCTATTGTGGTGAGCACGAACCCTGCACACAAGGTGTGAGTGCTGCTGCAGATGTTGAATTCAGCAGCTGTGGGGACTCCACTGTGGAAGAAGGTGCACACTTAAAAGACAGGAGTTGCAACAGTAAATGACAAGTGCCTAAAGCGTCCTTCTGGATCTTGGCTTTGGTAGCTTTACCTCCAGTTTGCTTCCCCAGATCTGAGCTGAGGTACTTCATCAGAGATGCCCATGGAGAAAGGAGGGAGGAAATTATATTGCAGTGTGGTATTGCTGTATTTGCTTTTTCAATAGGCTCTAGTTATTAGTGTTGTCACAACCCTGGAAATTCATTCAAAGAAGATATTTGAAAGAAAACCTCTTCCTTCCTGCACACACAAACATACACAAGCAAAGTTTTTTTGATGATGCTTTCAGATAAACAGCCACAGCAAAGCCTCAGTTTCATTTTATCTCCATTTTAGTTCCAGGAAAAAAATTGCTGCTTCTGCCTGCAGCCTAAACAATTCACTTTGCTGCCAAGTGGCATCTCAAAAAGAGGAACAGTATAAACTGATTTCATACCTATTCAGTTCAATAATAGGTATTGTTCTAACTATACCTCTAGTGATAAGAGACAGTACAGCTTATTTGCCATTGCTAAGCAACTGTTAAAACAGTGTGTAGAATTCAGCCATCTCTAATGGGCTGATAGGAATCAGTGTCTGAAGTTCTTGTTTGCATTAGGAAGTCAACAATAATTGTCCTTCTCTATTAACATGCATTTAATCTGGCTGCACCAGATTCAATCAGGATTCTGTCTTAATGGTGTTTGGAATGGTCTGTTCTCCCTTAGAAAAAAATATTTAACCATGATGCATTGACCTGCTTTAATCCTCTTGTTTTGTTTTGATGCAGTGATGAAGGTAACACAGGAAAAATAAGGTAATATGACACACTCTGCAGAAATAAAAGCTGGTGGTATGAATGGTATCAAGTGGCAAGGCAGAGTTCGAGGTATTTAGATAGAGTTCCATAAATCACAAGACGGCATTTGGGTCTGAGATGCAAAGACATCTGCAAACCCCTCATATATTTGGAAAAACAGAATCTAGGCAAAACAGATGCATTTAAAACCATAGGATTTTTTTCCAAGCTGAATTTATGAGTTCAGATTTTAGTAATTTCTGTACATCATTTAGGAGAAGGGGCTCTGGGGGCTCTGATCGTGCCTTACTGAGATAAGGAATGGGCAAATGAATAAATGCAAAGGAAGAAATGTTGCACAAGAGGATCCTGCATTCATAAGCATTGCTTTGTAGCTGCAGAATTATTTCTGTGACCTAAAAGGAGAATGCATTATTATGAGAGGATGATACCTCTTCAGATGCTCTGTTCCCTATGTGAAGGTAAAGATGAATGAGTAAGTAACGGTGCATAAGCAGAGGGAAGCAGAGGGACTGAGGACTGACTGATGCTGGAGCTGGAAATCTGTACTGGTACTCAACACTGCTCCATTGCTTTTACTGGTGCATAAACATATGATTAACACTTATGCATGTCAGCAATCCCATCACATTCATCAGAACCAGCACTGTTCCCTGTTATGTAAAAGCTTAAATGCTCTGTTGGCACAGGCTGAGAAAATCAGCGCTTTGTTCCGCGCAGCTGAAATGTTGCCTTTCTCAGCCCACTGTGCCTCACACCATGACATGCAAGAGACAGATCTTGGTGTAACAACAGAAGAATCAGTGCTTTGAAAGACAGACTTCAGCCAGTGCCTGAGTCAGAAAACTAACTTGTCATATAATGATATGAAAATGAGGGGTAAAAAGTTGAGAGCGTCCCTCCTCGAAGCTTACGGCAGTGTCTGAGTCACCACAGGACATGAGCAAGCTGCCGGCAATGGCATGCAAAGTAGGCTGGATCTCAATGCTCCTGTTATGTAACTCCTACGTTAGCATCTTCTCTGTTCCATATATAAACCCAGAAAACATTAAAAAGCTGTTGCTGAAAGCAGTGCTTTTATTTATTCATTTGTATGAGCCAAATGTGATTTAAAACATTAGATATTTTCCACACAAGCTTTAGTACAGGACCAGGCACTTCCCTTGCTGGTATTGATGAGACCATTTATTTCTGGACTCATTAAAAGGATGTTTGCACCCCCTAGTGTATAAGAATTTGCGAGAAATCAGGTTCTTCTAATTGCATTAGCTAAATGAGTATGTTTAATATTAAAGCATTATAAAATCCCCCTGTTACAGTCCTAAGCAACTTCAAGAGAAAGAATCATAAACTCAAAGATCATCTTAGGTGTAATCCCTCATATCCCTGTCCTCAATAATTGTAGGACCTGAAAATGAGTTCTACCGAGTTGGATTTTTATCTCACTGGAAGAGATCAGGGATTTACAGTTCAAAAATGAGACTGTACCAAAACCAGAGAATTCAAATCCAGACCTTCCTGAGACTCAGGTATGTTGCATCCAGCATCAGCCCATTAGTGAGATAATGTCTGCAGCTGTGTTTCACTGAAGGACAGATTTCTTTGGATCTGGACTTTCCTCCAGTTAACAGAAACTCTGAAAATGAGAGGCAGGCACTCAAGTGTTCTCCAAACACCAATACCCAAATTGTCGCAGGTATGTGACCTCTAAATTCGGACAGCGGCTGGCATCCCGCTGCTTGGAGTTAGTTCTTAAAACATTTTGAAAAAGCTTACAGCTGTGGATTCCTTTCTCATTCTTCAGATGTAACTTCACTTATGCTCATGGTGGCAAACAAGGTAGAACCAGTCCCTGAGATGAAAAAAATTGAACCTCCCTTGCTGGGACCTGAAGTGGCAGCTCAGCTCCCCTTGTCCAGTGTGAGCCTGGAACCTGAGCAAAGCCCAGGTGCTCCTGGAACCAAACCAAACCCAAGTGCTGGCTCCTGGCTGGGAGCATGGAAAGGGAATGGTTTGTGGGGGCACTTTCTGGTGGGACTTGCAATGACTTTTAAAGATTCACTCTGTGACCCAGACCTTGCAGCATGGCCTGGTATGTGCTGTTTGCTGACTGTCAGCAAGGCAGGCTCTGATCTGACCAAAATACATACACGTGTTTTCAAGAATTCCCCTGCTCACCCCTCCCCTGAAAACAGGATTTAACCATTTCCCCTGAGGTGTCTGAAACCCAATCACTGCAGCCTTGGCAAGTGTCTGACAACCAGAAATATGATACTGCCGAGGAATAAAAGCAGTCTGTTTTTATTATCCAAGCAGAATTAAATGCAAAAAGCAAACAAACTGCATAAATGATGAAAATGAAATTAGATTTTTAGATTTACTTTCATTATCTAAATAGTTTCTTATAATAAATGTATTCTAAAATATGACTTTCAACCAGTGGTATTTATTATATTAAAAATAGACTGATTTTATTTACTGTTCTATGCTTGTTAGCTCCTTCAAGCCACTTTATTCTGTAATTTAAAATTAATTCTTTGGGCTTTCTTTCAAAGAAAAGAAACTTGGCTTTTTGACAGAATAGTCCTTATTAAGTCACAACCAAGATACTGCCAGGAGCTGTGATGATGACTTTTGTCAGGTATTCTTTTCTTCCAGAGAATGGAGCCAACATGATATTAATGAAGAGCTCTTTGTGTCATTTGTGTAAATAAATAATATTAATGTAATATATAAAAAAAGCCAGCATATCACTGCTAAGAGTCCCCAAAGAATTACACTTCAAGGCTCAGTAGTACCAGTGTGATATAAACCAGGCAAATGGTATAATGAGAACGTGTTTTAAAATGTACATTAACAAAAATTAAATTATACTATTGTGTGCAGGTGTCAATTTTAAAAGCAACTCTCCACCCATATTTTGAAAATTAAATCTATCTACTTTAGAAGCTGGACTAGTTACTTGCAAATGCCTTTCCTTTTTTTTTAATTAAAAGTCCAGATCTTTCCATATCAACTAATTCTTATTGGAGCCTTTCTTTTTCACTATCATTACTAGATACCCACTACTGTGACTCTTGTTGGACGAAATTCCAGCTAGAAAACGACTGAAGTTCACAAACTCTTCATTGTAATTTAGTAAACGCTGGTACCATGTGTCTCATTTCTAAGAACAGAAAGAAAAAATATTTCCTTCTGCAGATTTCACTGAGGCTGGACTGTGATTCTACTGCTTGGTCCTGGCCCCTAATTCTTGCAGTGGCTCATGAATATAGTATTGGGGTTCCTGGGCACAGGATGCAGAACTGTTGAGTGTCATGCTGTGGTTCAGATGCAGCTCGACTTGGAGATGATGAAGTCCTAACTCCCACAGCTTGTCTGAAGTGAGCTAGGGCAGGAGATGCTGCAGGTTAAAAAACTACTGGTGATGCAGCAGATGCTGCTATTGACAATGAGCAAGCAGGAGCAGGAGACTGCTTGAAGTTTCAAAAATTGGCCCAACTGAACACTTGAATTCTTTTCCCACTTAAAATGGAGATGTTTTAGCAGGAGAATATGGTGGTATTGGTACAGTCTGGGATACAGAGCTCCTAGGTTTCAACTAGAATAGCCCTGGGGCTCTAAATTAGCCACGTAAAAGCAGTGCAGATAGGAATCAAGAAGAACTTTTATTACATATGAAAAGGAGTCTTGTGCAAGCCAGTAAAATCTGCCCATCACACCTGTCATTTTTTACAGGAGGATGTCAACTTAAAATGTAGGTAGAGAAGTGTGATACTCAGCTTTCCAGGGGTTCAGCTGAAATCAAATGAAGAAAATGAAGATCTGATAATTCCCCTGCTCCAAATAGTGAAAAAAATTTGAGGAATTTGTAGCTGACGTGGTTTGCCATCAAATATACTGGCTACATTGAAATTCCATGTAAACTGAAATGGGCCTTTTTTCTGGGGGTTCTCAAAGCAATTGTCATAATTTCCTGGTCTTCCAATAATGCCCAAAGTTGTTTAGATAGGAAAGGCAGAGTGAGTTGTTTCTACTCCTAACAGCACTGTGTAAATTAAAGTTATAGATGAGACAGATCCCTCCATTGATTTGTCTGGGTCATACTCAAGATTTTGATGGTTTTTTCATTTTTAGGAAAAAACAGTCCTACTCTGTTGCTGGTGAGATGTTAAATTTCATTAAATAACCTCTCCTTGATCCTTTTTAATATCTAGTATGATATTTTATATTAAGGTGTGTATGAATATTGTTCATATTTCCTGCTTCAAGAAGGCTGAAGGATTCGAGCCTTTGCAAAGATGCAAATGCTTGGTCAGATTTCCCAAAAGCCTCCTGCAGTTATTATTCCAAGAGGCATCATCTTAAAGTCTTGGAGAGAAAGCACTGCGGTTAATGCAGTTTGGCAAGTCAGTGTAATATTCACTGCATTACCTTGACGTGGTTTAATGGAATGAGAAGCATGCACTCCGTATCAGGGAAAATTACCTGGTGACCCTTGCTGCAGCTTGATGCCTGTTCTTAACTGGATAGCTATGAAATGGTGTGGAAAATCTTATATGAACTCCACTCGCCCTGGCTCTGTCCCATAGGAAACTAATTTCCTATCAGCTTGCCTTTAAAAAAAAAAAAAAAGAAGCTTGCTGTGGTGTTTTCATTTGCTACAGTATTATTTCATACACACAACAGAGCTCTCTGGTGAGCTTTCCTCCTGGCCTACCCCCCTGATGGAAAGATAAACCAATAATGGAAGTGAATAAAAAAAAAAAAATAAATATAGGGAAATGCAAAGGATAGGCTTTTAAATTTATTTCTATGAGAAGCATAGAGACTGTTGGAGTCCCTTTTTGTGGGAAGCAGTCTTGGTCTGCTCTCAGGAAATTCCTTCTTTCCTCAGAAAACAGATTTGCAGAGTGAACTTTTTAGTTGTGTAATGTAAGAGAATTAAATTTTACCCCCCTGCATGAATAAACAGATTAATTGTGAGTGACAGCTGGAAAATGAATTTCATGTTTTTGAAAGACACTGGATGATGTCAAAATCCTCTGCTGGTTCACTTCAGAAGAGGCATGTCCTCTTCCTAGGACCTCACCCCTGACCAAGGGATCAAATCCATTAGTGCGCAGGGCAGATCAATTTATTCTTTGGCTCATCTGTTCTGACTGCCAGGAAGATTCCCAGTCAGTGCCAGCCCCAGCAAGTGCACGCAGAGATGCAACCACCCAGCTTACCACTTACAAGCTGGTTCTTCCCTTGCTTTGATGGGGAACGTAGGCAACTGCTTGGGGGAGATCTCAGGAGCCTCATGCTGATCCTGCAAATGCATCCCTTTGGATTTGTGCCAGGAAACTTACTGGTCAGACACCTGCAGCAAGGTTCCAGCAGGAGCCTTCTGCTTTGGGACCTCACTTCTGCGGGCAAGAGGCTGCTGTGTGCAGCGTACTGGGGGAATGCACCGTCGGGCACTGCTGCCTCCAGCCACAGCTCCGTGCTGTAGCTCCCAGCCCAAGCCACAGCGAGCTCAGGAGCAGGAGCAGTCCGTGCTCCACGGCACAGGCCTGTCTGCCATGTGGTGAGGTGTGATTAGACTTAGGCTCAAAGCTTCCAAGAGCTGGAAAGCTGCACGCTGGCACCTCTGACACAGTAAGGGCTCGCACGCCGCTCACGCACAGGGATGCTATTTTTGCAGCAGGATGGACTCATTATGTGGGAGTGTCAGTGCCTGAAAAAAGTGGAAAACAGTAAAGAGACAGGTCCTCGGTACCTCCCTTTGATGTCTCCGATAACATGAAAGGCAGCCTGTGCCACCGCTCTGGTACAGTGACATTAAAAAAATCAAAAAAGAAATGGAAATCATCAACCATGGAGGAGATCCCTGCAATTTGGCGATGCTCCCGATCCACAAAGCTACTTTTCTGGTTTCTCCCATTAGCCCAGCTGCAATATGTGCAGAGGCAGATTATGTATCAGGCCAAAATATTAACGTTCACAGCATTAATGCTTTGGAGCCTTTAAAATGAAGAGCACTAACAGAAAAATCTTTTCAATCCTTTCATATAAAATCCCATCGTTCTGAACTGACAAAAATAAATGCAGTGAACTTTCAGTGATATTGCACCATATAAAAAGGTTATTAAAAATGTATTTGAAGGACTAGCTTTGTCAATACTAATGCACTGAAGAAAGGGAGGGCTTCCCAGTTCAGGCACTGATGTACAGACTTTAGTGGGGGAGTGATTACTGCAATAACAGATTCTGGTAGCTTTAAGTTAGACAGCATTTTTAGACTTCATATGCAAAGAATTGCCTTCAGTTATAAAAAGATGAGCTACTTAGTAATATTGACGAGAAATAAGAATATGTGTTTAAAGAAATTCTGCCAAGTAGATATTGGTTTGGCTCTGAAAATGTGTTTGAAAGATGGGGGGTAGAGATGAAACATAGCAGTGTAGAGGAATAGAAGAGTACTGGTAGGAATGTAAATGATTTATTGCTTTATTTGTTGATTCTTATTTCCACAGTAATCAGAAAGAGTTTTAGAGATGATCTGTACATTCCCTAAAGTCATACGAACATAGCAACAAAGTGCCAGTGCATGAAAACTTTAAAGCAAAATTGTCTCCACTTTGAGAGCTGGGTCCACTCTCTTATCTTGAGTTCAGACAGCTCTGACCTTGCCACTCATTTTGGACTAAATAACTATTTGATCAAGCTTCAGTATTACTGCTATGGGGTTTTGGTGCCTGTCTTCCAAGATCAAATGAAAACCAGTCAATCTTGTTTCATTGCTGTAAAAGAGCCTAGAATAAAACAATAACAGACAGAAAAAGCCAGTATTTCAAAGCTTTACATTCAGTCATTTAAGATAATTATAAGAGGAGTAAGAATTTATTTTTAATTATCTTTGTGGGGTTTTTTTGATAATTCTCCCTCTGAAGAATACAGAAAACAATCTACTCCTCCCATTGGTACGTGCTGTCACTTCCAGTTTTGTTCTCAAGTGTCTCAACTGGTGCATTTCTTTTGGTGTTCGAGGGAAGGTGAACATCTTTGACTCCAGGAGTCAGTCCCTGATGAAGTGAGAAGGTAAGTGCCAACTGCCTCATTTGTGCTGACAGGTCTCACACAGGTTTTGTGCAGTCCTGTCTTTGTGAGTCACACCTCCTAAAGGACCTGTGTTCTGTATTGCTTTTTTCAATGCACAGAAGTCAGCTTTTCCCAGGTTAATTGAATGAATGGAATGCCCATTAGTTCTTGAGGCCTTAAGGGTGCGAGGGTTTTAAATAATAAACCCAGTACAATTGTTGTTGTTCGAAGAGGGTCCCTTTGTACAATAGCTGGAATGCCTGGCAGCTCTTGCCCTAGTGGTGAAAGGTCCATCCCCATTAGGACTTAAAAAACCCTTCTGAAATATTTTCTGGCTGTTCTGCCTTAGCAATGATGTGAGGCAGCAGAAGAACACAACAGATGTTTAAGAGAACAGTATGGTAACATGTAACAAGTTTTCAAAAAGGATATTTTGTGTTTGGTTTTGGGCTTTTTGGGTGTTTGGGGCTTTTTAAAAATTATGTTTAAATATGTTCTGGACTTCTTGTGCACTGATGTACTTGCATGATAATTTCCAGCAGGGATTTAATTGACTTTTCCAAGTTCATAAATGGGCATATGGTACATGTGGTAACTCAGGCTGAGCATGAAAAGTGGCACGGGGTGGGGGTGGGGGTGGGAGGGTGGAATTGCATGGTCTTTTGCAAGTCAAAGGCATTTTTCTGTGTTCCAGGATGTGACAACTAATCATGACAATATTACCTCAATAGCAATTATTCTGCAGACCTTTAGTTTTCTACAATGTAGTCCTCTTAAACTTCCACTGCATTACACATGTGCAGATAGGACACACACATACCATCTTGAAAAGCATTAAAGCTGCCACTGGCAGTCATCAGAGTTTTGAAGACTGAAGAGTCTGCAACTTGGCCTAGTATTGAGCATATCTCAGAGGAGACATGTCCCTAAAATAACACAGACGTATGCATTATTACATACATCTGTAATTTTAACACTAATATCTTTGTCATGATGACTAGAAATACAACTCAGACTTTCTTTTTATTTCCAGAGTTAGTAGAGAATTGAGATGGCGTTCTTAGTGGATTTAAACACTTAATCTTCACTGAATATTTTCACAATAATTCAAATATACATGCATGCTATGAGTATCATTCAATGGAGAAAATGGACCTGCCCCCTGTTGTTTTGACTGTATCTACTATCCAGCCGCTGCATGGAGCTTTGTTTTATGAGTCAGAAATAATTTTTCAGTGTTTATTTCAAATTTCACTAATGTCATTTATTAAAAACTATCAGGGAGTTAATGTGAGAACATATTTTGAAGGAAAAATCTTTGGGCAGAAATCACGTATTTACACATCTAGTGCCTAGGATAATGCATACCCTGATGCTGCTGTGGACTTTGAGGTTTATTTCCATAGTGTAACATTCTTTTTTCCAAGATTTTGCTAAGCCAAGCTAGGTTTACAAGCTCTCCCATTGCATCCCTTTCCCATCCACTGATCCAAGTCTGAATTCTACAGAAAGACATAATAGCACAGAATCAAGACAGGTCCCTGAATATAGCTTTCTGAAAGGCATATGACCACAATAATTTTATCTGCAATAATTTTATCTGTCATGAAGTTTTTAAAAAAAGGTTCAGGCCATACGTAAGTGATCATAGACCTCCAGGTAAATGTGTGTGCTGTTAACAGGGATGACACGCAGCACCAGCACTGAACACCGGCAGTACACTCGGATGGGTCCGACAGCATGGCTGCCTTCCACCTTTTAGCTGCTCGCTGAAGCTTCCGAGCCCCATAACCCCTGTTAAAGGTGATCTGCAGGCACCGGGTGAGAGAACTACCTACAAATCCTCTCCAGGGTCCAAGCTCAGCGCTGCAGGGGGTCACCCAACAAGTGATGCTCAGAGGCCCTGGGCAGCACCTCTGCCCCGCGGCAGCCTTGCTCAAACTTCCCAAGACACCCAACTTCTGCAGGAAAAAAGCACCCTTCGTTATGACAGGGCTTTTTTACTCCTAGCCGGTGCAGATCAGGCTGTATGTCAGACATTCGGCCACTCCGTATTCCTCCTCCGGTGCCTTTGCTGTCTCGGCCGGACGTGCTCATTCCAGCAGCTTTATTTTCGGCTATCGCAGAGGGCCTAGGGACCCTCCTGCCGCCCGGGATCTCTCAAACAACCGCGGCGGCGGCCGCCTGCGAGCGCCGGGAGCGGCACCCCGGTGCTNTGATCGTTAGAGACAGCCGGCACGTCATTTAAGCGGCGGCTCCATAGCTCAGTGGTTAGAGCACTGGTCTTGTAAACCAGGGGTCGCGAGTTCGATCCTCGCTGGGGCCTGATGGTTTTCTTTTATTTTTTCAGAGTGGCACAGTTGTTGACTATACCCACGGGTACTGAGCCTGATTTTAGCTATTTTGGTGGTGGAGGACTAGAGCATGCGTGCAGGCTCCGGGGGCTTCCTGTTAAGGGAAACGCTTTGGAAACAAATGCGTTCTGTAAAACCTGAGCGT
>VXAC01003403.1:770340-881864 GCA_013399225.1 Rhipidura dahli
CCCCCCCTTTTAGGTTGTAGAAAGAGCTAGAAAGCTCCACACCAATCGCCTTGAGCACAGCCCTTCTAAGATGTGCGTTTGGGTTTTTTTCAGATACTTTGTCAAGCAGCGTGTTTGGTTTCCAGCACCGCAAGCACGACAGCAATCGCTACCGCCATCAAAGAGGGCAATTAATCGCCGCACTGTGGTGAGGGGGAAGGAGCCCGCCTGCAGCACGGCGGGGCTCAGCCCATGCAGCGCTGCTGAGCACAGGCAGCTGCCGCGGGCTGCGGCTCAGCGCGCCGGAGGTGTCGCGATCACGCGTGGGCTGCCTCGTAGCACTGCAGCCCGGGTTCTACCCTCACAGCTCTTATCGCAGCTTCTCGCCAGCCTTCTTCCACTGCTGAGGGCAGATCAAAGCTGTGAGGATAGGGTGCACGGGGCTGGATGAGTTGCCACTGCCGTGGTGAGAGGAGCAAGGGACTGACTAGCCTCTTTCTCCCTTATGACTGAAGTTGTGCTATGCCACGAGGCCCAAACAATATTTGAATTTGCAGTGCTTTGGGGTACTTGCACGGAAGTTTGCATGGAATAACTCTTTGTTTGCTACACTGCCTCCTTACCCCATCTGGGAAAGCAGTGCTGGATTCTAATCTCAGTTTCACCACCTGACTACCATCCTACACAATTCCTTGGCTGAGCAGTCCACCCAGAGTCCTTGTGACAGATCCATGGAGGTGGTGCTAAAACCCATTCCTCGGGAGGATCTGTTCTCTTCAGGCGATCTGGTCGAGGCTGGGTACAGCGTTTCTCTGTTGGCAGGGAGCTGGGTCTCGCCATGACCAACCAGGGCACTAGCAGATTCCTGGGATGGCACAGATAGCCTGTAGAAGTCACACGTGTACTTCAGGAGGCTGCGTGGACTGCTTCAGGATCCTCCAGAACGAACATGCAGGAGCTCTTCAAGCGCTGGGCCCGGCGCAGCCCAGGGCATCACTGCTGCAGGGATGGGGCTGCCGCGCTTCAGCCACGGGAAGGAAGATGATGCACCAGTGCTTGGCTGCAGAGCTCCCCACGTCCGCGAAGCACCCACGGACAGGGCTCAGCTATTCCCGTTTGTAGGAGCTACAAGTGTGAGCTGCCATGGGTGCTTTCCAGAGCGCTGCTCGGTGTGCCCTGCGAGGCGGGGCCGAGCCCCGTGTCAGCACTCGAGCAGCGCTGCCCCCGCGGGCGCTGCCGGGCCCCGCGTTACACAAGCGGCGCAGCGCAGCCGATGCCGCCGGACGCCTGCAGGGGGAGAGCCAGCTCCTGGGAACGGGAGGAAGGGAGGGAGGCAGCTCCTCCGAGCGGCCGGGTGAGCCGGTTCCTCCGAGCGGGACGAGCGCTCCCGGCCGTGGTGCCGGGCACGGCTGCGGCGGCAGCGCGCTGCCCGCGGCTCTCAGGGCTGGGCAGGGCTGGCCGAGCGGCAGCAGCACTTCATTTCTAGCCACAAAGGAAGCTGTTTTAATAGTTGTTGTTACTGAAGGTGAGAAATGTGTCAAAGCTTTGCTCAAAAACAATGAGGTGATCTTCACTAGGTTCAGTGATGCAGTCATTAGTGATGTCATTAGAAAATGTCTGTACGGTTTGTTTCTCCAAGCTGTGGTGAGGAGCCTGGATAGTACTAATTGTGTGTCCATTTTGGACTGCTAGCTGAGCCCCTGAGAATTACCACAGTGTCTGGAAAGACAGATACTTTGCCATCGCTGCAAGGCATTCTGAACTCAACAGAGATATTTCTCCTTGTTATGTTTTTTCCAGGAAATTTATACCCATCTTCTCAGTTCAACAGCAGGAGGCCTTAGACAAGAAGAGACTGTTTTCTTAATGAGTCTACTATTTTTCTTTCCAGATATGTAAAAAAAATTATATATCTAGGCATATCTTACTGCAGTGTGATACTGTTTTTGACAATGAGAATAGGGAATCAAAGTCAATGGCTGTGAAACTGGTTTTGTGAAAATGACGTGTAATGAAATTTAAACACTTTCAATATTCCACATGCTTTAATATTGTACAGTGCTGCCAAAACAACATGAATTTCTGAAAACCCCAAACAACCCCTCTCATACCCAACTTCAAGCACCTTCTAAACCTAAGATTAGTAAAGAATGTTTCCATTTGTTTTGTCAGAAAACAACTAAAGAAATTCCCACTAATGTTTCTGTTTTGGAGTTGGATTTGTATTTGTGCCAGTGAGGTAAAGGCAAAAATGAAAGTTCAGGTTGGTTTTTTTTTTTTTTCTGACCTAATGTAAATACAACCATGAAGAAAGTCTTCAGTGAACAGTAAAAATGTTTACTTCTAATAACCTAAGGTGTTAACAGTAACACCAAAAGGAAAAATGTGTTTATCTTCTAAAGATACTATGTTTAGTTAGACACTATTCTTTTACTTCTATTTTTCTAGTTGCTAAAACAACACAAGCTATCCTGCTCCTGGTCGAGCTCTTCCATGGTGTTCCAGACTTTGATGCCTGACCTCCCATCTTTACAAAATTAACAGCCCTGTTACTTTGTGTGGAGTTCCTTTCACAGGGTGTCATTAACAAATTTGCAGGAGTTGTTTGAAGGTCAGTAGAAAGAAGTCTGCACACCACAATCACCGAGTATAATATTGATCCAGTATGGTATATCCTGACTTCCAGACTGAGCTGTTTCCTTAAACCTTTTCTTCCTTGTCTGCCAAGGAATTTCTCGCTTTTAAGAGGAAGTAACTAAAATAGTGCTGTTCAAGACATCCCCAGATGAACTGGGAGCTAAATGCAATAGGACTTTGAATGATGATGCAAGGCCATCTTCACAGGGGAGTAACATTAAATAAATCTGTGCTTACTGGTGTTCTTGGCAAGAGGCTGCATTGCTGAGCCAGTTATCTGTGGATGGAGAGACAACTAATGAACCCGCTTGGCTTCTGCAATGTTATTTACTGCAATGTTAGCATATGGAGAAGGATGCTTAAAAATAATGGGGGCCTCTCTGGTGATGAAAAAATGCAGATTAATTCAACCACTCACTGTTTTCCAGGGCAGTGACTGTTGTGTTTTAAAGAAAAATAGCGTTTTATTTATTCTCAGAAATAATGTATGGTGCACTTCAGTAGAGAGATGTTGTCTTAAGATAAAACCTGGCCTTTTTCCATGTAGTTTATAATCTAAGATGGAAACACCAGGTCGTGGCAGTACAGAATGTAGGCACGATACAATAGGTTTGAATGTTAAGAAATGCATACAGCAGTAGAGGAGATGGTCCTTTAAAAATCTTGTGTATGTGTGCAATTTATTATGACTTGAGAATGTCTGAAAAAGAGCAAGAGAGTTTGAGTTTAAAAAGAATGTAGCACTGTTAATTTAGCATCTGTGTGTTATATATAGACAAAAAAAGTCCCTCCTGATCTTACTAAACTCAATGGACTCTTCAGATTATTACAATATTTCTGGCTTTCAGGTGACCAAAAATTAGTATGCAAGTAGAATTCTTCTTAGGGACAAGTTTAAATAAAATTTAAAATTGTGACTCCAAAGTATTAGGAAAAAAGAACAGATAATTCAGCTTTCTTGCCTGTTTCTCTTGGACCAGTTCTCTAAATATATCCAGTTCCAGCTTACCGTAATATGAACATAAATTAATTCAGAGATTGTAAATTGAGAACTTCTGCTGTAAAATAAGGCTGGTGTCAACTGTGTCAGCTTCTGTTCAAAGCAGGCTGCTCTGCTGACAACAGAGCTGTCAGAACACTGCCTAGTACTCCATGTGTCTGACTGCCAATCTGCAGATATCTGATTACCTCTCAGACAGACCCAGTACATAGGCTTCTAATAAGTAAGGCATATTTTTCCTTCTGAAGATAAACACGGGAGTTGTTCCTTCTGGTCACCAAGTTACAGACTATTTTTGGACAAGGATGCTGTTGCTTGCAATCCCTGCTGTATTTGTGAGACTTACTAATGACCACTGTTCCTGCCCATGTAAACAGGCACAAATCACAATATGTTTGTTCCCTCCTGACAAGAGGTTGGGAACACATCTGCTCATTCCTGCCACAGAGAACCTTAACCCATACCAAAAGCCATTTCTGATAGAAATTAGTATGAACAAGGATGAGTATTTCTCACTGCATGTAGCAGCTGTAGAGAGACATGTCTCCACCAACATGCTAATATGTTGTTTGATTGAACAAACACAGCATACAGTTAAACTATGCAATAATATAACTGCAAATACAACCACATCCTTCTGAAGAGTCCTCCAAGCAAGAAGGTAAAGTTTCTATGCTAAATTTATATTGAAAGCACTGTGTGTTTCTTAAAACCAAATAAATAACATGAGAAAGCTTAAATTTAGGACCCTGAAGTGCAATCCATGAGAAACCTTCCTTGTAGATTAGATATTCCTCAGCTAGTTACTACTATTTAAGCATTGAGTAATGCAAGTATCACATTTTGTTTGGGCTTGTCATTTTAGAATTATCTGTGTAAGAACTTGGGATGGGCATGTTTAATTTGCAGCAAGATATTTGCAGTTACTACTTGTTAACCTGTT
The DNA here is from genome assembly GCA_013399225.1 of Rhipidura dahli. Classification (NCBI taxonomy): domain Eukaryota; kingdom Metazoa; phylum Chordata; class Aves; order Passeriformes; family Rhipiduridae; genus Rhipidura; species Rhipidura dahli. The sequence continues at coordinate 774,900 of VXAC01003403.1, forward strand.
TTATTCTAGAAGCTAGATGAAAACAGTCCCCAAGAGCTATCTGTGCTAAGAGAAACTACTGTACTCGCACAAGTGGGCTTCCAGGAAGACTACTGATAGTCAGAGGAGTAAAACCAGATGATCATCAGTGTGTAAGTTTGTTTTGGTTTGTTTTGTTGTTTTTTTAAGTGTTGGATTTGCAAATAAACAATAGTATTTGCATCCTGGCTATCATTCTGGGTGTTATCTGTAGTATAGCTTCTTCACTGCCTTTTGATCTTTACTCAGTCAAACTAAATGTTTTTAGTGAATTAGAAAGAGTTTTGCTTTCTGGTGCAGAGAACCTTTAGTAACAAACCCTTCAGCCAGCAGGCTACTAAGAAGAGGTTTGAGAAAGCTCTCCCTGCTACGTTTATGTTTTGAACATATGGGTGTTTTCCTATTTCTTAAATTTTCCCTGAAATTTAATAAGTTTCCTGAACTCTGGAGACCCATTGTCCCATGAGGCTGATAGAAATGCTGGTATATTTGGGTCCTCTTTCAATGAATAATAGCCATTATTCAGTGTTAAATTTTACAGTTTAACAATCACAGTGCACATACAGCAGATCTCCAGGGCGATCAGATGTGTGTGTGCCAGCAGACTGTTCACTTCACCTTGCAAAAAAGGGCTGTTTGAGTCTACTAGATTTTTTTTTTTTGTTTTAACTACCTAGTCTGGATTTACTGGGGGAAAAAAAAGCTTGTTCAGATGTTACATTTAGCTGCTTAATAACTGCAGGCTTCTTATCACCAGGACAGCAGGAACAGAAGTGGAAAATGCTGTCATGACTGTTCTAAAATCATCTGGTTGCCCCTTGAAGACACTTCTGCTGAGTGCTGGCCTGAGGAGTGTCTTTTCTGCCTTCTTTGTGTACTTAGAGGGTAAACATGTCTGCTTTTTTTAAAAAAAAATCAGACTTTTCTGTTTCTATTCATGTGATTCTCAGAAATGGTGAAATACCTGAGTGAGCTTTAACTTGTTCGTGTCAGGTACCAATATCTGGGAGATGCAGCAATCTGGAGTTCAGGAGCTTGACATCTGAGTCAGTGCCCAGCACCATGGACTGCTTTTTTCAGCTAAGCTGACCCTCTCATATTTTGCTCCAGCTGTGACTTATGGCTGTTTTATGGAAGTTTGAGCTCACTGAATCCAATGTGCAGCCTCTGAGCCTGGGCTGGTCCTTCTGGACTTGTGCTTCCCACTTGCTGAAGTGGTTTACTTGTTCCAGATTTGAGCTATGGAGAAACCCAAAACGTGGACCTTGTGGATGATAAAGGAGTGTTTGAGTGTAAAATGTTTGATAGAGAGCTTGAGTCCTGAGCAGTCACAGCAACAGAGATGCAACTGGAGACACTTTGCTAGCAACCATTGTTGCTTGTTTAGCTTAAAAATGCCACTCAGCTAATTAGTTCAGTGAACCACAGAATCATGGAATGGCTCGGGTTGGAGGGGCCCTTAAAGACTGTCTAATTCCAAGCCCCCTGTCATGGGCAGGGACACCTTTCACTAGACCAATTGCTCAGAGCCCCATCAAACCTCACCTTGAACACTTCCAGGGATGGGGCATCCACAGCTTCTCTGGGCAATTTTAGTCAGCATCTTACCATTCTCACAGCAAAGAATTTCTTCCTAGTATCTAATCTAAACAAAACCTTCTTTTAGCTTAAAGCCATTACCCCTTGTCCTGTAAAAAGTCCCTCTCCAGCCTTCTTGTAGGACCATTTATGTACTGGAGGTACAATAAGGTGTCACCACAGTCTTCTTTTCTCCAGGCTGAACAGCCCCAACTCTCTCAGGCTGTGAAGCTTTTCAAAATGTTGCCGGTGAGATTATTATCATTACAATGCTAACACAAATAGCCCACATTTCAAGTTCTGAACAGCAGAGAAGAAATCTCAACATGGGGCCAAGTCTGGACCTGATAGAAACTGTGGAGACAAACCCTTGACATTAGAAGCAGGGATTTTTAATGCCTAGTTTTCAACGTGATTTTCATCCTTCGGCCCCATTCTGCATAGCTTGCTTAGCATAACCGCCTGCCTGCTCAATTCCCCTCCAGGCAGCTGGTGAAAAAGCAGACAGCTGAACATTACAGGTGTCCCTCATAAACTTGGGGCTGTTGCAGTCCCGACCCTCATAAAGCATGGACAGGCTGCATTCCAGCTGTGCTTCAGGGATGAGGGGAACTTGCCGTGCAGCTGTGCAGAGGAATTAGTAACTGCATTCAAGCACAGCAGCATCAATCATGGAGAATCAATTCTTGCTCCTCCCCTCAGAGCTGCAAAGTGCCAGGGGCCAGCTGCCCTCAGAGAGAGTTGATAAACACATCTGAGGAAATGTCAGACTGGTTCAGGCAAACCTAATACTCCTCAACCACTACTGACAGAAGCCTGTATCTCATCCAGCCCTCAGTGATGCTGCTGTAACAGCTGAAAGCCTCTGATCCAGCCTGTCTTTTATCCATTCTTCCATCCTGCCCTGGGCTTTCCACACATCCTTGCTCTCTTGGCTTCATGCTGCTTTGACCCTTCATTTGCATTTATGTCTTACTGTTCTAATCTGCTTTTTAAAAACCAGTCTTTAATTTGTATCTCTTTGTTGCTTTATCCCACCACAAAAGCCCTTGAATGTGGTTTTTCAAAACACTCTCACAGACGAGTTTGACTTTTTTTTAAATGCCCCCCCAAAAGTAGATAGATTTTCCAGTGATGATTTTTCAGTTTCCGTTTTTCTTCAAGACATTTGTATTTCACTACTCCAGCATTTCTGATGCCATTTAATATTTGGCTTGGCTTTTGCGCTTTCTCAGGGCTTCAATTTCCTTTTGGCTAAGAAAGAGAAACTAGGTGAAGATATAATGCAGCTGGACAATTAGCCACTAAAAATAGTTTGTTCAAGGTCTGGGCAATACAGAGACCACTAAAAATATCAGATTTGCAGATGATGTGGATTCAGGCTGAGTAGTGTGCTTAATCCTCAGTCCTCTGCTGGGCGATTCACTAAGGCTGCATTTTAATAAACATTCCTAAACCAGATATATTCTCCTGCTATCCATAATTCCCAAACTTTCAGTTTCCCACCATGGCCAACAGAATTTAAATTAGAAATAAAATCCTAAAAATAAGATTATGGTGACCTTTCTGTTGTTTTGTCTCATAAAAATGATGTCATATTTTCTTGAGTCGAAACAACATCAGCATCAGTTATATAATGGTAGTTGAATTAGAGGGTAGTAAAATTAAAGACCTGTGCAACTTAATAATTAGGATTTGAGATCTGTTTTGTTCAGCTGCACCTCTTGGTTAGTTTCATTCAAATGAAGGCAGTGACAATTCACTTACACTTGGTGCTCTGTGGCAGCATGCTCAGTCAGCGTTTGACTCATACCTACCTCAGAAGTTCCACTGACACCATCCTGGGGAAAGGTTGGCTAGATGCTAAGTAAGGACTGCAGCATTTAGCTCTCAGTGGTGACAAGTCCATTAGTGAATGTGTAAGTATTGTATGGATAGAACTGTACTGACACCAAATGTCAGTGAAGTGCAAGACTAAGAGCAGGAACAAGACTATGAGCAGGAATGACACTGTGATTCTACTTTGGTCCTACTCAAGCTTGATCTTTAGGGGTAAGCTAACAGTTACTTCTTTTTAGCTTGTGACATCAGAGTGGAAAGTGACAAATTTCTGTTCTAGACAGAGTGCTCATCCTGGGTTATCACGTGCACTGAATTTCTGAGATGTGGTTTTGTCAAAGCTGCAGATGATTTCTAAAATTGTTTGGATTCCTAAAGATCTCATAAAAATTTTTTTAATTAGTGGAACAGTTGGTTGAGGTTTTTTTGAAGCAAGGTTATTTTATGATAATTAATTCATTACCTTTTCATGCACAGTCATTTCTGCTTCACTTAATATTGCCTCTCAATTTTCTCTAATGTTTAGGTGTATCCAAACAACCCACCCCAAAATCTGTGAGAACATTTATTTCCCTCCATTTTCTGATCCTACAATGTGAAATCGTATTTTCTAAAGCTAGCCAGTAGTTTTTGTCCTGAAGGATGCAGGAAGTTTCTGATACATGAGAGGTAGCATCAAAGAATTTTGTGATAGGGAAGAGTGATAGTAAGAAGAAAGGGAAAACAAAACCTTGCAGTGTATTTGCCCAAACCAGTTTTTTTTTCCCTGAGGCTTCCAAAGCCCAATAACAATTCAAGGTGCCACCTAATGCAAAGATCAGACCTATTATCTTGATTAGGCTTGCCTATTGAAAAATTACTGAAGAATCTAATTACAGTGATTGTTAGCTGCATTCCAGATTATCTGTGACAATAAAATTATTATCAGTTAAACTTTAAAAAGCCAGTCAACTAATTAGTTCAGGAGAACTATTCAAAACACTGTCCTTGAGGTTATTAGAATTAAATTCCTTACACACATAGCCTGCATTTCAAACTTAAATTCTAGTGTAGCTTACTCCACACAAATTGGAAAATGCCAGGACCTTGCAGTATTGTAAAGAGTAGGCCAGAGCCCTCTTGCCCTAAATTTGATGAAAGAGTTCACTGTAATTTTAGTCAGTCACAAGAGGCAACTGAGGTTAGGTGGACAAAGAGAAAGTGCTAGAGAGGAATGACTGATGAGTCTATTAAATCCAGACATCAGACACACATTCACACTGATACATTTCTGAGCTGCATGTCTTCCCTAATGAGCTCTCAGCAGTGGTGTCATCAATAGTGAACTCTGTAGTGCCTCAGGGGCTGCATCTCTCTATTGCCTTGACGTTCAGTCAGTACCCAGCACAGAGGAGGAAAGCTACCTGTCACCTTTATCAACTTAGCCTGTGGTACAAGCACTCACAAACTGGTTTTGCATTAGCACTTCTGTCATTGCTATCAACAAGTGAGGGAGAAGACACCAGAGAAGATTTCTTCAGAATGCTGGAAGTGGACAAAAGCAGAGGCTTATTTTTCCCTTTCCCCTCGACCTCTTGACTGCTTTCTAATATCTTTCTGCTGAGCTACTGCCTCCTCTGGTGGGGTTCTTTTCTATCTAAGAACCGCTTCGGCTGGACAATAACCCGGCATAGAAATTTGAGACTCCTGTCATTATTATTCTTCCCCTCTGAGCCCCATAGGACAAATTATATTTTATGTAAAGTTGTTTTGGTAATGTAGGTGGTACTGCTTTGATGGGGGATGCAGAAGTAAGTTTGGTACAACATCTTGCTGTTGACTCAAATGTAGTGAATGCTGGCTGTAGTTTGGACCCATGATGAAGATTATTCCATTCCCTGCTTTTCACCCTCATCAAGCTGAGAGCAGGAATCTAAGAAGCCAAAGATGTCAGAACACTTGCTCTTTGACATGGGAATTTTGAATCATCGAATATGCTGAATTGGAAGAGACCCATCAGGACTGTTGAGTCAAACTCCTGGCCCTGTACAGGACACCCCAGGAGTCACACCACATGCCTGAGAGCATTGTCCAGACACTTCTTGAACTCTGTCAGGCTTGGGGCTGTGACCATTTTCCTGGGGATCCTATTCCAGTGCCCAACCACCCTCTGGGTGAAAAGCTTTTTCCCCATATCCAACCTAAACTTCCCCCAGCTCAGTTTCATGCTGTTTCCTTGAGTCCTTCATTGGTCACCACCACAGAGAAGGGATCAGTGTGTGCCCCTCCTTTTCCCCTCATGGGAAGTTGTAACTGCAGTGGGGTCTCCCCTCAGTCTTCTCCAGGCTGAACAGACCCAGTGACCTCAGCTGCTCTTCCCATGGTTTCCTCTCAAGGTCCTTCACCATCCTCATGGCCCTCCTTTGGATGCTGTCTAATAACTTAATGTCTATCTTATATTGTGGTGTCCAAAACTGCACACAGGACTTGAGGAAAGTATCTGCCATTACACTTTTGTCTTAACTCATTGTTAATTATAGACATTCTGCCTCTGTGCTATTTGCTTTTGGTTGAAATCTTGCCCCTTTTTTTGGAGTGTCCCCTGTAGACAAGCCCTTAGGTGACTCTTGCTAGTAACCTAATTTCTGTGACTCCACAAAGGCCCCAGGCAGAACCTGTAGATCAATTTCTACTTGAAGTTAGATCCGATAAGGTAAGTTATAATTTAAAACCCTCCTGAGGGAGAGATGACTCTTGCATAGTCTAGTAGCTGTCCCTGACCTTGCTTATTGAAAGAAAATAACCCATAAGAAAGCTGATAGAAAAAGAAGCATTTTAGTCATGGAATATTTAATATTAAAGATGTAGTTTTACTTCATGGTAAGAATAGAACCTACAATTTGATCTATTGTTTTTCAAGAGGAGAAAAGAAACAGTCTTAACTGCTTTTATTATTAAAAGACTATTATTGTGTATTAATAAAGAAGCTTAGAAAAGTCTAAGAAAGATACATAAAAATATAGTGAACTATATCCAGATGTAATACAGGGCTTAGGCACATGTGAACCAATCCAATGTGATCCAATTAACTATGGCAGCCTGTCAGCTGAAGTTACTATAGGGAACTGCATGTATGTCTCAATTGCTCAGTTCGTGTATGTCAGTTGATAAGGATCACTAACCTATAATAAGGAATATAATAAGTAACTTACTGATATTCTGTGTAAACAAGTGTATATATCTTTTTAAACAAATATACATGTGCAAAATAATGCATGTTGAGTATTCAAAAATCCCTTCATTCTTCCCAAGTGATCTATTTTATGATAACTTCATATATATCAAAATTTTGGACTTGTAGTTAACGACCTGAAAGTATCAACTCAGTCACTGTGGATTTGTATAAACATATTATTGAACAGTTTGTGAATTAGTGAATATTTTGATAAAATTGCAGCTGCTTCAGATTCTAAACTGTAAAGACCAGCTGGGTGAACTTACATGGGCATGTGCCTCTGCCATCTGGGACTGAGTGTTACCAGACATTAATCACAGGGCTGGTACAACCCGGTTGAATTTGTTTGCTGTACCTCAAGGACATGAGACAGGTATCTGTGTCCTTCCTTTCTACTGGCGTGTTGAAGAAGATGCTTTTTGTGGTGCCCTCTGGAAGAGTCATTTTTCCCCACCTTCCAGAGTCACAGGATCTTCAGGCCAAAGGGTGCCACTGAGGAGAAACTCAAGCACAGCCAGGTGCCACGGTGATGTAGCACAATACGGATCACTGTTTCCTGGGAGTAGTTTGGTTTACAGATGGGGTAAGGCTGCTGACTGCACTGACAGTCACTGACAGTCAGGGTCACTGCAGTGCAGTTGTGGCTACTTGGCTCTGCCCTGACAGCACCAGTCACCTGCACAGGCAGAGAACTGGCTTAGTGGCTGCTCTCTGCAGAGATGTCTCATTGCTTCCAGATGAACCCTCTGCCTCGAGCTCCACGGCTGGTCCAGTGATAAGTGCAGATAAGGTCTGGCACACTTCCTCTGCACAGGGCTGCTCTTGCTGCCAGCAGGAAATCACCCCTTCCTGCTACAGGGGTGCTGAGAACAAGGATTTCAGTTCTTCAAACTGGAATTGAGAATAACATTGACTGTTCTTGAAGCTGGTCTTTTCCGCAGCTGGCGGGCTTATTTTATGGTGATGTAATAATAAAAGCCATATTCCCTGGGCTTGTTTGTGGAGAAGGTTGTTTGAGGCTGCCACAACTTCAATGAACTGAATATCCATTTTCTCCACTTACCTCCTTCCACCCAAAAAGGCAAATTATTCTGAAAAGCCAAGTTATTCACTTGGAAAGAACTTAGCTTGGTTTAACACACTTTATTTTGATAAATACAAGCTGGCTGTTTCTTCCCATGTTTATGTCTCTAGATGCTGATACACAGGTTGTTTCACATTTTGTTGTGGTATCGTTCCAGGTATTAACCTTCGACTGACTAACCTACAATTTTCCATCTTCTCCCTTTCTGTGGGAGAGCACTACAGTTGTTCTTGTCAGTCCTCTGTGTGTCCTCAAAGTAGTTCAGATTGTTTCAATTATTTCTTAATCTTCCAAGGTGGATTTCAGCAGGCTCCATTATCGTGCACACGCGTTGCAACTAAATATCTGCTATCTGTTCTCTTCTAATTCTAGCTGGTGTTCCACACCACTGAAATGTGTTAAGAATCTGATCACAGATACTCTTTTTATGAAGGCTCAGGAACTGAACACTTTGTCCTTTTACATTCCTTCATAAATTTTTCACCATTCCTGCTTAAGACCAGTGAAATGTTCTTGGTCTTTTATCCTGACTGTATTTATAAAAGCTTTTTTTCACTTTCTTTTATGTTCTTTGCTAGTTACATCTCATTTTATGCCTCAGATTTTCTGATGTTATCTTCAAATCACTTTATGTTCAGTGAGCATTTGTGTTTCCATTTTTAAACAGTTAATTTTTGATTTTTAGGTCATTAGTAAGCTACTGATGTTCTTGATACAGAGCATTTACAATATATCTTATCTCTCCTCTGCAGAGGAATAACCTGTGATTCTTTCAATATAGAACACTGCTATATTCTATTCCAAAAATAGCAAAAGAGTATTTCAATACTGTCTGAATCTTTTTCCCAATTTTATTTTATAAAACAGAAATTGTAGCAATTCAGTCCCATTTCAGAACGTGCATTTTGACAGACTGCATGCAAGACTAAAATAAGATTTCATCAAACCTCTTGCAGTCAACTGCTATTTTAATACCATGCTTCAAAATGTACAACATCCACATGAACAGAGGAAAGAGGAAATAAAACCAGTCTGAATATATCTAACGTGATCAGAACATCAGATAGTGCTCCATTACAGCAATGCTATTGAAGACTTACTGACAATAGATATCTGGCAGAGAAAGCCCTTCTTGCCTTCTGCGGGATAAAATTGCATGTGAGAGATCCATATCAAGGAACAATCATTCTGCCCTAAGGCATTTCCATGGGGAATGCAGATCATTTGGACTGTGGTACCAGATGGCATAACTGTAAAACCTCTTCTATATGCCCTAGTTATCCCTGATAATCTGCCAGGCTGGGTTTATACGTGAACTGTGTACCCTTTTTCTGGACAGCTCAGGTTTTTTGTTTCTAGCTAAGGTGAGGAATTTTCTCATGTAAGAAAGTCCAACTAAGAACAAATCAGACAATGAAAACTGTCAAAATAGTGCAAGATGCTTTTTTTGGAAAGAGTAGAGCTTAGGCCTAGTAGAGTATATCAGATTTTTACATATTAATTATCTGCAGAATTCTTTCCTGATATTCTTCATTACTTCATTTGGATAGACTGTAACTCTAACATGCTATAATCTGTGTTAGATTGCTATTCTGGAGGTTCACTGTAGTTCTGAACTTAACTGAAGTGATGAAGCAGTCACAGGCTCTGACCCACAGTGGACCCTGTTCTTAATTTGGCATGGCAGAGTGTTTGCTCGTTTGCCTTCCTTTGGGTGTGTGGAGCCCCACAGTCTGGCTGTCCTCAGTCCTGAGAGCTCTGCTGACTCCCCAACTAGATTAAGGTCATCCTCCCACAGAATGTACAGCTGTAAAGACAGCCCATGGCCAAAACCTGCAGTAATCACCTTGAAGTTTTGCTATCTCATTTAAGAGAACTTTTAGCTCTAATAATAGTCTTCAACAAATTAGAGCCTTCCCATTTCTTTGGCTAGTTCCAGGAGTTTGTCTAAGACTGATTTCCCTGAGGATTTTCTTCTCGCCGCTCTGCCACTTCCAATTCTCCGGATGGTTACAGCAGATAAGCATCATTAGCAGATCAGTAGAGTTTGGCAGGCTGTCTTCATTTTCCTGCTAGGGCAGCATTATGCTGTCACCAATAGTCCATCAGTTTTCTCAGATTTCACAGCAGACACTGAGGCACAGCTCTCATCTCTTCTAAATGAATTACGTGATCCAGCTGGATCCAGTCTTCTTGGAAGAGGAGATCCTGTGGCTCATTTTGGTGACTGCAGGGAGGAGAACCACCGACTCTGCTGATGCTACCTCAGTCCTGGCAGTGGTGGAAGAAAATGAAATATATATGGGCACCTGTGCTGTGCGGCTTGGCAGGGCAGGATGGTGCTAAGGGCCCAGGGCAGTGCACTCTGGAGAGCTCTGGCAATGGAGAGCAGTATGCTCTGAGCAGGCTCCAGTGGGTTAGTTCTCCTCTCAGGCTTTACACAGTATGTGAGCCAAATGCTGAGCTCTTGTGATGTAATCAAAAATGTAGAGTAGTAAACCTAAGTAACCTTATAGCCATTTGGAGAATTGATAAAGTCAGACCAAGTATATTGGTTTATACAGATAGCTCAGACTGTCAGGAGAACACTGTATGACTGACAGAAAGCAAATGATATTTTTCTCACAGACAATCAGTTGTTCGATAAAAAAGAAATACTTCCAAAGCACACAATATTCCCCACAGGGAATATATTATGTGTCTAGCATTAGTTAAAACGAACCTAACTTAACAACTGAAAATACTTGTATGACTGCGATGTGAGCAGTAAGTGTTAATGATGTTCAATTCTGCTAATTCTCAGATTAGTTATATGCCGTGGCTTATATCTCTAAAAATACAGAAGAGATGTTCTCAGTCAGCTTGATGAGGTAATGGTACATAGATTCCTGCAATTCTAGCAGGCATTCCAGAACAGGATGTGTTTGACACGTGCTTTGCTAAGATGCTGGGTGAGCCAGAGGAACCGGCGCTGCCTCTTCTCCCCTGGCAGTCCCGCCTCCCACCAAGGTGGCCGCCCTTCATCCAGCGACAGCGCAGTGACAGCTCCTCTGGCAGTGACAGCTCATCGCACAGCTCCGAGGAGGAGCGAGTGCAGCAGTTCCTGGACCTCCAGGAGCAGGTACCACGTCTGGTGTGGTGAGTTGGGGATGTCCAGTGGGTCCTTCTGGAGCTTGGTGGCCTCGGGGTCATGGCTCAAAGTCGTGGACTTTACAGCTCTGTAAGAGTGACCTGTCAGCTGCCAAAGGCTCCAAAATGTTGGATTTCAAGAAAAACACAAAGAAACTCATGCTTTTCAGGATGGTCCTTCTTGTTAGGAGGAGAACCACAGGAGGTGGTTCCCAATGGCAGAAACTTGCTGCCTGCACTTGGGCAATGTCTTAACAGTTGGGCTTGGGGGCACGGCTTGGGTGGATGATGGTGGTGTTGGGTTGATGGTGTACTCCATGATCTTGAAGGTCTCCTCCAACCCAGATGATTCTGTGGTTCTGTGCCTCATATTCTGGGTGCCTTTGGGTTTTTTTCAGGCACTCAGCTTTGCGGATGCACTTGAGGCAGACTGACATGCGACACAGCTCATGATGTGGTGTGTCTTAACTCTGACCTTTAAACCAGCTGTGTCAGTTCACTGCTCAAAGTAGCTGAAAATATCAGACTGCCTTATAGTTTAGTCCAGATGGGACTCAGATGAGTTTCTTAGAACAGTTGGCATCTCAACTGAAAAAAATCTTGCAGATAATCGGAAAAAGATTGAAAGATTAAATTAAGAAATAAATACAGGAGGAAATCTGAAGCCTTTTGCATTTCCCTGACTGTAGTGCATTTACTTTTCTGAGCTACCTTGGACTGGTTGATCTTTTTTTATTATACTGCACCCCAACCCTACTATGTGTTAAAATACTTAGCTACAAAAAATATATTTAGATATGGAAGTTGTTACACTGTAAGTGCTTAAGACAAATGCCAAAGCTGCATGCAGAAAGATTCTGTCTGATTGCCAGGGTTACACATTGTGGAAGAAAAGCTAAATTTGGGATTAACATGAGAGAAATGTGAGCGTAGAGAGCAAGGTATTGAAGGAAATGAAAAGGATGATTACATATACTTGGAAGATACATTACTGAAAACATTCATTATGCCTGAGTTTTGTTCTAGGTCAGCGTCTAGAGCTTATGCTGAAGCTGCTCAGAGTCATCTGGTTCTGTGTGTTCTTGCTCAGTCTTGATTTAAGTAATACAAGGTTCCACTGCCCTTGATACATTTCTGATTTTGTAGACTATTGACTTTGCTCTTAGTTATGCTTGATTATTTTCTAGGAGAGTTTAGCTATGACTGCTAATACTGTTTAGTGCAATGCTGTCAAATTTTTTGTGTGCCACTGCCAAAACCTTCATTGTGCTGATACTAAAATGCTCTACCCTGGCTCCAGTCTCCACTCTCTGAGTGGGCACATCACTTTTTTAATAGTGATGGTACTCTGATATCCCTGGACTGTAACTGGAGATTAGCAAAGTGAAGGCAAAGGGTTTAGGCATGGTTAGATTAAATACAATGGCTAGAATATGCCATGTAATAATATTTCTAATAAAAACGTTGGAGTATGGGTCTCCACTGGCTAGTGAAAATCAGAAGCAGAAAACATGAGTGAGCAGTGTACATTCTGGCTCTTCCTGACATGGATCTGCATTATTCATCATGGATAGAGCTCCTCAAAATAAAGTCCCCCAGGCTGTGCAAGTGATACCTAATGAAACCATAACAGTTCTGTTAAGCCTACAGATACTTAATTGTATGACTGAGATGTACTAGTTGCTTGTTCTCAAATTTCAGTCTACTTGTACTTGGAAAGGTCCATGCAGTGAGTTTTAAATCTGATGCCCATTGCTGCTACTCAACTTGATGCCGGATTCATTGCTCGCATGTGCAAAGGGAGAGGAACAAGAAATAGTGACTGACCTCAAAAATGTCCTTCATGATTTGTATATAAACCCTGTACCCCCTTAGTTACCACTAAATTTCACAGGGAAAGAAATAAGAATGCTTCAAATGGATTTTTTTACTTGAAAGAACCAAACCTTTTAAGATTATCTCACTCGGTTGGCTTTCCTGCACTTTAGACTCTTTAGAGCTGATTTTTTTCAGTTTGTAGCTGTTAGATGATTAGCCTTGATCACCTTAGAAAGCAGTGTGAGACTTTTCACCATAAAGCCTGTCTCTTTTTTATGTACAATAAAGGCTGATAAGAACTGCAGTTGAAAGGAAGGAAGAAAAATTATGAGAGTATAAATAAAATAAAAATTCAGGTTTTCTTTGCAACACAAGTTTGAAATAATTTTGACAGAGCATTTAAAGAGACAGGAAATAAGAAAGTAAAAATGTTGAAAATATTTTGTCCTCCAGGTATTTTTGACACAAATGCAAAAACAAGGAAGAAAACTAGTTTGTAAGTTGGCAATTAGTTTTTTACTCTACTATGTATTTCCTGGTTTTCAGTCAAAAATACTGAGGAAATTATGCTGAGCAAGTGAAAGCACTTGCTTTTGTTTTGTTTTAAAACACTTTGGTATTTTGTGTTGGCTGTTGTCAGCATATCACAGAATGGGTCAGGTTGGAAAGTAGGGTCCAACCTCCCTGCTCAAGCAGGGTCATCCCAGAGCACACAGCACAGGATTGCATCCAGACTTGCTGGAATATCTCCAATGAGGGAGACTCCACAGCCTCTCTGAGCAACCTGTTCCAATGTTTGGTCACCTGCACAGCAAAGTTCTTCCTCAGGTTCAGGAGCATCTTGTGCATCAGTTTCTGCTGCTGCCTTTTGTCCTATTGGCATCACAAGAAAAGGTTGACTCTTCTCTTCTTAAACAAAAACATTTAGTTTGGGGGAAAGGTCTAATAATTGTTTTCACTGTTGAAGGCCCAACACTCCACCCTGTAAAGGAAATGCTAAAAAATCTCCTTCAGTAGCGACAGTTAGTACCTGGCATCTTGATATGTTCTAGGTGGTAATAATATCTAATACCTTAGTTTTACTTGTTGTGGGAAAATGTTACTCCCCAATATTTTGTCTTTCACACTTTAATATTTGAAAATGGAATCAAATTTTTTTCCTCTTTTGTAAATCAGTATAAAAAGCCTACACTATCCACATGAAAATTATAACTGTTTACTTGGCTTTTCCTACCCTCTTCAGCACAAATTAAGTGGACTGAAACAGGCTTGCTGGGTCTGGGTTCTTGTTAGATATCACTAGATAAATAAGGTCAGGTATGCTTAGCATTTGATGTAGGTGTAGTTAAAGAAAATGTAGCATACCACTAAAACTTTACTAACGTGGCTTTTTTCTCTTATCAGTGTAGTACCAATTCTCCAGCATACTGGAGAATATACTCCGCAAGACACCAGAATGCTGGGGTCAGTAATGAGCACAAAGACTACCTCTCCTTCCCTAAGAACAGAGCATTAGCCTGATGCATGGGCCCATTTCTAAGTTCTGTAATTCTGTCCTGCTTGTCTGCACTTCCCACTATTTCAGTGGATCTCAGTGATGTTTTCCCTACCATGTAACACCTTGTGGAGTGGCAGTGTGAGCTATTAAATGGTCTGTTGCTTTTCATCTCTGTGGGAGCAAGATACTAGTTAGATGAAGTTACTTGTGAATTTACGAGTCTGATGCAATTATGATTATTTACAAAAAAGATCTACAAAACAATATTTCACTTAATTAGTCTTTGCTCTTAGTTCCAACTTATTAAAATAGTACTTCATCACAAAATTTTGTTTTTTCAAATTTTTTAATTTCTAGGCTTTTCCTAGGGTGATACCGGTTTGTAGCTCTGCAATCTCTAACACTGTTGTTGTTCCTCCTCTTGAATTCCAGTACTTCTCCAGCCTCTGCTAAAGCTGCATGCAGGAGACATTCAAGCAAATTACTGACCAGGCTTCTTGAGGCAAAGTATCTGAGTTTTTTGGGTTTAAGATAACATCTTTTTTCCTTAGGTTCATCCCAAAAGATAAATGAGCCTTACATTTCCCATTTTTCTTGAGGCTGATTATAGTCTGCACTGTATCCTGTCAGGATGGAGTGGTGATGGGAAAAATGTGCTGTAAAGTGCAAGACACTAACTTTTTCTCTACTGATTTCTTAGATATGCCTAAGTTTAGGCAAGCAAACAATAGTCTTCTCTTCCAACCAGTTCCATCCCCTATCCCCTTACTTACTATAACTAGGCTTCTTCCTTGGCAGCGTGTAAACTGAGCTTGCTTCTCAGTGGCTGTGAGCACTTCAGGCACTCAGGCAGTGAAAGCACTGTGTAACCTCCCAAATAGCCTGCATGTATGCTGGCCAATCCAGCTGTGGCAGAGCTGTAGTTTTCAATATTGTCAGCAAATGCTGGGGAGTACTTATTGACTGAGAGTTAAATTGTTCCAAAGCTCTACAAGCTGTTCAAAACCAACTTCTGACCTGCTATGGCTCTGAGTGTGGAAGTCTTACCAATATGACCTAAGGTTGAAGTACATGAGGCTGTGGAACAGTACTAAGCCTTATAAGGGAACCTGTGTATTTCTAAAGTGAACAAAAGTAGCCTAGAACATTTTCTGAAGACGTGTCCATAGCCCAGTGTCTCATCTGTATTAATGAGCATCAGGAGCTGAAGCAATTTTCCTGTGCACTTTGTGCACTGTGTTAAGGAAGCTTAGCCAGTGCTAGCAGCTAGGCTGGAGTGAACTACTGGCCATCAAAAAGATTTAAGTTGCTTTAAATAGACTTGTGGGAATCTGAAATACTTTAATCGCCTCACTTGCAGCAAAGCTTTTGCAGTGTCTGGATTTATTTATATTCTCCTACAACCTCTAATGCAAAAGATAATGGTAACATTCCCTTCTACCCCACTAACTTTACATAATTATTCTACAAAGCTTTTTGCACATGTCCCCAGACTTAAAGCATGGTGACAGGACTGCCTGTGCAGAACAGAGGGTCTGTTCACTAGAGTAAATAGGAAGTGAAGAATCAGGATTAGATACATATTTTATGAATAAGCAATATGTGGAAAACAATTACTGTAGTGATAGAGTAGGTGGTTCATTAAATTTTTATGTCAAAAAATTTGAAACTATCCATGAGCTACAGTATGGTAGGTTTGTCCTGCCTTTGGACAAGGGTAATGACGAGGTGGAAATCCCCTGGCCGTGAGGAAGGCACCAATGTGTTGGATAGACATCACACAATATCTGCCTCTGTAGTATCCACCACAAACCTTGTTTTGGATATTTCAGTGACCTTGTTGAGCCCTTGACTCAACAAGATCTTGAAGTTATTTGTCGTTACCATGTTCTCAATTTGAGCTGCATGTTTGCCTGATACAGGAGAGGGTGGGATGGAGCTCTGATCGACCCAGATTCAGGGTGCCAGGGTCTGAACTCTCAGTAAAGCACACATTACCCTGCATGTCCTGCTCCCAAACATGGACTGCTGAATTTGGCAACAGGCAAACATGGGTGAGGAGCTCTTTGTCAGAGCATTAATAGGCCTTACAGACCCCAGCCTACCCAATTTGTGGTCTCACTCATCCCACCAACAGCCCATGTCAGCCCCCTAGGGCTGTCAGCCCCTGTCCCAGTGATGCCACAGCCCTGCTCTGCTCAGCCATGGGTCCTGCTGAGCCAGGACAGCTCCTGGTGTCCCTGGTGTCATGCCCCTGTCTGGGGCAGCAGGATCAGCCCAGGCTGCCAACCTCTGCCCTGCTGCCTTGGGTCACCCCACACCACAGGGAGATGTCAGCTATGGCTGCACCCCACCTTGTCCTGTCAGTCCCACTTCCAGCTCACTTTGGGTTTTCTTAAAAAAATGTGAAATGCAACTGGGTATTTCTTTTTACCAGAAGGGTCAGCATAAAGCACATTTGGGAATACTCTTTCACATATGACATGCAGGGAGATCTCCCTGTAGGATGAAAAAACTGTTTGTCCTGCGGGGCTGGTCCAACTCTTACCTGGCATATCTGTATAAAATGTGTCGTATTTCAAAATCCCCAACACAGTTCCTCCATGTATTTTTTACTTCAGTGATCTTTAATTTAAGTTTTACTTCATTATGACATCCACAAAAGTCTGAACTTTTAATCCCCAAGGGGCATCCTGGGGTGAGACATGTCGGGCTCCTGCTGACAGTGAGGGAACAGCTGGAGTTACTGATTGTCTTGATCTGGTCATTTTTTTGTGTGGCCAGCCAGGCCTGTTAGAGAGCTGCCAAGTTGAGAGAAGAGAGCAGACTTTCCTGCATAGGAAACTTCTGAGATTTTGCTGCTTCTCTGAAGTCAGAAGGCAGAGAATAAACAGCTTAAAGAAAGGATCATACTGTTGAGGCTCTTTGTGGACCAAATACAGATTTCCTTCTTTCTGCAAGGAACAACAGGTTCAACCAGGAGCTTCAGCAGTGTCAAGAATTACTCAGCAGGATTTTATTTTTTATAAGGGCCAATGAAAAAAAAGATTGGATTTGACTGACATGTATTTAAAGTTGTATATCATACTTCTGGTAAATGCAGAAGTGGAGATGAAACTGTTGTGTGGCTTTATGACTTCCTTTGCCCCTTCCCAGGATGGCCTGGACCATTCATGCAGCTAAGCTGGTACTCCAGATGCCTGCTTTGCTTTGCACTCAGTGCACCTTGCCCTGCTCTATCTCAGCTCATACTAAAGTTGGTTGATAGAAATGTAATGGTCCAGGATCTCTCTTCATAGAAACTTCCTGTAACACGCTGAATGGTAATTTGGTATAAAAGAGATCAGTAAAATTCAAGTGAAAAAAAAGAAGAAAGGAATACAGAATTGCGTCTTTGGACTGAAAATCATGTATTTCCAGATATTTCTGTTATGGCTTCAAATTTCATGATTTGATTTTGGAAGACCCCTTCTCCCAAAACTGACATTTTTTGCAACTTTTCTGGTGACATTTTATCCCATTTTATCAGTAATTGAGACCTATCTATTTCCTAGAATTTTTCTCAATGTCTAAGAGTTGTGTTTGGTTAAGAGAATTTTAAAAATACAGCAGCTAACTTATTTTCATCCAGCTATAAACCCAAATGTACTGTTAGAAAGGATGAATAGAACCCACACTCAGCTGCTATGCTGCTGCATATGCTATTCAGCTGCTATTCAGCTGCTATGCATTTGCATATTGATTTGCCATAAAGAAATAAGATTTTATATGCACTTGCAATAACAGGCAAGCAGGAAAAAAGGTTTCTTAGATTTCCTATGTTTATTACTCTTTAGCCAAGATTTTTAGAATCTGCAGTGCCTATGTGCAAGATACAGTAGGTGGGCTTTGTGTTTATCATTAATCCTTTTGAAAGCTGGACATTTGGAGTGTCCATGATTAAAACGTCTCAGTGTTGTCTTGTCTATTATGTTCTGTTTCTAAAAATGGCAGAGGTTCACGGAATTAGTAAAGGGAAGTCAAACATCTGTTGGTCTGATCCAAACTGGGACCAACAAGTCCTTGCCACAGAGAAGCAGCCATCCACATTTCTCACAGTTCTGCACAAAGTTCAGATAGTTGGGTCTTTCAACGACAAATGAAGCTAGAATCAGCAGAAGTCGAATCAGCAGCACTTGCCTGACCCATCTGTTTTGTTCACCATTCAGTGGGGGAAAAAAAAAAAAAAGGCATTGTAAAGACCTGGTTAAAGTATTTCTTGATCTCAGATACCTGGAAGCATCCAGGACAGGTGCAGCTTCTGTATTGGTGTGAGTTCATCAGACTGATAGTTCTTCATCTGGAGATTGGCACGGGTCTGAGCTTTGTGTCTGTGTATGCACACAGGTGCACATTGCATCTGCAGTGTTATAATGCAGTTCATCAAGCATTTGCCAACATTTCTCAATACTGAGATCATTAATCTGGGACCATGAAGAATAAAGAGGTAAATCATGGCTTGAAAGCCACACAGCATGGTGTGCACTGCTTAAAATGTCCCTCTTACTGTTTGTTCATTTGACATAATACTGATGGAAATTCTCAAACCTGATCTGTACCAGAGAGCAGTGTTAGGGGTATCACTATAAAAGGTAGATTTCTTATGCTACATTTTTATTCAAATTTATTGAAAGGCCTGAAAATTTCAAATGCTTCTGCATATGTATTAACATTTAAGAGCAAGATCAAGATTCTGTCTGGCTGCTCTGACTTAATGCATTAAATGACTAATTGGATGAAAATCAGGAAATCTGGGCTTTCATCCATGTTTTGCTGTTTGTTTGTCTATTTTTTTTAATCTGTTTGTACCTTAGTTTCTCTAAAAAGAGGAACATTTAACTTGTCCATAGTTGTAAAGTATTTTAATACATCAAGTAAATTTGGTCCATCAATGGAAACTCTTATTTATCTTCTCTTGTTCAGTGCCTGCTGCTTATGGACATTTGGGAAATAGATTAATCAGATGCAGGTGAACTGGTGCATTTGTGAGATTATTTCTGTTCAAGAACTAATTAAAAAACCTCAAAATATTTTGGAAGATGTTGAAAGAAAAAATAATGTAAAATTTAACAAAGGACTAAAGTCTCAAGTGTATAATGAGCAAATCTTGAGGACTTTAACAAGTTAAATACACATGATAAAGTTGACCAGCTTTGCTCCTCAGTTTCTTTGGCTGCAGAATGAGATGGGAAATTAATGGCTTCCCAATAAAGCAGTGAGAATTCAGTCATAGCTACTCTGTATGCCAAAGATGTAAACAAATTGATAATCATCTCTTTGGGTTTTTTTAAAGTCACAATAAGATGGCAGTAAGGAACTGAGACTTCCTTAAAAAAAAAGTGGCTTCAAATGCATGCATATTTACAAAGCGATTATTGGTTTCTCCAGGTGATTTGTTCCCTTTGATATCCATGACAGAAATTAGGCAGACTTTTCTGAAATAGGATCAGATTATTTTTCTGATGCATCTAAATCTAATGATGTTGGTTTTTGGAATTCATATGGGTAACAGTTGGCAGTACTCAGACAGATTTATGGACCCTGACAACACCCAGATGTATACCAGGAACAGCAGACAAGCAGCAAAGGCTGCAAGTGAATATGTAATGAAAGTCAGAGGATACAGTTCATGGGAGCAATTGAAGACATTTGGATGACAATCCAATGACCTTCCTGCCACTGGTTCCTTTTGACAAGTGGCAGACATCTGTCCTACCCCTCCTGCCACCTTGCTGTATGTCTCACAAACGCATTGAGCTGTAGCAATTGACGTGTTGGGGAATTCCAACCCAATCCATTTAGGAGTTAACTCATGGGACATGTGCATTTCATTACAGCTAGTTTCATGTAGTGATAATGAGCAGCCATGTGGCAATGCAACCTACTCCTTATTTAGAGCATAAAACAGCTTTATTCCTGCAAGGGCAGAGCCAAATGTTTTACAAGTAAACAGTCTGCACATTTCAAATGAGCTGTTTCTATAATTCTAGCACTTTATAGTAAGAAGTGAATAGCATAATTATAGGTAAGGAAGTGATGGTGTTGGGAGGAGATGACGGAAGTGTTTTTCAGTAAACAAGCAGAGCTGAGAGCTCGCATCCTCCTGCTGCCAGAGCTCCACCACATCCCCCGGAGTCACTGAAGGAAATCTTCGAAACGTAACGCACGATGAACACATCCTAGACAAAAGCATGTAACATAAAATGGACTTCAAGTGTGCCTGGCTCCATAATTAGCTTAGGAGATGTGGACAGGAGTCCTCTGACTGGAGCTCAAGGCTGGCAGGTGGCTGCAGCCATGTAAGTAGCTCTGAATAGATTACATTGGAAAATGAAATAAAAATTAGTGAGGAGTAGGGAGCGACAGGGTTTTTCTCTTTTTTGTTGCAGCAGCTCTGGTTTAAACTGATGATATAGCTATACTGAGCTGTTTTCTTCTTTCCACACTGAGGAAAATTTGGAAGGCTGTTCTATGGGCCTGCACAGGTGCTATGGGGTCTTGTCTTGTATCCAGTAAGAAATATTTTAACAATCACTTGCTCCCGCCCAATATATAGAAGAGATTTTTGTTTATTTGATAATACATATTTATATGGAGAGCATGAACTAGAAACTGTTATTTGAACATGTCTCAAGATATGCTATGTAGACAGACAATGTAATATATTATATAAAATGTTGCACCAGTTGCACTGCAACCCATGGTACTCCTCTCTGAAATATTTTTATTGTGTCACCATCTCCTGTCTCATTAGTAAGAAGTTAATGTGAATATGTTTACAATGTGCAGAAGGGGCTTTTCAGTGGTGTGAAGCAATTATGTATAATCCCCATTGCGCTGGGCGTTCAGCCAGCCAGGGTTGTAGGCAAGTGCCATATGTCATTTCTCAAGTAGATGGTGCGTCACTGCCTGAGACCCGAGCGCATTTCACCGCACGCATCGCCCTCCGTCTCTTGGCTTTGTCTGTGGTTTCTGCATGTTTCTCACTGCAAGCTCTCTGCCTTCCGTTCTCTTTGGGAATCACTTTGCTGATTATGGCTACTATCAGCACAACCAAGAGTGGAAACGATGCCATATCCTCATTTCATGTAAAATTGAAGGTTATGTTTCTGAGATTGATCTGTTATTATGATGCCCAGAAGAATTCTGCAAACACAAGGAACAATACATCTCCTTTGTTAGCAGATTAGAAAGAATAATCTTCAAAGCAGTTGATGAAAAGGATAATTTTTTTCCCCTCAGCTACATTTTCAGGTGTCTGGTATATTCTATAAGCTAAAGAGAAAACAGTTCTGGTTTATCTGCCTATTTATTACTCTTGAAAAATTCCTCTTTAAGAAAACTTTGCAGTTCATTTGAAGGTTTATTACATTATGAATGACCGAGTGATTATTTGCTTCCCAATCACCAAATAAATCCAGGAAAATGGACCAAACAAATAGGACTGTGACATTTTGAAATTGAATTGTTTCACACTGAAATCACAGTAGGATTTCTGCATGGAGTATTCCACTGAATCTTCAATAAAGCACACTTTGTGTGTATGTGTCACTGAAAAAGGTGATGAGTTACCATTGCAATCTTGGAGACAGAAGCCTCTAAGCCAGTGAGTGTGAGGTGACTATTTTCTCCCAAGATTCTGGAAACTCAGACTCAGTTCTACCCTTTTCAGCAGGATCAATCCCATGTTTTCTGGTTTTCCTCCTCTCTGTGCCAGGTAAGCCTCTGACTGACCTGTTTCACTTTGCATAAATATGAATCTGGGATTTGGGGTGCTTTCTTGAAGGCAGAATGTGATTCTTACAGTCTGGCTCCATGGCTAGAAAATCTTGTATCATCACCAGCATCACCCTCCCAGCTGTGCTGTGGATGTAGCCATAGAAATCCGGCCAAAACTCTCTAGCAGGTTCACTGGGCATGTAGAGACAATCTAGGGAATGGCTGAAGCACTTTTTCTTATAATTATCTTAGTCATGAACAGTTTGTGCTGTAAAAGACACACATAAAACCAAGGCAACTGGAAGACTCCGAACTATTAACCTGGTTTCATACCTCCTGTGTGTCATTTTCTCTTTATTTCTTTTTCTGTGTGAAAGAGTTGGTCATCTGACTTTGTGAATTGTTGCTAACACTTATAGTGGAGGAGGAGCTCTGAATAATGAGAAGTTAGAGATGCCAGTTAATGTGAGAATGTGTAGCTGCTTCATGCTTGAATAACAAAGGTAAAAAAGAATCCAGTTTGGCTCTTCCCCCCATTCTGTTGGGCCCTGCCATCACTGACAGTGACCCATGGAAGTACAGAGTATTTATTACCCAATGAGCAGGGGTAGCCCTGGCAGGAACCAGCAGCACTTCTGGTGCCAGATTACTTTGAGATGACTAGTAAAAGTTCCCAAACCATACAGCCCTGAAGGAAAGTGATTATTACAGTTACTTCATGTTTTCCCTTTTGAGAAGACCACAAATGGAATCTCAAGAACAAACATTCCCTGGATATCGGTTTGGGTTTGCTTGGGTTTTTAAAAGCATTTGGGTATTTTAATTCATAAGGAAATGTCCTTATTAGGTAATTTCTACAGATTTGGTGATTTTAATTATAATTATAATTGATAATTATAATATAATTAATAATTAATATATAATATAATTATAATTAATACCATGATTTCAAAGCAGTTAAAAAGGGCTAGATTTCTGGATCAGTTTGACTTTGATCTGGAGGTTCCACATAATGCAAATACAACTCACTTTTAGTAGAAAGATAATTGATAGACCTCTGTTTCTCTCCTTTTCAAGTCACTATTATATGCTTTGCAATAGGAACAATATATTTGCTGAAACTTTAAAACTGCCCCCACTCCTGGTTTTGTCAGGGACTAAATATGTTTGCTTTAGGACAAACTTTAGAACAGCACGTTTCCTTGTCAGGGTGTCCTTAGCTGTAGTTTGAGAATGATAGCATTCCTTTATTTCAGTATTCCAAAAGAAATTCCTTCCCATTCATTGCCCTCGGGCTGAAGGTGCTGTGGAAGTTCAGCCCTTCCCACAGTCACCTAAGGGATGGATGGGATTCTGTGCATGATGGGGTTTGTGCATTCTTAGGCAGGACGTGGTTCAAGACCTGTCCTCTCAGCTGGACTTGACTGCTCTTCCTTATCATCCTTTCCCTTCAGGAGTGCTTTGTGGCGCATCCCAGCCTTCAGTGCCAGTCTGTATCCCCATTTGCAGCCATTTGCAGCAGAGGAAATGTAGCACCCTGAATTCAATTCTTATAGTCGTGTCTAAACTACTCCACTGAGTGTGCCCTCACATTCCCTGGTAATTTATTGGTTACCATCAGCTCCTTTTCTGGTTTAGCATACCACTGCTAGGGGAGAGAAGTAGCAAATCTGAGACAATATCAGCCAAAGACTCCAAATTTTATTTTGCTACTTCACTGCACAGGAACAAGACACGGTCTTGTTTCAGTCAGTGAAGGTATCTTGCACATGGAAATTCAGTGCTGGTGATATGCTGTATTCTTATCCTTAGCTGAATTTTAAATACAGAAACTGGCATGTCAAAATGTAAGTATAAGCAAGATCTGAGACTGCTATTATTAGGATTTTAAGTCTATCTCCCAAGTTTGAGTTCAGTGCAGGACAAAAGATATCCAAATCTAAATATATTAGTGTTTTACTTGTCATCGATGTAAATGTTCGACATTTTCTGAATATGGGACGGTGCATCAGTACAAGTCATTAGCTGTAAACTCCGTTATGCAGTGTCATTTGCTGTGGGATTTGCATACATTTTTTAAATTACTCTACCTATCAGCTGCCATAGTTTCTGCACTATTTTCATATTTTACTGTTCAGAGTTAAGAAGGCTTATGAGATCTTGGATGATTTATCAGTATTCAGTGTGGAATGTCATTATTCCAGGATGGATTATGGAGGCACAAACTGTTACTCTAATGGCTTCATTGCATGTGACTAACAATGTCTTATCAGGAACATTTTGTGTAGCTGTACAGTTTGTTTAAAACAATATAATGTGGGGTATACAGTGGACAAGATACCAACATTTGTTTTATTTGTATTCTAGGACACAAGGGTATTAAGGAGAAATGAAATGGCAGCTGCAGCTGTTGTAGGCATTCCCCAAAGGGATAGAGCTAATAGGATATATGTCTTCATCCACAGCTGAGTTAATTTTGAGAGAAGAGGATGAAAAATGAAACTAAACACATACAACAAAATCTTGGATAACGGGGGTGGGAGGAAGTAGCCACCCTCACTAATCTGTGACATCATTGTGATAAAAAAGGAAATCTTTTCACTAGAAATCCTAAAAGAGAAGATTTTTTGAAGCAGCTGAAGTATTAGTCTGTCTGGAAAAAATAACATTTTGTGGAACTGTATGTCTAATGGGCAGTGTTTAAAATCTGCAGGTATTATACATATAGATTACTGAAAAAGCATTTCTCAAAAACTTTAAATCTTTTTTAGGCCTGGCATCAAAGGTTATAGTTTCTATGTTTATGCTGTAGATGAAATGAGGTGATAGCAGTACAAAGCCACAAAATCTACAAGAGAAATTTAGCCTTTAGTCAGGCCCCAACTTTATTCTGACAAGATATATATTCTGCCTTTGTTTAAATCTGGTGTCATTTTTTTTAATGGAGCAGAATGCACCTTTTCATTTTTGTCTTTGAGAAGTTTTCAGTCTGTCTCCTAGATCTCAGGGTTTATTTCTATCTGGAAATTTGCCAGATGCAATACTGTGGAGAAAAATGCCTCAAACCTTTTTTAATCTTCACTTATCTCTCCCACACAAAGAGCATGATTCACAGCAAAATGCCCTCATGTGCAATGATTTCTCCCCTGCGCACTGACGGACTTGAAGCTGCATCTTTGCTGGAAATTCTGAAAAATAATTATCTCCCAGAGGGTCAGTGATGATGTCATGGGTGCTATGTAGGCAAGACTCTGATTTACCACTTGGTATGCTAACATTACACAGAACAGGTCTAGAAAAAAGCGTGTCCATCTGCAGGCACAGTCAGCCTAATGCACCACTGAGCTCCTTGAGTTCCTTTTTTAAACAGACTGATACTTAAGGAGCACAGCAACCTTATCCTCTAAGGTTTCTTAATACAGGATTTCCTTTTTATCTCCATGGTCTGCCTCTATAAACCTGTGGAAATGCCATGTTCTGCAGTATTCAGGTCTTTACAGAGAGCTGTCCAAGTGGCCTTGGGGAGAATCAAAGCAACAGTTGTGTTTCCAGAATCAAATGGTAATTGATTTTGTGAAGTATCGTACATTCCATTTATTTGCTATGGTGAACAAAAAATACTTGCTCATGCTCATTTGATCGAACTGTGGGGTTTTGGTTTTTAGTTTCATTTTTCTGAAATATCAAAAATGAGTTGCACTGATTCAGTAGCCTTTTGGGTCAGTTTACTTCTTCTGTTTGGTCTCTGAGGAAATAGTGTAGAAACTGGTGCTAAGTGCTTATGGAAAGAGAGGTCATGCTGGACCAGGAAGTTCGTATTTTCCTTTGGTTCCCTTCCAGTCTTGGGAACATGCCATGTTGGCTAACAGGAAAATTCTCCATTGATAGAAACATCTTCCATTCATTTTTTCCCCATCATTGTCACTTTTCCCATCAGCATAATTCACTGTACTAATTAAAATATAATTAGTTATCCTAAGTTCCATATTAAACCCACATATATTTCCTTCTGTTCTGCAGGGGGAAAAAAAATGCACCTTAAAAGTAATCTCTGAAGTTCTGAGGCAATATTCTAATGGATCAGCAGGTACAGCTGCAGAGCAGGACTTACCCAACAGGGAACAGAGGGAGTGTTTCTGATTTCACTGAGGCATGCGCAGAGCTGCTCTGCACCATGGAAACTTTTATCTCAGTCCCTGCAGTGGAAGCAGTGAAGGATGAGGTTGTTTAAGTGACACAAATTATCTCTCCATTGGAGTGTGAGGTTGAGTTTTTCAAGCCCAGTGGTCAGAGGTTGCAATAGCTCGGTGTCAGCACCAGCTCCTGCAGCAGTACTTGACATTGCATGGACAAAGCTTCCCAGATGTACACGCTTTCCAAGGTAACTACTTGTCTTTCTGCAGCTGAATCAAAGCTCTTTGCAGGCCAAGAAGGCCGGGGAGAGAAACAACAAAGCAAAGAGAGAGAAAGCAATCAGTAATCCTGTAATGCTTTCCTTGTATTCTGGTAAATTGCCTCTTGAGTTTAATGGGGCCAAGTCTGGATTCTGGGTAGCAGCAGAATTGTGCCCAGATATCTGAATGTAAAATTCAGTGTACACGTGATAGTGAATTGAGAGCAACATTTCTCATCATGCTGCAATCCCTGTTCTTAAACATTCCTATTTAAAAGAAGGGTGTATCAAGACCGATTACTGATACAGCATCCTTCTTGGTTCAAGTTATTGTTTTGTTAATTCACTGTAATGAGATAATGGTTAGATCATAACAAACCTAGCCACTTTTGGCATCTCAGGTGCTTCTCCTGTCCATTAGACAGGTAATTTATAGTGACACAACAGTGTCTTTGAACAGGGAGCTACTTGTTCAGGTTAGAAAGCATTTTCAAGAGAAGGAGTCCTTTGATAAAACCTACTAAAATTAAGATTTTTTTTTTCCCCTTGGGAGAGTGGAGGAACTCACCCACCTTGCTTTATTCCCAGTGCCACACTGGCTGTGCTGTGGAGGCCAGGAAATCTGTCAAATATATTCTACAAGACGGGAGCCAGAGCAGCCATCTGGAGTGAAGGTGTAGTGCTGGCAGAGAGGAAGGTAAATCCTGCTAAATACTCATGCAATTCTGTAGGATATGGGAAGAAAAGTAGCAGGGCAGAGAGTGATTTGAGCCTGAATGTGATCAGTTCTCTACTTTCCCCCACTAATTGCTGAATAATTTCAAAAGGTTTTAAAGCATGAGAGGTTTGGGGGTTTTGTTGGGTTTTTGGTTTTCATTAGCTAGTGACTTTATAAAATAACATTTATGGTTAAAGCAGTCAAGAACTCTTGTCAAAATTGCTCTGCTCTGTTACTGGTTCAGCCATTGGCTTTGTGTGTGATGGTGAGCAACAAAACCCATTGAATACTTCAGGTTCTTCATAATAGTCATCCTGTGAATCAGGGCATAATGCAGAACAGCTTCTTGGAAATCATTATGACCAGGCTTTACTCAAAATGAGGACTGATTATTTACTCAAACAAGATGCCTGGTGAAGTAATCTATATGAACTTTTTGTTTTAAAATAGCCCTCATATTATGTCCTGTTTAATGTTTTGGCTGTTCCTTAAGGGAAAATATAAGGGAAAAGTGTTTTAAAACTGATTAACTCCCTTTAGTATATTTGGTGGTAGCTATGACTTTCATAGGTACAAATTATCTTTGTGCTCATGGAAGAAGGAATCAGGTGTGGGTAAGCACATTGTCTGCCACATTTATCTAGTGCTTTTTCTGCAAATGTTTTTTCAAATGGGATTTTAAGGAATTTTAGGGAATGATTGCCTTACCAAATAGGGCAGCACAATGAGAATGGAAGTCTGGACCAAAACCACTGATTCTGTGGATCACCTGTCCACAGTATACACCTTTCAGGGGATTTCACTCCAGTCTATTTCTAAATCTGTCTTGAGAACTGAGTTCCTGTTAGTGGTTCATCCATTGATCTCCCAGAATCCAGGTTGTGTGTGCCAAGACAGATTTCTGGTTTGACCAAAACCACAGTAAAGTGTGCATTGCTAAGAGCTCCTTTCCAAAGTGCGATCCTGATCTGAACTTAAAGAGTAGCGTAGAGACACCCTTCAGATGATACTGAATTAGCAGAAAGTATTTGTGGAACATGCCCATTATGGGACTGCGCCTCCTCTGCTAAGTGCAGAGGAATTATCTCCAAAAACGGCCTCTGCACTTTAAACCTCCCCTAAGGCCTCTGAAGTAGAGGAAATCTGCATTTATCTGTCATCTCAGTTAATTCAAACAGCAGTTATTTGGAACAAATCGTAATCACTCCTTCCCTTAATGAACGCGGATATTCAGATTGCCAGATGGATCTGAATGAGCAACAGCCTAATTATGTCTTACCAAAATAATAATAAAAAGCTTAAGTGGAAATATTTCTGCCCCTCATCTACAGTTAGAGTTAAAAAAGAACAACATAGGGAAATGTTCTGAGGAATGAGACCTCAGGCTACGTAGTGTCTGAGCCATGGATTCCACCATATGGAGCCTTAGTATGGTGTAGCAGAGAAGTGTGGTATTTGTATAGAAGGTGTATGTTACAGAATTATCTATCATGTCCAGGTATGTTCAGCATTTATACAATTTCCTCAGAAGACCTTTGACTCAGTAACCTTAATTAAAAGTATCTGCTTATTGACTAGTTGCTAGTATTTATATTCAAAATTCATCAATTCTCATAGTGATAAATAACCAAGACCATTGAACCAAGAGTATTCATGGAGTATGAAATACAACCCTTTTCTAGTAAGTGGATCTACAACTGCAGTAAGCAAAATATCTTGGGGTTAGTTAGAGATCTGCACAAAATCCAGCATTGCTAATGGCTTTGTACCTTCTGCTTTATTTGTCTGATTTGACAGAGGGTTTGTTTTCATTGCAATGATGCAGTTTCTTAGCAGCATCTGGTGCTGTGTCTGCTTTAGATGAAAAAATACCTGGTTACATTGGAAATTCTTTATCTTACGAGAGGTGGGGGAAAGCACTACAAACAATGGGCCATTGAGTGTCTCTGTGTTGTTGAACTGCACAGGAACAGCACAGAATAAGGACTTCAGAGAAATACAGGGGTTTTTGGTTTTGTTTTTGGGTTTTTTTCTAGCTTGATAAAAATATTACTCTGAGAGCAAACTTCCAGACTGATCCAGGCAGTGCATGGAATAATAGTCAATGAGACAGACTGAATATTCCAAAGGGTTTGGGTCTTTTTGCAAATTAAAGATCTGTGTCTTGAATCAAAGGCAGTAAGTGCATCTTCAAGGTGCTAATACATAAGAAGGCTGTATTTAAATGCAATACTGATGTCTATGAGATGTAACTGTGCATAAATAATTAAATAATCTCTCTGTCTCGTCAAGTGGTGCATGTGTTGCTCTTGGCCAGATTAACAATACAGAGGGTGGAGGCTAGAGGAAACTGCCGTTTCTGGATAGCCCTGCTGTGCTTCTGAACAGGGGGAGCTTGCCTCAGTGGAGATATTATCACATGCTCATCTCAGCAGACTGTCTTTCAAGCCTCAGCGAGCCCTAGGGCTCCTCAACAAGAAGGAGCTGACAATAAAGCCCTGGTTTCTTAGGCGAGCTCTCTTTCTGTCTTTGCTATCTTACCTGCCCACATTAATTGTCCTGCCAATTCAGGAATAATTCCTTTTGTATAATTCAGTTTCAGGTGCTGTCTAGACATGGGAAGTTACTGGTGTACATATAAGGAAACCAAAATGTCTTCTCTGTTCTAAGACGGTAGAAAGAAATAATGAGTCATCATTTGTCTCTTCTGTTAAACAGAAGTTAAGAACTTCTGATTTCAGGGGTTCACAAAGACACAAAAGTCTTACTTTTTTTTTTTTTTTTAACTCTTTTTTTCATATTTCTAATTTGTTCTTTTTATCTTAGTTACATGACAACCAGTTTATGCCTCGGGCTCCTTCATGTCCCTTTAAAACAGCTATAAAAAGATCACAGTCTAACTTTTCACATCAACAAAAATCCCCTTCATCAGATGAATTACTACCTTGACCAATCCTCTGAATGACAGCCAGCATCCTGGGAGCACAGGATGGGAGTGAGAAACAAGGGGACATTTGCAGAGGTAGGGTAGATTCTTCATATAATTTATCATCCACCTTGCTGACATTGCCCTCTTCATACTGCAGAAGCCAGCCCTACTCCAGTTTGAATAACATGGGATATAACATCTTGAGAGCCCCATATCACAAGGTCACAGTAGTAACAGACACAAACCAAGAGCTTCTTTTTTTTTCTCTGCTGTGCTTCTCAGAGATGGAAACTTTTGCTAATAGAACTTCTCTGTGATATACTAATGCTTCATCATCCTCAGGACAGTGCAAGGAACAGTGAAAATAGCCTGTAGTCTATAGCCATAACCAAAATCCAGAAGAATCTGTCTTCTGTCTCAGAAGAATTCTCAAAAATTATACATTTCACTAAATGATATACTTCCCTCTAAGAACAGCTTCAAGTAAGGAGACAACCATGCTCTTCTTGTAGTTCTCCCCAGTTTCCCAGTCCTAAGGCATAGCAGCTCAGGCCCACGTGTCTGCTTGTCAGCCCTCTTCCCTGCAGTTCTGTGCCCCAAACTTGGGGGGAAAAAAGAGGTGAAAAAAGGGCAAATGAGCTCCTCAGCTCAGTTTCCATTTCGGAGGTAACAGAAGGGCAGAGGAAGGGGAGCCCTTATAAATGAATTTTGGTTGGCAGTGATTGTGCTGCTGCTGCACAGGGAAGGTTCTGCCAGTTCTTCCTAGGCTTTATACTTCAGTGGTGAAAAATTGCTAGAGGTCAAAATATGTCATAGGAAAGCTAAGCCTGCAAGGGCAGAGGTTTAGTTGTGAGGTGCACTGGGGTATTTGCCCATCTGTACTTCAAGAGACTCTAGATTTTGGAAAGCTATAGGAGTGATTCCTTCTGATGCTGGACACCCCCACCATATCTAAATTAATTTGGAGGAGAGGTGAAGCAATACCTTTACCTTATGACTCATCCAAGTTTAGGGCAGTTTGACTGTGACTGATCATTTCAGCACTCTTTGCAATGTATACTGTGATGTCCCTTTAGGTTCACCAGTTGTTTCCCACCCAGTGAACTGTAAAGTTCCTGATGTTGGAAGATCTGTGCTCTCTAATTGGCAAGACATCCTCTTGGGAAGGCACTGGAAAATTCCCATTGTAGCAGCTGGGGGAATCTGAGAAAAGTATATAACATTTATTTGTCTCAAAATTTGTAATGATGATGCATTTCTATTCCCTGCATTCCTCTACAACCCTATCATAAATTGAAAATGAGGGTGCAGTAACAGTTATTGACTATTCCACTACATATCTTCATGAAAACGAGAAAAAATGTACTTCAGAAACTTTGAATAATAGAAAATGCATGTCATTTATTAGCTACTCCAATGAATCATGTTGCAATGAGAGTTCTGAAAAGCCATAAATTGTCTTCTTGTTTAAAATCAAGTATATTATCATATATGAGAGCTTGTTAGTATCTGTGAGCACAGGATTTCAAATTGCTTTATGAAAAGGAAGTGTTGAGTCTTCATAAAAGGTCTTCAAGGTAGGCTGCTTTTGCCAGTTACTCTGAAAAGAGAGAAACTGAGGAGCAAGAGGGCCATGCAACTTGCTCATTTGCTTAAGTCTGAAGAGAAAGACAGCACTTCTGCTTCCTAGCCTTCTATTTTGACCATGTGCATTTCCAG
Organism: Rhipidura dahli; assembly: GCA_013399225.1. NCBI lineage: Eukaryota > Metazoa > Chordata > Aves > Passeriformes > Rhipiduridae > Rhipidura > Rhipidura dahli. The sequence continues at coordinate 806,595 of VXAC01003403.1, forward strand.
CAGTTTTAAAGTGGGGTCTGCTGTATCTCACTAACATTAAGGTGTTGTCCTGTCTTAGAGATCCAGGAGGTGCAAGATAGGGCATGGAAATTCAACTCCCAGGTTTAGTAGTGCAGTCAATTTGTGAAACAGTTGTGGATCAAAACACTTCTGATCCTTGCTCTAGAGCAGAGAGCCAACCACATCCTGGGCTGCATCCAAAGCACCATGGCCAGCAGTGGTTGTCCTCCTCTAGTGTGCTCTGGGGAGACCCTAAGTAGAGTAGAGCTCCCAATGCAGGAAGGATTTGGTCCTGTTGGAGCAAGTCCAGAGGAGGACCACAGAGGTGATCAGAGGTGTCAAGCACCTCTCCTCTGGAGGCAGGCTGAGGGAGTTGGGGTTGTTGGAACAGACACCTTATAGCACCTTCCAGTACCTAAAGAGGCCTAAAAGAGAGGTGTAGAGGGACATTTTGCAAGGGCAGGTAGGGATAAGAACAAGGGGTAATGGCTTTAAACTGAAAAATGGCAGGTTAGATACTAGGAAGAAATTCTCTGCTGTGAGGGTGGTGAGGCACTGTAACTGGTTGCCCAGAGAAGTTGTGGGTGCCCCAACACTGGAAGTATTCAAGGTCAGATTGGATGGGACTTGGAGTCACCTGGTCTAGGGAGGATGTCCCTGCCCATGGCAGGGGGATTGGAACTAGAAGATTTTTGAGGTGTCTTCCAAAGCAAACCAGTCTATGATTCTCTGATCCTCTGCCTTGTGCTGCTAAACCAGTCTTTCCCTCTGAGTGGCCATGCCCCTTCCCACTTGCAGTTATGATGATAACAAAATGAAAGAACCAAGAGCCATATAGATGGACTTATGAATGTTTCCAAGCCACCATGTCTAGGTGTGTACCTGAATGTGTCATCTCAGGGTGACCATTCCTGGTTGTTTGCCAGCAGATTTCCTCAGGATTTCCAGATAGCATTGGCTGCACTCCAGCCTCACCACCCTGGGCTAGAGGCCAGGTAGATTCCCCTGTTTTCACTACTGCTCTTTTTAATATTTTCTTCTTAATTATCCACATTTTCTACTAAAGAAAGTGGAAGGTGTATAGGATCAAGCCATATGTGCTTCAAGCCTTACAGCTGGAGCCCATGTTGAGAATGAGGTAGTTGGCATTTGGGTTTCACTCCAAACCAACAGAAACTGCAGTTCAAATGATGCTGATAAGGTCATCAGTGCTCCAGAGGGATTCCTGGGGAGATGGTTCCATTGAGGTGAGTTTCTCACCTGTGAAGACTTGGTATGACCATACTGTCATTAGAAGGTCATTTATGGATCCAATGTGTATGAAATAGAGAAACCTTCTGTGAAAAAATCAACATTCAGGCAGGTGATTTTCCCTCTGGCAGTAGGTGAGTTGTTGCTTTGTGTTGCTGCACTGCACAGTATGTCTGGTGCAAGATTTCTTCCTCTACAGATGACTGGAAATTAATGTCAGTTACAGTCACAGGACTTGAAATAAAATTATAACTTGACAAAATTTCATTCAAATAGATCCAGATCAAGGGCCAAATTCTCAGCTAATTTATGCAAGGTTAATTTTGAGATTAGTCCTCTTAATGACTGTTACCTCTGTTATCACTTAAATCAAAGTATTTTTTTATCCTGTTATTAAAAAAAAAAAAATCCCTTCACTGTACGTGTGTATCATTGCTCATCTTTGGCTAGCACCACACCTGAGACAGGCTTGTCTCACACACCAACTCATGCCATAACCACTTGATCTCACCTTCAGCTTTATTCTATCCTCTCTGATGACTCTGCTGTGTTTAACAAAACATATTATTCCCTTTTCTTAAAAAAAACAAACAACACAATACAAACAAACCCCGCACAAAACCTTGTCAAAAATCAGGTATAAAGGAATTCTCAGCATTTTAATGAAAAGTATTCCTGTGTTGATTTCAGTCTCATTGTTCTGTGTTCCTATAATTGCCATAATATGGATATGACATATGCATAAATTCAAATAAGTTAGGTAGCACTGTCAGGGCACTTATTCAACCTATATTGTTTTTATCTATTCAAAGGCTCTTTCACCTTGGGGTCTTGTCTTTTCAAGCTTTAACTGTTTCCAAAGAGGTGGTGCAGCTTAACTGTCATGGATAAAGGGAGGAAGTAGAGGAAGTTTTACAGCAAGTACCTCGTTGGTATCTACACGCCTGTGGGCAGGATTCAACACTCTAGACTTAGATTTCTAATACCATTTTACATTTCCTGGGACATGCTGCCTGGCCTCCATTTGACTCCATAGACATAGTCCATGTTTGCCAAGGTCTGTAGATGTTTAAGAACTGAATCCAGTGCTTCAGACACAGGAGACGGGCAAGCGCTGTTCATGCTGCAGGCTGTGAGGGTGGGCCCCGATGAACGTGTGGTGAAAGAAAAATCAAAGAAGCTCTTAGGGGCATCTTGTGAAATTATTCTGAGATATCAAGGACAAGGAAAACAGTCCTACTTGAACCATGCCTGAAGCTGTAGGGGTGAGCCAGGTTAAGAAATTAGGAGGGTTTCAAGTCTGTGTTGTTGTTCCTGACCCTGATTCTGAAAGACTTACTCTCCTGTCATGTTTATTGCCCAGCAACAGAGAGACTGCTGACCTCTCAGGCAAACAGGACTGATGCTTTTCCCTTGTTTCCTTCAGGGAGCACCACTTTCTAAGGTACCCGGGAAGAGAGAGAAAATTTAATATCACTGTATATAATTTTCATTCTTCGGAATTATAGGCAGTAAACATGGTCTGAATTGTGTTAATTCCTCATCTGAATGTCCATCTGGATTTCTAGGAGAAATACAAACTCTGATTGTAACAGATCAGCTGGGAAACCCAAATACTGATTTTATATTTCATGAAGATGTATGTGTTCTCTGGTGCCTGGACCAAAGCTTTGTCCCTCAGAAAGTCCTTATTCAGTGCTTATCATCCAACCAGAGCTGTACACCTCAAAAATCACATTTTTTGGTGTGTTTGTCATGCTGAAGTGTCATGGAACCAGGAATAGTTACTGAGTGACAGCTCAGGAAGTTAATTCTAGACAAACACAAAAAATTTTCTTTTTTTCTTGAGAGACAGGACATGGTGAGACTGTCACTCAAGTCCTTGTAAGTAAGGAACACTCAGACATCCTATTTACTGCTTATGTCATATCTGAATCTTCCCATACTGAAATGATCCTGCTTGAGCATTATGGTTCATATGCCAGTTAGTTCTTACACTTTACCTGGCTGGAAGCACTGCCAACTGACGTTTCAGATGAATAATGTAACAAACTTTAAACCATGCCCTCTGGCAAAAAAAAAAAAAANTCCAAGGCAAATGGGATGAATCATCAATAAAAATGTTTAGAATATTTAAAAGTATGCCTGAAACCACCCCTGCATAAGCTTCCTTTAGCAGATCAGAAACTATGGTAGGATTATGAAAGCTAGGCTGTGTGTCTAAGTTCTTCAAAGTCAGTTATTACTGACTGCTACTTGACTAGATGACACCAAAACGACTTGTTAAATAGGTACAGAAAGAAACTAGGGAAAATCTGGCATTGACTGAGGAATTCATGCCTGCACCCTTGTTACAGGATAGAGGGCTAAACAGCACAGAAACTTGGTGGTTAGTGCTTTTTGCTAGTAATTTGATGGCCATGAGCACTGCCCAGGAGCTCTAATCCCTCATATACCCTCTGTTTCACACACATATTTCTACATGTGAGTCCTGCAGGCATGGGTTTAATTCTGCCAGGTATCAGACTTCATCCTGAAGACTGAAGTGGCTGAACTAATTTCTTTTACCTTGCTTTGCCTGCCATCCTTGGAGCACTGAATAAGCTGGTGTGGTGTAGTTATCTGTAGGAGACAAATAAGACTACATGAGCTGATAGGTCTTTTTAAGCACTGCATTTCTGAAAACCAAGAAGAGCAGCAAATACCTTCTCTCTGTACTGTCCATACTCGTACCTTTGAGGAAAGGAGGAAAGAAGAGTCAGCACAGCACCCACTTTATTAGGTAAGCTTATTTCACTGTCTAAAATACTCAAGTCATGACAATGTTATACAATCACATTAAGAAAAATATTGTTCCTCTTTCAAAGACTGTTTAATGAGGATGATCAATTGTAAAATCCTCCCTGTGCTGTTTTAAGGGAAACTATCCATGAAAGAAGGAAGAAGAAAGGAATTAGCTGCACTGGTAGCTGGCTGAAGTCATCTTGAAACCCTGCTGTTCTCTAGGTGAAGAGGTTGGCAGTGGGGACTGTTGTTTTGCTGTGCTCTAAAGGGACACTGAGCATGATGTGCTAACCTGGAGAAGTCATACTAGCTTGCATGTATACTTCACAGAGTACTTCACTTTATCAGCTGAAAATTTTGAACAGTTTTCCTGATGTTTGAAGTTAGGGAGAAAATGCCTTGTTCATTCTGAATCCATGAAACGTGCACAGTAATGTTGGGCAGTTCATGGCTGCTACACAGAAGCTTCCTCCTACCTTTGCAACACAGTTGAAGTATGATATTATGGTGCAAAAAGCACTGATGTAGATGGAAGCAATAAATATTGAATGTTCTTTATACCTTGCCCAGAAGAGAAGGTGAGTTATGTGTATTTCTTGAAGCATGTGGAAAGCACTTCTGTACAGAACCAGTACCCATAATCATAAAGCTGCAGCTTTAGGCAGTACTTTTTTCTTGATGATCATAATTCAAAGCTACAATGAGTTTTTTTAAACTATCTGACAACAGTAGCAAAAGCTTAGCAGGAGCAGAAGCTCTTAGATGCCCTAGAGCTTTCTTCTGAGCAGGAAATCAAGAAAGGTGTCATGTCCTGAGCTCGTTGCATTTGGTGATTTCCCTGACCTTGCAGCACAGTCCAAGAGAAGAAATATCAGCTGTGTCCATCTGCAAGATAGCATTAAAGGAAATAACAGGGATGAATTTTTTTAGCAATGACATGTCTAGGATGCAAATTCTTTTGATACTTATCAGTAGTAATGCTGTGTCCCAATGATTCCACCATCAGTCTCTGACTAAGTAAATAGGCATAATTTCTGGACATGTCTGCAGACAGTGAGTGATCTTCAGAATGTGGGATAGACCTTGTACCTTCTATAAAGAGATATGTATTTTGTTTGAGTTGATTTGATGGGATTTGCATCAGGGCTTGTGCTGTTGGGTCAGTACTGAAGCAGCACTGTCCACTTTGATGTCCTCTGACTCTGGCCTCTGGGGTTTCAGAACAAATTAATGCATCTCGTCAGCTAGGAGAGATGTTGGAGCAGAGTTTTCTGGGTGTATTTCCTCCCAGCTGCTCTGGATCTGATACCTTGTGAAATTTGCTGAGTCTCTGAACTGTGTCAAGTGCTAAGAATGTCTAGTAAGTGCTAGATGAAAAGTGCAAGTGAGGAATCCCCCCCAGTCCCCAGAGTTATGGGGCTACAACAATGAGTTTGTCATGTCAATGCACTTAATCTAAGCAGAATTTGTTCTTTTTCTCATGTGTGTTTGGGCACAGGAGAGACTCAGTTTTTTCTGTTTGTGTAAAAAGTGGATCAAAGCCAAAAAAAAAATGGAAACTGCACCGCACATTGAGCATGTTGGGGTGCATGTGGTTGCATTTGGAACGTGACCACACTGTATTCATGCTCTGAATACTACCCAGCGTGCTCCTCCTTCTGCCAAGAAGCAGCTAGAAGTAAATTTTTTCTCAGGTATTGGATTTGTTAATGATACTGAAGGAATGTGGATGGTTACTGAAAATGTTTATTAAATCCCAATGCAGTGGGACAATTAAGTTGTTCCATGCCAGTGAAATACTGCGTACACAAAGCAGCTGTGGTGCAGCAGAGGAACAACATCCCCAAAAGCTGGAAGCCCAGGTATTCTCTCCTCTCCAGAACTGAACTGTACTCCAGATTGCTATACTGAAGAAATTGGTAACATGCAAACAGGACATCATTCTACATTTTCATAATTTCCCTTTTCAAGCATATTACAGGTGCTTGTTCTGCAGTCCTAGTTCAAAAGCAACATATGTGCAAGACACACCCAAACAGCAAGAGTTTCCATCTCCTAACTGTGTTGTAGCAGATGGCTCCTTTGGGATTTTCATGCACAAAATGCAAGTGAATGCACTAGGATTTCTATCTCATGTCCCCTACAGATCCACGGGCTAGGAATGAAGAAAGAAATACTATAATGAGGTCGCTCATTGCAGCTCTGACTGCCTTGTGCTTCACTTGTGATGATTCATGAGGTCTCTCTTGGTGGCACAGTTCTAATCTTGGGGTTCCAGACATAACCATAAATACTGGCATTTGGACAACTGACCCCCTAAGGGCAGGTGATAATCTCCAGTGCCATGGCAGTAATTGCCAGCTGCTTCTCTTTTTTTTTTTGTGGAAAAAGCCATACATATAGACAATGCTTTGTTTGACCACAAAAGCACCTAGAAATGTGCCCAACATGACAGCAGTGTTCAATGTGTTAAAATAATCTCCTTCTATTCAGTAACTTGGCACAGATGTCATTACCTACTGCACCAGGTCACATCAGCATGTGCTGCATGACGTGATGTGACACAGCTTGAGAGCAAGTGACCCAGCACTGCCTCTCCCCACCACAGAGGTGTGTATTGGATGCTCAGGCAACAACTGGTGCAGTTATCAAATCCTCTCTGCTACCTGCAGTTAGGCAAGTGACCCATGCTCTGAAGCATCTTCATTTAATAGCAAATTCTTGTTTTTGTGCTGGCTTGAGGAAAGGGTTTTCTTACAGGGCACCTCCACTGCCATTGCATCAGAAACTCACCTTGGGCTGTTGAGAGCTGGTGCACACTGAGTTCTCCAGAGATAGCCCAGCAGTGACTGTGGGAAGCAAGAGCATACTGCAGGGTGTGCCAGGCCATTCCCACTGATTTAGGCAGTTACAGTCCTCTACAAAAATATTCAAATGGCAGGTATAAAACCAAAAGCTTCATGGCCATCCACAGGCATTGAGAGATTTGCACTAACTTCTTAAACCGAGATGCTAAACCATTGCAGAAAATAAATTTTGTGAAAACTGGGCTCAGAGGGCACCTTTCAGAAATAAAAAGCTTGGGAAACTCTTTGAGATAATGATCTGTAGGTGATTAACCCAATCACTGTTGAGGTCACCAGCAGTATTAGAGCCATAATCCCATTGATTTAGATTATTGTTTAGTTTTGTAGTTCAGTAACTTCTGGGTTGTATGCTTTTATGTTGTGTCTTGTTTGATGATGTGTAAGACCTCACCAGAAATCAAGGGTGAATATTGTTCAAATAGGTAACAAAGAAGGTTGTACCTGCCCTTATCACATGAAGTTATTTCCAGATAACTGGAAAACTGTATAACTGTATATTTCCAGATAACTGTAAAATTTCAGAGTCTGGAAACTGTGGTGAAATTGTGGCGAGATTAGAAAATACAAAAAAGGGTGCTCCTCCTGTCCTCAGACCCCTTGCATTTGCATGTCTAGGCAGCACATGTGACTTGCTGTGCAGATCCCTGCTGCCAGCCCTTGTTTTGTGCTCTAGAGGCAATGGAAGGAAGTTGGTATTTTTCTGATCATGACCACCAGAGCAGGGGAAGAACAAAGGTGGGGGAGCCATTGGAGAGCTAATGTTGGGCTACCACAGTGGCTCTGATGACTATCTTACATTGAAGAATGAATTGAAGCTTCATGGTTGGAAGCTGGAAGAGGGTGGTGGAGGCTCTGAAAGCCTGAGGAGACCTAGTGACTGAATGCGCATGTAAAGCAGAGTAATGATGCAGTCTCCATGGCAGCATCTCAGAATTGTACAGTAATGCTTTGAAATGTAATATAGATTCTAATTTTTCAGTCTTAACCCATCAAATCAGTTTTACTATAAATACCCACACTATCCAGTCTCTAAAAGAACTAAGGCTGACAGTTATTTTAAGACTGTCCAACCACAGACAAAAATGCAATTTATATTCCCTGCCAAAATGCACTCCTTCAGTTAGGAGAACAGAAGGATTTTGATTTTAGGCAGGCAAAATCAAGGAAATAGAGAGTTTACAGGAGGAATGTGATCTCTACTTCCTCATCCATCTGGATTATGTCAACCTTCAAAGGCCAACATCTGAAAACACTGAAACTCTGTGGGCACGCACATAGGAATGCTTCTTACTGTGACCAGCTGCACAACCAATCAACTCAGGGCACAAAAAGGCTGCTGAATCTGTCTGAAGACACCAGTGTTCACCATGGTGTATAACTCAGAGCACGTCTGAAAAGGCAGTGGCTGCTATTTGCAGACAAAAACTACAGGCTTAAATACCACCTAGTGAAACAGGGGACCCCAGGCACTTTGCTGAACCCACTAGTGTGTCCCATGTGCCTCTGTGTCTGAGGAAGCAGAGGTTGCTCCAAGCAGGTAACTGGGAGCAATTCAATTACTCAAGGGAGTATCTGAATGTCCTCAGTGATGGTTGTGTGGTCTTCATAATAACAGCTGGATTCCATTCATCATAACAGCTTGATTGAGAAAAGATGCTCTAATGAATATCAATTGTGATTGGTGTATCCACCTGACTTCATCCTCTTTCGAGGAAATTCACAATAATCTTATGGGAGCTGCTGAAAAGTTGTCAAAGTTGTCGATTATCAAAGAATGGCAAGGGTGGGGTGGTTAATGAAATTGTATTGAATAGCATGGGACCTGAGCAGGATGTAAATGGTATTGAATAAGGGGTGAAATGTGCTGGTTTTGGCTGGAGTAAAGTTAATTTTCTTCACAGTAGCTAATATGGAGCTATGTCCTGGATTTGGCTGAACACAGTGCTGATAATAAAGAGATGTTTTTGTTATTGCTGAGCAGGGCTTGCACAGAGCCAAGGCCTTTTCTGCTTTCCTACTGCCACACCGGTGAGGAAGATGGGGGTTTATGGAGATTGGGAGGAGATGCAGCCAGGACAGGTGACCCAAAGTGACCAAAGGGATATTCCAAACCATATGGCATCATGCTCAGAACATAAAGTGGGTGGAAGAAGGAGGGAGGGGGAGACATTTGGAGTGATGGCGTTTATCTTCCCAAGTCACCATTGCCTGTGGTGGGGATGTGCTCTCCTGGAGATAGATGAACTGCCCATGGGAAGCAGTGAATTAATTCCTTGTTTTACTTTGCTTGTGTGTGTGGCTTTTGTTTTGCCTGCTAAACTGTCTGTATCTCAACCCAGGAGTTTTACAGCTTTTATCCTTCCGATTCTCTCCCCAGTCCTGCTGGTGGGGGAGTGAATGAGAGTCTCTGAGGGGCTTGGTTGCCAGCTGGGGTGAAACCATGACAAAAGTTATCATTGGAAAACCTGCCCTTATTCATCTCTGTGAAAAATGTAATTATTATGCAAAGATCTATAATCCATTTTGAAGTTATTTGCATTTGTGGTATAGCTCTATATACAGATGGTACTGGGTATGAAATATTTGCTTGATCATCCCAGACTAGATTTTCTAACCCCACTCCCATTTTTCACCTTGTGTGCAGAGTACTTGGATATCTTAACCCTGGACTGCTCTTGCAGACTGGCTGCTTTGAAGCCCAGATATGAAAAGGTTTGGAGAGACATAAAGTAGTGCTCCCTATAAACATCAGAAACCCAGTCTTGTGCTCTGATGAAAAGCAATGGGCTACAATCTGTCAGTCAGGCATGACAGCTCTGACCCATGCTAGAATTACTAATTAAAAAAAATTAAGTTACTCATGCTCTCTTGGCAAGTTACATATATTGCCATCTGTAGTAGCAGATACATCAGTGGTGCCAGGATTTCTTTAGAGAATGAGAGCATTTTATTCTTTCCAATATCCACAGAAACATTAATGTGTTGCTAGCAGCTTTGCTGCTAATTACACTTAAAACTAAAGCAAAATGAAATAAATAAATATAGCATGATATAATTACAAGGAATGTTAGATTAACAAGAGAATAATCAATAAACAAGTATTTCTGACAATTGTCTCTGTGGAAACTGAGGACTCTGATTCTCACAAGGAGATACCAACCCAGAGATGGAGGTGCTGTGTCTGAGCCAAGGATCCACTGAGTACTCACCGCTCCTTTCCAATGCAGTCAGTGTTTGTAAGGTTCAGCCCATTTGTGGAGGGCTTGCAATTAAATGAGAAAGAAGGATTTGGCAAATGCTTGTCTGTGTGAGATGCTGGAATTCAGTCCACCCAGAATCAAGCTGCAGCCATCTCTGGATAAAATGTGGCATCTGGATAAGAAAGAGCAGAAATCGCATGGCTGTTTCATGACAGTGTGGCCAATCATTGCCCAAATTCAGGGGCCCAGTGTTGGACATGATGCTTTAGAGGATGTCCCTTGGTGTCCCAGAGGTCCCATGTTCTATCTGCTGGTCCTGTGCAGGTGCTCCAGCCTGCTGGCACCACGTCCTGGGCCCAGACAGGGAGGCAGGAGGGGTGAAATGCAAGTGCATGGTGAAAAGCAAAGGACAGCCTGATAACGTGGAGGCCCCTGGCTGGGATGTGGGGCAGCACAGATAACTGGCAGCACCAGCTGAGAGCTTTTACCTGAAGAGAAGGAAGAGAAGGAGGGGAGGGAGAAGGAGGAGGAGAAAGCTCATGGTACTGCATTGAAACGTGAGCCAAATGCTCACCCACGGTCATTTTCAGGCAGAAAATTTAGATGTGGTCTTCAGTCTTTTCTATTTGTACCACAGATGGTGAATATATTACCCAGCTTGTCCCATTTTTCAGCTGTGACTGTGTAAGTTTTCTGCACATATTCCTGCCTTTGCAGAGGCTCCCTGTGCAGGTGTTAATTCTCTCCCAAACCTGAGCTGACTGGGAGCTACAGTCACAACCTTAGCGATGGAAAAAATGAGGCATATTGGAAAATGGGAAGGCCACAGTTTTAAAAACATCTCCATGTCCCCCCTGCTTCTTAATAAGCCCTATTTTAAAAATCTTCTTTCTCTACAGGGGTTGATTCTCCCTTGTTATTTGTACAGCATCTGCTATCTTCAAGTACGGGTTTGATGATACTCTTGACATTACCGTTGTATAAATGCTTCAAAAAATGTTCTTAATTAAAGAAAAACAAGATCTTTTTTCTCTTTGTTTATATCTTAAGATCATCTCTCTGACATGTTTTATAATAAAATATATATAGCAGAAACAATGGTGAATCGGGAAAAAATACAGGTTTATGCCTTTCTGTGTAAAAAATGAAAAGTTTTGCAAAGAGCAAAGATGTTTCACAGTTCCAGGAATAGAATTACATATTATTTCTTAATCTTCAGGTCAGTCTGAAGCATTAATATGCTCAGTCAGAAAAGTCAGTAGATCAAAGCAAAACTTTGAACCTAAAGCTCCCACTTTAACATTAAAACATAAAAAACAGTATGTTGATTTAAAATAAGCAGGAACACCCTAGAGGTAAGTATGAAATGCCACAGTTTCATATGGGACTGAATTTAATATGATAACGACATATGAAATACAATGCCGAAAAAACCATTAATAATAATTTTTAAAAATCCTTTTCTAAAAAGTGTTGCCCATTCTGTGTTTATACGTATTTTAGGAAGGGATTTATTGTTCACAGAAGAAAAACAGTGAAAATTTATTCCAGGTTTTCTCCAGCATAGTGGAGAATTCAAGGGAGACGAATATCTGTTTTTTTCTGGTCAGCGGGGGCTTTTCTAATGTGTGATTTGTGAGCCTTAGAGAATTGTATATTTTAGGACAAGTCAAGGACTGAGCCACCCAGAGTCACTTTTTATTTTGTTTTACTTTACTTCTCTCTGGAGAGATGCCAGGACGGGCAGGAGTCCGTTCCGTTCCGTGGCTGGTGCTGTGGCTGCTCGCAGCCTCTCCCGGCCTCGCTGCGCCGGGTGCCGCTCGCTGCAGCGGGAGCGCGGAGCAGCTGTGCCATTGGCCCTTCTCATTAATTCACGGTGCTCAAATGTCCTCCTTTCCAGACACCAGCCATTGCAGGCAGCTCCTCTGGCCCCTTGCAGGATGGTGGGGACGCTGCCGGGTGCTTCCCCGTGCGTGTCCCTCTGCCCTCCCGGCAAAGCGAGGGGGCGGTGCTGCAGCCCTCCGCATCCCTCCTCCATCCTCCCTGCTGTACCACTCCCTGCCCTTCGCTGAAGCCTCCGGCACCCCACCTCTGCTGGCTTGCAGCTACAGCCCTGTCTGGCCTGGGGAGGGATAGCAGCTTCTCCCCCACAGCTCTGTGGGCAGCATTTGAAATTGCTCTTGCTTCCAGATCCAGACAGGCTTTCCTGGTGGAATCAATCCGTGCCCACTGACCAAAAGTTTCCTGCAGCACCAGGGTGCCTGGCCCAAGTGGGGTTTGCATTTTTGGCTTTCATAGTCCCACTCTGTGCTTTGGGTTCTGGGAGCAGCTCAGGGAGAATTGGCTGTGTTTGGAATTCTGTGTCTCCGATGGAGATGCAGCATTTAAGCATTAATTTGTTCTGCATGAATTTGCACAGGAGGCAAACATAGAGGTCAGAATCTGCCACGTTGAATCATGAGGGCCTCTTAGTTCTGCCTGCCTGCCTTCCTGCTGATCAAGGTTAATAAGAGCTGGCAAGCTCCAGAGGCCCAGTTACACTGCTTTAAAATCTTTCAAAGGCAACACTGAATATCACAAGTAAAATCAACAGTGTTGGTCTCACTGGAGTTATATTTTCTTGCCTCAGTTGTCAGTTTATCTATTAATAAGCAGATAAAGCTGTTGCTGAAATAAACCACCTTTCTTAGGTCAATATTGATGTAGGCTGAAACTGCATTGAAATGGGGATCAAAAGCATTTGAGTAACAGACAATTGACTTGTGTTGTACTTTCTATATTGCACCTTCAACATCTGCAGTGCAAAGAAAATTTTAGAATTGAATTAAATCGCTTTCTGCTATGGCTGACACCAGACACCCCTGTGACATGAGGACTTAGGACATCAGTCTTCCCTTCACAATAGAGATGTTGCAAAAAATCTACCATTAAACAGAATTCTTGCTGCAACAAGTAAGTCTACACGGCAATTTCTGTGATTCAGTATGGCTCAGAGAGACAAGCCCGTGCTTCACACCTGAGCTGAACTCCTCGAGTCTGCATTACTGAGGTGCAGCCCAGTGACCCAGCCCACATTCTCACAATGACAGCAGCATTCAAGTTCAAGAGCCCCATGACAACTGCCTGTGTCCTGCACACTCAGAAGTCACAAGCCCCTAAGTTCTTGCTGCTGAAGTTTCTTATGTTCTGCTACTGACCATGCCTAAAATAGCTGCCTTGGTACATGGCTGTACGTGTCCATGCTTATCTCACTTCTGCACTTGGATTAGAAATCGGAATCTCTTCAGTTTAATCCCCATGAACCATGCATCCACTGCCTGGCATAGCTGGTACAGATAACTGCTGTCCCGAGGGATGGATAAAATTTAGATTGATTTAATTTCAAACCAGTAGCAGTGTTGTTGAATGAAGAATGGGGAGACATCATCCACATTTTCTAGAGATTGTAGCAACAATTTTAATATTGTTTGTGCTTTAAGAGAAAAGTCCACTGCCTATTCTGAAAAGGGTGACTCAGATGTTAAAGTCCAAAGTGGGTGCTGAGCTTTGAATACCAGGTTTGCATTGACACTAATCTTAGGTTAAAGAGAAATGCCTTTCAGGGGTGAAAATCAGACTTCTGTCACCCTTCTCAACATTTCTGCCTTGGAGTATTCCCCTCCTCAGCCTACTGTCTAGCAGTAATGCTGTTGAGAGGTGTTTCAGAGTCCCAGTGTGCCTCAGCAGAGCCCATCTGTGTAAAGTCAGTTTGGTCTTGCATCCAGAGGATGGGACAGCAGCAAAAATACCACGTGGGAATTCCCAACAGAGAACTTAAGGGCCTGCTGCCCTCATCCTGACACCAAGGCAGGGCAAGAGGATGATCGTCTGGGCTACATGAGGCTGGCTGTGAGGTGTATTTTCACCTGCTGGGCAGAAATAGCAGCAGCAGGTGATTGCAGAGCAGCGATGCTCTGGGAGAGGGGATTTGTGCTGCTGGGTTAGCTGCTCTCCACTGACATGTCCTCTCAGCCGGTGGGCTGCCTGCTGGCTGTCAGATACTGATCTCAGAGAAGGCATAGGAGCCCCAAACCATTTCATGTGCCAGCGTTCAGAGTCACTGCCACCACAGCAAAGGCTCTGCAGCAGCGTTAGGTTAACAGGAGTCCGTGTGGGAGGGAACAGGGCGCCGCTTTGCACTCCGTGCTAATGCTTTTGCTTAAGCATAATCCAGCTGAAGGTCTTTTCGGTGCAGCAGGGTTCAGTGGAGGACTAGCTGAGTGTGCTGGTTCAGAGGGCACTAATGCAATTGTGTGATTAATTTACGTCTGTGCTTTTGTTTGCTGTGCAGGCTGCGGTCAGTGGAGATGGGCAGCGGGATGCAGCCACTCCTCCTGAGCTCTGACAAAGATGACTGCTGGCTTCTGAGAGCTCCTTCGGAGCAGGGATGAGTCACTGCCCCTGGGTAAACACTGAATGCTATGATGACACTCACGTTTGAAAGACAGTGAGGTGGAACAAACAAGGTAATTTCTTAATAAATATTTATTTCAAGGAAACATATTTGGCTTAATCCTTTTTCCACCGATGTTAATAAAAGTTATGCATTGACAACAGGCACCGCAGCATTTGTAAAGTGTTTTGACATCTGTGGATGAACGGTTCTAAATAATAGCTAAGGATTATGTATTCCTCAATGGGAACATGAGTTAGCCTGCTGGATAAATTAATAAACACATTGTTATGTAAGTATGGTAAAATGCTGCTGATGCTTCATGATTAAACTTGACATGCTGACAAAAGGAAGCTGAGGATTTGATTTATTTTACTTTATTTTACTTTTTTAAAAAATTTGATTTTTCAAAAATTTCACACTTGTAAGGCTTGCTTGAAAAATCTCCAAGTACTTTCAGTTTAAAGACATTAAATTTCCAAATGGACACAAATATATTCAGCTCTGTTTCACAGGTAGAGAAATCGAGGTATGCAGGTCACTGGGGTCGTGGGGTCTGTGAACTACCAGGCTGCACCCCTGGTCATTGCAAGGTACAGAAAGTGATATTTAATTGTCCTCATATGCAAAAACTTCAAAATGGTCTCACAAAAGAAAGGGACCTGCCTGGTGTAAAAATGTCAGAAAGCAGATGTTGGGTTCAGATACTTAACAATGGCCAAGAAAATTTACTGTACACTCATGGTGGTGTATCTTGTATTTTACCCTCAGTGTCACCACAAATGCTGCAGCGTGGGAGACCCTGGGTGGCTTTTTGGGTTGTGTGGGTGTGACACAGGGTCCTGGCTCTGGGGTGCCACCATTAACCCCACCCAGCTGTGTGTGCCCTTGCAGACACTGTGCAGCACTGCTGGTGGGTGCTGGAGCCTGTCCTTGCCCTCCAACACTACAGGGGCTGCTTAGTGACACTGGAGTTAAGCCAAAGAGCTTTCTTTCTCACTTCTTTCATTGAGATCCCTGATCTGATCACAAACATTTGTACAGTGCTCCTCACTGTGGTACTCCAGAATCATTTAAATACCCCACTTGATCCCAAAACTGAAATATCTAGCACCTAAAAGTGATAACTAGTGATAACACATTTACAAACAGTAGACTGTGGTGCATAACAGATTGGTGTTTGCTACTAAATGCTGGAGGGCCTAGTATGGAGTATTTATAACAAATTATAGATTTTTGTATTTGTAAATATTATGATGTATTTATAACAAATTACAATTACAAATTCTCATGGAGATGGTTCTTTTTCTAGGTGCAGCCTACATCATTTCAGCAAAGGAAGCCCATAGAAATGACTAAGATTGAAATTAGTTGTCACCAACTTCCAGTGCTTTTGTCTTAGTCTGGTATTGTATTTACTGCACTTTCAGCAACTCCAAAATTATTCTCCTGGACTTGGACAAAGTAAATATCAGTTTTCAATGGGTGATAGTTTTCTTCAGAGCTGAAGAGGATTTGGATTTTGTGTTTTGTTGGGGTTTTTTTCTTCATTTTTCCTTCAAGTTTAGTGATCTGTAGCTGAAAGAGTTGAGCACTTTGCCTTATGTTCTGTCCTGCACTGCTGAGACTGTTTTTGGTGTCCATGCAGTAAGCTGTCAGCCTTTTTAGAGGTTTTTTTCCTTGTAATGGCTTTATACAAAAAGCATTTTGGCTTTATACAAAAAGTGGATGCACTTTTGTCTACAAGGCCACCTTGTAGAAGGTGACAAAAACCAGTCACATTAGAAAAAAAATATCCTTGGAAAATAAGGTCTGTCTAGTATTGGTGCTGAGGGATCTGTTTGTTCCCTGCCTTTCTGAACTGTTTTATCCACTTAGATGACTCATGAGGACAAGGACTGTCTCCTAGGCAGTCCGTACCTAGCACAGGGAGTACCAGTCTCAGCTGAGTCAAGGGCTCTTCCATGCTGGAGGCAATTATGTGCTGATGGAGCCTGCTAGCTATGAAACAATAACACTGAGATCAATCAGCTTGATAACTAATCTTCCTTTTCTTCTCTTAGAAACAGATAATGCAGATTCTTCCTTCCATTGCTCCTTTGGTATTAGTAGGAAGATTCATTTAATACCACAGGAAATGAAGCCAAAGATGAGTCTGAAATTAATTTCAACATAGTGAAGACTTTGATTCTTCTGCAAGTCTCTTATTGTTAAGACTTAATGCACAAAGAAAGGGTGATGTCAGTGTCATGGGCTGGCACTTCTAGCTTGCATTGCATTTGCTTGGAGGTAAGGAAGTACAACAACCAAGGGTGGGATAAAACTGGGCTTTTCTGTGTTGTCTCTTTAGAGGAGAGGGGGGTGCCTTCCCAAATGCACCTTGTCTTCATCTCACCACTTCAATCATTGGTGTCAAAATTTTTTTGCCAGGTCTTTATGTGTGAAGAGAGTGTCTGGCACAGCTGGAATGCCTCCTGGAGGTCACAGCCTGTGGGTTACTGCAGACAGCCAAGGCCCAGATGCCCGGTTTGGTCTTAGCATTTGAACAGGTTCTCTGCTTGGTGTGGGGTGTTTCTCTCTGGACACAAAAGCATCAGAGCAGTGATTCCTTCCTCATGGTACAGCAGCTACCATGCAGCTTGCTTCCCTGCATCATGCTCTCTTTATTCCTTTCCAAAATGGTTGTAGACAAGAAGCAATTACCTAAGAAATATTGCTAGTGGGATGATCTCTGTCCTACTGACCTTTTCCCAATCTTGGGAGACCAAACAAGTCCCCTGCTCAGCCCTGCCAAGTGTAACATCTTCCTGCGTGAGACCAGTCTATCGCCAGCCCAGCCTGGGGTGCGCCTCTGCCATTATTACCCCTCTGTGTCTGCATTCCCCAGCTCCATGCCTTCCCATCTCCCACCAGCCCCTTTCCCACGGGAGCCCCTCTGCTTCCCCCGCACGCCACTTTCCAGTTCTCCCCTTTTCCACCGGGCTGCGCTCAGCCTGGCGGCTGCAGTGACCTTCCGAGCGCATGGAGACCGGGTGTGCTGCGGGAACATGCTCCCCTCCACGTGTCAGCACACACACAGCCTCTCATAAACTTTTGACCCTTGCTTAGTCCTCTGCCATCCCTGGCAGAACCAATGGCAGGGTTATACGCCCGGGTTTAGTTACCAGTGTCTGGAGACTGCCAGGGAACACGGTGTTGCAGCTCTGATTACACTTACTTGGAAGAAAAAATACTCTTAAGGCAACAGCTGCTGTTTTCTTTTTTTTTTGGTTTTTTTTTGTTGGTGTTGGGGGTGTTGGGGGTGGTTTTTTGTTTTTTTGTTTGTTTGTTTGTTTGTTTGTTTGTTTGTATTCCCTAGGCTGTTTCTGTGCTTTTTGGTTTTTATTTTTTTATTTTTTTTAATTATTGTTTGTCTTTAGGTTGCTACTCAGGTGCCAGCTGTGAAAGACTATATTACCCTTGAGTAATACAGCATTGGTGCTTCCTGAGCTGTGTAAGAAGTCCCTGTTGTGGGTGAAGGCAGGGAAGAGCATGGAAACAGAGAAAGGTGGTTGCAGTCCTTTTGGGAGAGAGGCTGAAAGGCAGAAGCAGCAAGTCCATATGTCTAAACTGGAGATTTAATGACATTATGCCTTTCCTGAGTCCAGCAGAAGAAAAATCCCTCCCCGGTTGAAAGCTGCACAGAACACTGTCCCTTGCTTTGTTCCTACTAGTAAATAAATAAAAATTACTTTCCAATGAGTTCCAGTGCAACCTTCAGTTCTCCACTCGCTGGTTTGCTTTTCCTATTTCCAGCACTGCAGTTGTGCTCTGAACAGTTTATAAGCTTCAAAGCCTTGCTTAGAAAATATTTTCAAAAGCATTGTCCTTTCACACTATATATTTGTAACACAATCCTTTTCTTAACAGCTCCTGTCACATTATTACATCAACCTCAATAAGTGATTTCTTTGGACAGCTTCTCACACCAACCTGAATAAGTTTGGCTGTGCTCCTTGATCCTCCTCTCGTTGTTCCTTTTCCCTGTTGAACCCCATTAATGGGGAGGCTGCAGCCCAGGTGAGGTGTCTTTCTGCTTCAAAACCTTTGACAGAGGGTAGTGAGATACCCTTGTGCAAACAGTTTGAATAATTGTCTCCCAGTCACAGAAACCTCTTTTTTTAGTTGTTTCTTTGTTGGACTCTGGAACTGCTTCCCTTGAAACCTGCAGCTTCTTAGCTGTTGTGGGTGCTGCCAAGCAAAAGAGATACAAACACCCCTGGTGACTGCCTCTTCATGAGGAAGGCTAAACCCTGGGGAGGCTAAACCCAAGGAATGGCACACATGCTTCTCCTTACCTGGATTTAAAGCCTGGATGGCCACCAGTCCCTCCTATACTTGTGCCAGGCACAGCAAGCCATAGTTCCCACAAACCCAGTGCTATCTTGGTGTTCCCCAGGGACTGCCATTTGCCCTCAGCTAGAGAACAAACAGATTCCATTTGAAACCAAATCTAATGGAAGTTTCTTGCTGTTACAGAGACAGAAAGCTCCAGAATGCCTAGAATATCATAGATCCAAACAGCTTTCTATTTACAGTTGCTTGATTTTGGAGGCGAGGCTGACTCAGGACTTTCTGTGTTTGACTTGGCAAAGCCCACCAGCTTTCACCAGCCTCAGCCTCTGAATATTTGCCTGCTTCACTTCAGACGTGTATCCCTGCAATGCAGATTATAGGGAGGACACATTGTTATTTCTTTCTTTTCTCCTGGAAAAATATTTTTCTTTTGTTTAGTTTAGTGGAGTCTAAATAAACATTTGCTGTATTTTTGTGTCATTTTGAAGCACAGGTTGATTCTGCAGAGAGAGCAGCACACAGCATTCAGTGTTTGAACTTCTATTTTACTCCATCGGGACTCTGTAGCCTTGAAACAAATATGCCACATCACAGCATAAACTCACTGTGGAGAAATAAGACTAATTCTAGTTACTGGATTTAACAAATTGTTTTTACAAAGTAGTTGTTTGATTCTTTTAATTTCTTGACATATCCTGTTTCATTTAAACTGAATGTCCTATTTTTTAACAGAACAGGTGCCATAACTTTAATGACTGTGACACAGTATCTCATTACCCTAAAAAAAAGAACATCAACAAAAAAGTTTGAAGCTTATTGTCAGCTTTCATGAGAGAACTTGCAGACAGAGCAGGGAAGTGCACAGTCAGGATCAGGAACCTGATGAGGAATACAGAGAAATGTTAAATAAATCATTACTTATGCATTATTAAAAATAAGTCACACTTCTATAGCTCCTCTCAGATAATGAACTCAAATCCATTTATAATTAATTTCACAACTCCATGTAGGTGAAGGAACTATGCCATGTTGGTTTTATGAGCAAAGAGCTGAGACTTTGACATGTGAAATGTTTAAAGTGGTGTCATACCAGGGAATTTTTCCCAAAGGACATTACAAGAGGTAAGTGAGGTGGGCAGGCATCTGGGTTGGTTTTCCAGGTTTTAGCTTCTGGAGCTGGGACTGCCTGTCTGTCCATCCTGGATTTAGTTGGAGTCTGGTCCAACGGGGTCTTCAGATTAGCTCAATGAGCTACTGACCCAGCACCTCTAAATCCATGGGAACTGGGCTGTTGCACTCATCAGCCTGAAACTCGGAGTTGTCAAAAAGACATTTCACAGTGCAATGCTGTGACAGGATGCTGTGGACTCCTGTCACTGTTGTTAAAACCTGAAAAGTCATAGTGCTGCACAGCAGAGACAAAAAAAGGCCATAACACAAATGCTGATTTAACTCATGGGATGGGGGAGCTGCAACTGCTGAGACTGGAAGCTGTTGTGCCACGTGCTGATGGGAAGCAGAAGGATGGACTTGTCTGATCTGCTGACATGTGGTGAGGAAAGCATTCAGCTGCTGCTGAACCCAATGGAAAATTAAAATCCTACCCCAAATGATTTTCTGACATGGTATATTCCCAGAAAAAGCAATGACATTTGCTGGCTCACTGACAATAACATGAGCGTTACACATAACACAACCAAGTGTTCCATCAGAGCTGAGGTCAACTGTGCAGCCCAGATTACTTCCACTTTTGTAGACTGCATTGCAGAGTGCTGTGGGAAGCAGTATTTTGGGAAGTGTAATGAGTAGATAATCTGAGCTCTGTGAATGCAGGGGAACGTGACTTGCCCTCCTTTCCCCTGCACTGCTTGGGTTTGTAAATGGCAGATATTTTATTTTCCCAGCTTTCAGCCTTATTCTATTTCTCATGGGCAATTGAATCAGGTTGCACTGTACCTGTGGTATCCTACGACTGTTCCTTATTGGGCAGTGGCAATCCTTCTGTGAAACAACACATCCAAACCTTTCCTTACACCACTGCCCTCGCCCAAATGAAGGTATTCTGTGGTCACCACCTTCTGCAGCTGCTCACTTTATTGCACAGGGAGCAGCAGTGAGATCCTGAAGGCAAGGAATGCTATTTTTGGTTCTGCACTTTAAATGTGAGCCTTTCTTCCTTCCTCCTAAAATTGTGTGCATTATCAGATCACGTTTCAAAGAGGCAACGAATTTCTGCATTTAAAATGCTTCCCCAGAAAGTGGTGGGCTTTCTTGGTAAAGAGGCAGGTAGGAAGAACCTGTTCAATTCAAAATCTCTGAAAATAAAGATCCTGTCAAATTATGTTGCTTCCTTCTCATATTGCTGCTATTTAAGCTGTTCCAGAGGCTTGTTCTGACTACATTCAGCAAGAGATGCATGGAAGGTGTCTCCAGCATTGGTCTGTGAGAGGCCCAGGGAGTGTCAGAAAGAGGAAGATCATGATGAATGCCCACCTTCTCCTGGGGCCAGCAGGCTTCCTCCAGGAACTGAGATCCAGATGGTGCCAACAGATGATTTGCTATTCATATAGCAGTAGAAGAGCTGTCAGGGCTCCAGCTGCTGATGGATGAACAGTTCTCACAAGGGGTTTTCTATTTTCTGACCATAAGTAAGTTTTCTTCCTCCAAGCACCGTCCTTTTCAAAGGAAATCTTTTGTTAGCTCTTGTTCTGCAGCCTTCTATTGACTTAGGCATTACATATGCTGCAAAACTTGCACAAAAAATGGATTCTATGAATCACGGAATCATCAAGGTTGGAAGATACCTTCAAGATCTCTGAGTCCACCCATAAACCCAGCACCACCACAATCACTCCTAAACCACATACCTAAATGCCAGACACAGAGGCCTCTTGAACACTTTCAGAGATGGTGACCCCACCACCTCCCCAGGCAACTTATTCCAATGCTTAACCACTTTCAATGGCAATGTTTTTTTTAATATCTGATCTGAACCTCCCCTGGTGCAAGTTAAGGCCATTTCCTCTTGTTATTTCACTAGAAACATGACAGAAGAGACTATCCTCCAACTCACTGCAACCTTCTCTGAGACAGTTACAGAAAAAAAACTAAGTTAATAAGGTCTCACTTGAGCCTCCTTTTCTCCAGACTGAACACCCCCATAAGGAACTGAGCTTCTCCTCATAAAACGTTTTCTAGACCCTTCACCAGCTCCGTTGCCTTTCTCTGGGCACATGTCCAGCACCTCATTGTCTTGTTGTGAGGGGCCCAGAACTGAACACAGCAGTCCCTGTGCAGCCCCACCAGTGCCAAAGACAGGGGGACAAACCCTGCTGGCCAGGCAATTGCTGATACAGTTCAGGATGCCTTCTTGGCCATCTGGGCACACTCTGGGTCATGTTCAGCTGCCTAAGGGCCTTTCTGTTGAGCAGCTCTCAGGCCACTCTTACCCAGCCTGCACTGCTGTGTCGTGTTGCTGTCACCCAAGTGCAGGGCCTGGCACTTTGCCTTCTTGAACCTCACCAGTTGTCCTCAGCCCACCACTCCAGCCTCTCTAAATCTGTCTGCAGAGCCTTCCTACCCTCCATCAGACAAACACTCCTGCCCAGCTTGGTGCCATCTGCAAACTGACTGAGGGTGCACTAGATCTTCTCATCCAGATCATTAATTAAGATGTTAAAAACCAAGAGTGTCTCCAAAACTGAGCCCTGGGGAGCACCATTAGTGACCTGCCAGGAACTGGATGTAACTCCATTCACCACCACTCTCTGAGCTCAGCCCTGCTGCCAGTTTTCTACCCACTGATGAGTGCACCCATCCAGACCAGGAGCAGCCAGTTTATCCAGGAGAATGCTGTGGCAAACAGTGACAAAGGCTTTACTGAAATCTGGGTAAACAACATCCACAGCCTTTCCCTCATCTACTGAGCAGGTCACCTTGTCACAGAAAGGGATCAGGCTGGTCAAGCAGGACATGCCTTTCATAAACCCATGCTGGCTGGAGCTGATCCCTTGGCTGTCCTGCACACACCTTTGGGATGGCACTCAAGATGACCTGCTCCATAACCTTCCCTGGCACTGAGGTCAGGCTGACAGGCACAGTTCCCCAGCTGTGTTCTCCAGGTCTGTAGTTCCCCAGATCCTCCTTCCACCCTTTTTAAACATGGGCATCACATTTGACAGCTTCCAGTCAACTGGGGCTTCTCACAGTTGTTTTATTTTTTTTCACCAGGACTACTGGTAAATGATTGAAAGTGGCCCTCAAGCTCTTTTGCCAACTCCCTCATTCCTCTAGGTTGCATCTTGTCTGGGCCCATAGACCTGTGGATGTCTAATTGGCATAGCAGGTCACTGACCATTTCCTCNAACCAAGAGTGTCTCCAAAACTGAGCCCTGGGGAGCACCATTAGTGACCTGCCAGGAACTGGATGTAACTCCATTCACCACCACTCTCTGAGCTCAGCCCTGCTGCCAGTTTTCTACCCACTGATGAGTGCACCCATCCAGACCAGGAGCAGCCAGTTTATCCAGGAGAATGCTGTGGCAAACAGTGACAAAGGCTTTACTGAAATCTGGGTAAACAACATCCACAGCCTTTCCCTCATCTACTGAGCAGGTCACCTTGTCACAGAAAGGGATCAGGCTGGTCAAGCAGGACATGCCTTTCATAAACCCATGCTGGCTGGAGCTGATCCCTTGGCTGTCCTGCACACACCTTTGGGATGGCACTCAAGATGACCTGCTCCATAACCTTCCCTGGCACTGAGGTCAGGCTGACAGGCACAGTTCCCCAGCTGTGTTCTCCAGGTCTGTAGTTCCCCAGATCCTCCTTCCACCCTTTTTAAACATGGGCATCACATTTGACAGCTTCCAGTCAACTGGGGCTTCTCACAGTTGTTTTATTTTTTTTCACCAGGACTACTGGTAAATGATTGAAAGTGGCCCTCAAGCTCTTTTGCCAACTCCCTCATTCCTCTAGGTTGCATCTTGTCTGGGCCCATAGACCTGTGGATGTCTAATTGGCATAGCAGGTCACTGACCATTTCCTCCTGGATTATGGGGGCTTCACCCAGCTCTCCAGCACTGAGTTCCAGCAGGGTATCCTGCTGACAGCCATGTTTGTATCAAACACTGAAGCAAAGAAGGCATTAAGTACCTCAGCCTTTTCCTCATCCCCTGACACTTTGCTATCCTCTGCATCCAGCAAAGAATGGAGAATCTCCTTGGCCACTTTTTTGTTGCCAATGTATTTAGAGATTTTTTTTTTTTGTCTTTAACAGAAGTGGCCAAATTAAGTTCCAGTTTGGCTTTGGCCCTTCTAATTTTCTCCCCAATAACCTCACAGTAACCTTATAGTCCCCCTCAGGTTACCTGCCTCTCCTTCCAGAGGTGGCACATTCTTTTTCTCCCTGAGCTCCAGCCTAAGTTCTCTGAAGATTTAATGAATATTGTGATATTCTTCATAATCTGATGAACAGCCAACTCTTATCTCTGTGTGTTTGTGGAAGAGTATGAAGAGAAGACGTCTATGCCAAGTAATGGCCATATGAATAATTTCTTTGTCACAAAACTATTTTGTATTTTTACAAAGTCTTGTATCCCTATGAAAGCAGAAGTTACCTAGGCAGCACATTTTGCCTCTGGGGCAGTATGCTCTTTTCTATATTTGCTTCTCCTTTTCTAGCAACAGTCTTATTTACTTTATCAGGATTCATCATTTATAATTACTTGTTAGAAGTTTTCCAACTCCACCAGCAATTATTTTGCCATCCTGCACTGCAGATTTTCACAGCTCCTGTCTACAGCTGTGGTCTTCTGAACCTCCAGAACACAGGAAAATGATATCAGATTAAATACAGGTTATCAGGCTGAAAAAGGATTAATTTCCTCT
Source organism: Rhipidura dahli (assembly GCA_013399225.1). Taxonomy (NCBI): domain Eukaryota; kingdom Metazoa; phylum Chordata; class Aves; order Passeriformes; family Rhipiduridae; genus Rhipidura; species Rhipidura dahli. Next base: position 831,353 of record VXAC01003403.1, read on the forward strand.
ATTTTGTAATAAAGATATGGCAAGAAAACATTTCTTTTTTTTTTTTTTAAATAAATAGAATGGATGCAAGATCTGAACAACAGAATGAGGTATGGGTTTGGGATTTGATTGTAATTTTAGCAAGTGAAATATGACATTAAGATTAGAAGTGAAAAATTTGCAGAAAATAAGAAAAGGTTACCTCAACTTTTTGAAATTCCAAGATGGTGTTCAAAAGAGGTATTTTTATACCCACCAGGGAGCCATACAGGGTTTATGCAGATTTGACATTTTCTTCTTTCTTCTCTATTTGTATCTGGAGCCCAGGGTGAACAACCTCCTTTGTGTTTGCTCTTGCTAAATATCTTTGTCTGGGCAGCTGTTGATTCAGGCCCCGTGAATAAATAAAATGAAGAGGACCTCCTGCATGATTCAAAAATAAATGCTATTTTCTGAACCCCGACTTGCCATTTGAGTTGTTAGCATTATCTTATTAGACAAATAAATGGCCTCATTTCCCTCCCCATGAGCATATTAGCTTTGCACTTCCAAAAGCTGCAGCAAGTGAACTTTCCTGACATTAATGGGAGGTGACGGCAGGCGAGGGAAGATGTTGCCTTTGTCCAAGAGAGGAGGAGAAGCTCTGTGAGCCCAGTGTGCCTGCAGCACTCCAGCTTCATGCACAGATTTTAGTCTCAGTGCTTGTGACTGTTACTGAGGGAAATCAAAGACAAAATCCTTTAAGAATTCTGTCCTGTCACCCCCCTGCATGCTGCCTCTCACCATTGCTTGGAAGGACTACCCATGGAAAAAACCCAGTGATCACTGGGTGCAAGTATTGGAAAATGGGGTCAGCTGACAGAAAATGCATTCATTTATAACAATTATAATAGCAGCAACAATTCCATTAGCCTTATTTTACATATGGAAATGGAGCCACTGAAAAGCACAATTTGCTGAAGCTGGGAGCACCAGCTGGGCCTGGGATGTCGGTCCTCCCCTTTTCAGGTCTCTCTTCCAATGACTAGACCAAATCTTGTGATCCCAACACATGATTGCTCCCTGATATTCTTTATTAAATGTGACTAAAACTTGTTAGGGGAGCCTCACACAGCTCTTCGAGGTTCAGGTGTCCTCGCTGACCCTCAGTTGTATTTGTGCTGCCTCTTGAAAAGCCTCAGGCACTTTGGATGAACATTCCTCCCCCACTCAGTGGCCCAGTGGCTCTGATTGTACCACTTAGCCCCCACAAGCCCTGTTCCACATCCTGCCAGCATGCTCCAAGGCTGGTGCTCTTAACTCCACCCTGTACCCATGTTTCAGCTCCTCTTCCTTTTGGACAGTCCAACACTAGGGGGGAGGGTGATGAGAAGGATAAAATCACAGAGACAATATGCCACAATGTAAGGAGACATAGGAGCTGTCAAACAGAAAGAAGAATGGATGCAGTGGCCTCACCAGGCATGGAAGAAGCTTGGGAAACCACCCTGGGTAAGGCATATATCCCAATATGCCCTGTGGGAAATATTACCCCATGGCTGTCAATCTGAACAACACGTTGGGGTCCCAGCCTCCAGAGCTGGTGCAGGTTGTGGGGGCTCCCTGGCTGGGCAGCTGCTCTGCTGCAGGGAACATGCACTCGGAGGAGGTGGGGCTGGAAGGTGTCCAGAGCACATGTCCAATGCTTAGCAGGGGTGATTTGACAGGGCTGCTGTGAACTCAGGGAAGATTACTCCAAGCAATCTCTATCCTCACCATACGTTTTAGAAAGTACAGACATTTTCAATGTTCTGGAGTTTCCAGTGTGTTAGAGAAGGAGGAAGCGGAGACAGGTAAAAGTAAATACTGCTCATGTCTACAGCTGTGGTCTTCTGAACCTCCAGAGCACCTGAAAAGGACGTCAGATTAAATACAGGTTATCAGGCTGCAAAAGGATGAAATTCCTGTTAGTCAGCATGATCAATTAAATGAAATTTAATTTGCTTTCCAAATGTATCCACAGGACAAACCCAAAGCCTCCAGATGACAAGCCCAGACAAAATGGACTGTTCTCATTTCTTTTCAAGTAAATAGCAAATCTGAACAACTTCCAGAGTTGTTGGTAGTTGTGTTGCAAAGCTGGCCCTGGCATGGTGACAGCTCGAGTGGATGGAGCTGAAGCCTGTCTGAGGAGTGCATTCCTTTGGGAAAAGCCAGGCATACACATTGAGCAGCTGGAAGACGAAAGAAATATTTTGGGGTCGTATAGACCAAACTGCCTAAAAACAGAACATGAAGTCCCAAGGAGTGCAAGTGCAGCAAGGCAGGATGAGCACATCCTGAGAGAAAAGAGGAAACTAGGTCATAAAATCTGAGAAATGAGGGGAAACCACACTTATCTTTCATTAGCAAGTCCCAGGTTACTTGGCATCTCAGATCAAGTGTCTGGTCCAGGGACGGATTTCACAGGGACCAGAATGATTCCCATTTTCAGCTCACTTTTAAGAAAAACTCAGATTTTGCAAGTATTATTCCAGAAACTGAAGGAATTTCTTACATTAGCTGTCTATCTATCATGTGTCAGCCTGGTGCAGCCACACAGCTGGGCTGTATCTCCCAGGAGAGGGGGACAGCTCTCTTTCCTAAGTGGCACCAGTGTGCCAGCCATGGGAAGTGGCAGCCTCCAAGCCTCTGGGAGATACACAAAGCCTTGGGGCACCCAAATCTTCTTAACAACTTTATTTCAAGGGTAAGACAAGCCTTAAAACAAGGTCCTGGGCTGTCTGTTGAGGTTTTTATCAAGTGTACCTTTAGCTACTTTAAGCTCAATAGGGATCTGCCTTGAAGCTTATCCATGTGAGAGCAGCTCTGACTGCAGCTGGGAGCACCACAGGGTGGTTGACTTCTCCTTGCCTGGTGAGATGCACTCAGCCTGAGTGCTCTCATTTCTCAGCAGCTATGGGGGGCTATTGCATCTATGGTTTCTCTGCTGTAAGCAGTTTCACCGTCTAAGTAGAGATGAAAACATTGGTACAAACCCCTGATTGATGAAAAAAAAAATTGTTCTACTATACAGGTATAATCAACTGATGGGAAGCACATCACTGACTACCTGCTATGGATATGAGTGTAAAAAAGAATATGCAAGAAGCCCTCATCTTTCTGGTATTTAGCTCCTTTGCTAGTGTTAAAACATATTTGTTATATTCGCCATGTCTGGTGACATGAACTGCTGAAGGGGCAGAAAAATTTTAGGACCATGCCTAGCACTGACTGTCAACTGTCCATGGTCACAAACATAAGGATGGCACTGCTCCCAGGCGCATGGCACTCTGTGGATCCATTAAAGACTAATAGATTTGGGGTAAACCACAAACTATTGGAAGCCTGTCAAACTGCCTGCTGTGCTGCTCAAAATCTGAGCTAAAGTGGGACTTCTAGAAGAGAAAGGAGAATTTATTTATGGTATGGACATCTTAGAGTCCCGTGTAATTTGTTTCTCCTCAGGGTGCTTGACCAGACCTGTATGAGTAAAGTTTGTCTGTTTGCATACTGTTATAAATTATACTGAGCTGCAACAGGTAGAGTCACTTTCTGAGATGGCTGAATATGTCTTAACTTCTTCCTTAAGGATGATGTTGTATTCTGGTAGACTGTATGAGACTTGTCACATAATGCCAGTGGTTTGAAAATTTGTGAACTTCAACTATAATTGCTTAAAAGTTAATGTTTGATAAACACATACACATTGGCTAATAAAGGTAATAAAGACTATCAGGATGTGGCTGAGAAGTGTAAAGTACATCAGTCATTTATAAGTAGCCACATTATGTTTATTTACTATTACATGAATTTTTTTTTTGCTAATACACATATATCCCTGCAAAACAGGTTTTCCCATTCCACCCACCCTTCCCACTGTCCTGTTAGACTGGGGTCTAAGGTACTCTTGCAGAATTATTTCCTTCACTGTCTACAGTTACTCCTGACTTAAAGACCCAGATTATTTATGGATGTCTTCCACATATGCAATAATGATAGCCACATATATACTGCAGAGATTTTTGTTTTCTGTGGTCATTTTGCTTATTGGCCCACCTTCCCAGGATTTATATTGAATTTCAAATTTCACATTCATTCAAGTAGCTACCATTTAATACCTTAATCAATGAATGCTTAGTAATGACAGCATGTTAAGCCTATCCATCAGGCATTGCAGGACTGCAGGCAGAAGTCGGGGGCTTTCAAAGTTTTTCTACTGAGCCTCCCCCATCAGTATCTCTGGAAGAACTAACAATTACATCCTGGAAAGCTAGGACAGATATGTGCATCTGTTTTTGCTCTACTGATTCAAAAGAGCCAGTGACCATATATTTTAGAACACTGTGTTTTTATCTGAACCCCAAACTGTTGGTTTATGGCAATTCACAGGAATAAAAATAGTCCAGGGCTGTTTCTAAATTGGCTTTTGGGTGGTATCTCATGTACAATTAATCCAGTCTCTTGATGGATGACCCTAGGTTAGCATAATCTATATTTATTTCTGGGAAGCATAATTAGTTAACATGTAATAGCTTTAAAGGTGCTTGGCATTAATAAAGTATATAGACTTAGAAAAATATGGAACTGATAGCAGTATAAAATGATAGCAAAGCTAAAATGTAGAATCTTGGCACTTACTTTATGGGTATGTAAAATGAATAAGCTGAAAATGAGATGAAACTGCTGGGGTGGTCTGCTTGCTGGAACCAAGCTTCCTGGCTCTTAATGACTTTGCCCTTTCCATAGTGCTGAGCAAGGTTTGCATCCTGCTGTTTCTTCTTGTGTGTCATTTCTAATGGGTTCAAGACTTATCTTTGTCACACTATAATTGGTTTCACTGGAAATACCTGTCAAAAAGCAAGCAGGAAATGGAAGAAAACCACCACATTTTTATGGGCTGATATATTCGTATACACAATTAACATAATGCACTATTTGTTGGGAAGAGTTTCTTGCAATGAACTCATTGACTTGATTTTTTTTTACATATTTTATTCAGATTTAGTTTCTAAATAGGAAATCTTTTTCAACTGAATCTTTATGACCTGTTAGTAAACCAAACACAAAGAAAAGGCTGTGCACTAAGCAACTGCTGTAAGTAATCAAAAGAAAGTACATATAGTACTTGTACAGATCCTTCTCAGCGTAATTCAGAGTATGTGTTCTTCATAATTTTGCAACAAAAATTGCTTCTGTGGCATATCTTCCAGGTTTAACCTGCTACACAGATACTTCTGAGTACTTGTAGCTTCTGAGCACTCATTAACTCTAGAAACTCTGCTATTCAGCAGTAACACCATCTTACCAGCACAGGAATTCAAATACTACTGGAGAGTGACTGGAGATACAGATTTGTAAATTACTTGAATATCAAATTCTCTTAAGTTTTGCTTTATTCATCTTCTAGGGCACAAAGAGAAACTTAGTTTTCATTTTTATTTGCAGACAAAGGGCCATTTTGCATTCTACCTTCGCCATCTGCTCTTCTGTTCCCTGTGATGGTGGAAGAGCAGTACAGTACTAATCTGTGGCCCACTCTGAGTACCCACAGGCTGAGGGTGGGCTAAGCCTGGAATGACATGAATGAGCTTGAAAGTATCCATCAGAAAGAACACAAATGGGTGGTAGGTAGTGAGAGTGACTAAATACAAAATCTTTCACAAAATGCTGAAGCTTTTTTTACCAAAACTTGCTGCTGCTCCAGTAGGTAATTGCTACTGAAGTAAAAAATGAGTTCATCAGACAGAGCTCCTGGCTTAAAAAGCTTGACCTATGTCATACCAGAGATCAGACTGAATGACCGAAAAATCTCTCCCTCCAGCCTAAACACAGGAAGCAATCGAAGAGAAAACCCACCACCAGCAGCAATAACAAAACTGGATCATTATCCAGTCATACACTGACTGAAATGGGACCTAATGGCAAACCGTCTGTCCTGTCCAACTTCTGAAGCTGCTTTTTGCAGCCAAAATGATCCACAACCCTTAAGTGGGAATTGTGATTAATTTCGGTCACAGTTTTATGGCTATAATAGCTGTGGCTATAACAGCTAGCAGAAAAATCAAATTCCTTTAATAACCTAACCCTATATTATCACCTCTTAATTGGATTCATCCATTAGAAAGAAGGATGGTCAAGAAGGAGGATGAAACTGATGGCAACAGCCACAAACGACACAGACCTTTCCTGCAGGGACACAGAAACTTCAAGACCCCCCAGACATCTGCTTTAAGCTTCCTTCCAGGCAGCTTTGTTGTGGACCTACCAGCACTGTAGATTAAAAACTTGGGGGTTTTTCCAATTGTATTTTATTCTCTACTCTGAAGAGGCTTTGTAAATGCTGGCCAAACATACATGGAGCAGTGCTGCAGGTTAGAGGAGGAATGATTTCTGTGTGACAGACACTGGTGCTTGCGACACCAAGGTCCGAGCGCTGCAGCCCGGCGGTTCGCAGGGACGGACCGGCTGCGGTGCGCGGTGCGGTGCGTGTCGCAGCCAGCTAACTGCGGGCGCTTTGCCCCAGGGGCTGCCGATTCGGCTCTTCGCACCGGATTAACACACAGGGAAATCGGAAGATTCTTCCAGGATTCACAGCCTGCTGATTCATCTGTTGTGGCACTGTGCTGCTGAAGTCATTACCACATGTGATTTCATTTGTGCAGTGCTAATTGTGAAAAATACACTGTCAGGTCCTTGCTTTGGGGCATGAAAGATAAACAAAGCAAATTGCTGCTGCCTTTTGGGGCAATCAAATCGCACCACCTAGGATAAATTTGGAATGGCTTGCAGATGCTGCAGTGCAGGGAGCTCAAAAGGTTCTAATCCTTATCTAGAACTTTGTATATTTTGGGGGGAGGGGGAAGGTGAGGTTTGTTTAATATCTAATTTGCACAAGGATATTGTGTGAAGGATTCCTTAACACACATAATCTTTTTCACTTTCAATCATCATACACTCCCCAATAATTAAAGAATAATAAAGTCGGATCCATGTTCTAAGGGGCACTGTTTGCTAGAAGAGTTACTCAGATCATTAACCTGAGCAGTGAAAGCAGTAAGTAGCATCTTATAAGCACCTATGAGGAGCTATCAAGCTGCCACACTGGATTAAAAACTGAAGTTGTATTACTCATTTCTGTTCCAGTTCATACAGAAATAGGTTTATATACTATGCAATTTGAAAATTACTTCGAGTTAATAATATGACATTCAAAAATTCTTAACACTTGTGTTTAAACTGCTAAGACAATTTTCTTTTCTGGTGCCTTTCTAAGTTTAGTAATGACAGCTGGAAAGACATGAATACAGCAGATCAAAGGATGAAACCTCCCTCTAAATTCTTGCTTTCTGGCAGCAAGTAGAATCTTAACTAATGAGAATTATGGGTAACTAAGATTCCCTTTTAAATAGTTGGTGATGAATTTTCAATAATATAAAATGAAAATGGACAAAATAAAACTCCATAAAAGATGCTGCATCTATTCAGGCAATAATGCGTTTGCACTTCACACCATGTGACAGCAATTAATGAGTGCTTCTGTCACCTACAGAATGCTCTGTGGGGGAACCTGTGGGCACACTTCTCTAAGCTCCCCAGCATCCACCTTCACCAGCTGCAATAGTCAAAGATGAGGGTGGAGAAGTAACAAATAGTAAAAACAAAGACATAAGATTCATAAGCATGTTTAGGATTGCTCCTTAAGCTAAGACTTTCCCTTAATATATCAGAGAAACATGAAAAGATTTCAAAGGTCTGTTTCAGGATGTGCTGTTTCAGATTGCCTTAACATCCCACACTTCTTAAAGGTCTTTTAAAAAGGTCAGGTTTGGAATTCATGCAAATTTATTCCTTTTAGCTAAAACACAAAGTATGACAGAAAGTCTTCATTTGTTGTTAGCAGTAGTATTCTTGTAGTTAGATTGATCCAAATATTTATTCAGCATCAGTATTTATGGGGTAGAACATGTCATCACCCCACCAATGCCTTGTTCTCAATTATTAGTTCTCAAGTCTGCAAGCTTCCAAATACCCTTCTCCCTCACTGAGATCCAGAATAAAGCCCCTCCTGGGCAGAGAGGAATACATGCATTCATGCAATTTTGTACCAGTTCTGCAGAGTCTTTAAAAATGTTAATACTATCAACCTGGATTTTCATGGCAATGAGGATGTAATTTAACTTACATAAACAAATGAGACCAACCATACAAACTGAATTTATTTAACTCATATGGTACAAAAAGGAATGTAAGAACTTTTGCTTTACACATGTATTTAAAATTCTTTTAAAGTATATTAATTTTAAACCCTAACATTCAGTAAGAAAGTACACTATCCAAAGCCAAGTTTAAAGACCAGTTAGGAAGTATATTTACTCTGTTACTTCACAGATTGTCACATGGGAATGTTTAAAACCCATTTTTTTCTGCATAAAAGTCAGAAAAAGCCCCTTTCCTGTGATCTCTTGTGTACTTAGTTGCAAAGTGTTCTAGCTGAATTTGAATAAATGTTCTCTTAAGATGACAAGAAACTGAAACTCAGTCTTTTCCTGCTACTCAAAGTAATGCAAGCTTTTCCACAGAATGCATTAAGTATAGTTCATCTACTTTGAGCTGGCGTTCTCAAAATGCTGTATGGGATATTTGCTCTGGCTAACTTCTTACATAATAAAAAATATGCTCATCAGAGCATAGCAAAGTGCTCTTTTAACTGTTTCATGAGCTGCTGTGTATCAACATGGCCTGGAAATGCTTCTTCAGACTTCTGAGCCGCTGTGTAACTTCTCTGAAGGTCTCCAACCTGCAAGAAACACACAAACTAATTTTGAAAAGCCAAGCACTGCAGTGTTTGCATCATGTATTCTTTGCATTCTGTGCAGCAAATTTCTGATGCTCGCAAATTTTAAACACAGCTGGTCCTAAGAGTGCACAGAGTCAGTATAAAGGCATTTGGACTCAGGATTATGTCACACTTACATCAAGGGATGAGAAGAAAAGGACAGAAATGTGATTTAAATAGGGGGAATACTTCAAGACATCAACGTAACATATTCCATTTCACATGACTTCTTGGAAAATGGACAAGGTACACACCATGCCCAGTGCTTGAAGTAAGGAGGAATAAAAACTAGAAGTTTTGCTTTTAAACTCCATAGAAGCTCTATGGAATACACAAGCACAACACAACCTCAGGCCTCTGTAAAAAACACAACTCCATGTGATTTCCTGCTTCCTCACAGAGATGCACAACAGCATTGGAGAATTAATGGTGCTCCTCTGTTGTTTTTAGAAGGAATTACTTCCTACTTAGGGAACTTCATTTTTTTCCTAAATAGACATCCTTTTTTTTTGAAGGATTAAAAGAAAAGCATCTCAGAAAGTGGGTTCAGTAAAAAGGAATTCAAGTGTCTGGGAACACATCTAGGAGTGGTAACTCCTGAGTGAAAAGGAAGAAGCTATGGACAATCAGGAGGCCTTTTTTGCCTGTGCATCACTCAACACAGCAAGAATTCTCTGAAGGAGAAGAACCCAAGGTTCTGGCCAGAGAAGTCAGGTTCTGTAAACCATGGCCTTACACTAAATGGAAGGACTGCATTACCCCACTGCACCAACACCTGGCTGATGTGGCCATCTGTCTTCTCCCATAACCTAGAAGAGTTCTTTGTGCAGAATCTATGTAACAAGGCATTTGCAGAGCAGAATTTACTCCCCAGTCATTAAGTAAAAAATGCAATTATTCAACACCCTCCTGTGTTTCACAATAGAGAGGATACCTTACAAATTAATGGGTTATTCTCTTCTTGATGCGTGTACTTCAGAATCTGCAGGAGTAGAGCTGCCCACACAACACAAAATCATAACAGATTCACAAAGGTGTAGGCACAACCAAAGGAGCAATTTTTTTCTTGTGAAAAACATAAGGACTTGTACAAGTTTCTCTTATTAACAAGAATGTTGGACACTGTTATTACGGTGTCTTACACAGTCTGGATGAGAAAAATTAATAACACAAAAACTGCAGAGGTTGTAAAGCTGAATAACAGACTTTCCTATTGAGATCAGTAAGATATTATCAGTAAAGAATATTCTTTCTATCATTATTGATTAATCACATGATATTATTTTACTTCTCATTCTGAAAAAGCTTATGCTTGTAAAGACTGTAGATGGAATCGTTAACAAATAGTTCATTTTCCAGGCATTTGGACAATTATGTAGTTACTTCATAGCCAGATGGCCTCATTTAGTCTCAAAAGCAAACACTGGAATGGCTCCTTTGACACAATTTGAGGTATTAAAATGAAAATGTAATTTAGAATTTTCCTTGAGTTTACGCACTCTGCATTCTTTTGTCTTATCTATCTGGAATTTTCAGTAATAACAATAAAAAACCACCTGCTTCACCAAGGCTCAATTTTCAGATTACAAGAACAGGAAAATGCATTACCTTCTCTGAGAGTATGGCAACATTGAAATGGGGCTCATACATGTGAGGTGCTAAAGATGAAGCAGTCTGCAGCAAAGCCCTTGCCTATGCAGAGAAATAAAAAAATAATACAGTGAAATCTGGGAGAGAGACTAACAAGAATCTAATGCAATATTCATATTCTTGAAAGAAATCATTGTATGTTTTCTTCACTGATTTTTTACTAAGAAAGCCATTTTCAAAAAGGTTGCACCAATAGTGAAGGCCTAACACAGTCAAATAGCATTGAAATGAAAAAAGACTTTTGGTTGAGTCATAAAAAAAAAATACTGGGACATACTCCATTAAGCAATTCAATTTTAAACACTAAAGAAAATACATCAAGTATATTAAATAAACCCTAAATTATTTAAAGAACACGCTGTTGTATTTATCTGTTGTCTCTGACAGCTCTGTCTTAAGCATTCCTGAAACCATAAATTTTATCATATAAATGACAACTTTCACAGACAAACATTTTAATAAAATCGGGGTTTTTTTCTCACTAGCAAAATAGAGGCACAAAAAAGTAAAACAAACTAAGTACTGAGTGTATGCTGTAAATCCAATACAAAATTAAGGCTCGCTTGTGAAAGACTTTACTATAAAATGGAGAACTTAAAGGGGTAAACTCCAAAACTTTTAAAAACAAAAGTAACTGTAAACTGTTGTAAAACTGAGCAAGGAACTTATTAAAACTCCCTACCTCTGCAAAATCTGAGTACATGTGACAGTACTTATGAAAGAACATTGTGAAATAATATCCAAGATAAGCAAAATATTATGCCTTTTTTTATTCTTCTGTGCATAATTTTATTGTCAAGATGACCCCAATTTTTAATTATACATGTGATACAGGAAGACAACTGAAAATTTTAAGCTAAAAACTAAAGTGGACAGAAAGCTATTCTAATGGAAAGACTCTGTAGTGCTAGGTATGCTCCACTAGGGAATTAAATGTCTATACATTTACTGATTATGAAACTGAAACTAAACCCAAAGTTTACTTGTCACTGGAAACATCCAGTTCTGGGTTCATTTCAGTGTTTCCATGGTAATTGCCAGGTTATCTGAATGAAGTTAACTTCTCTCTAAGAGAATTGGCTCTTTAAGAAGGTATTTACAAGTCTTTATAATTTATTGTAGCTCTGTGAGGTAGATATGAATCCATCGAATTAGCTCCCTCTCATGAGGTTTAAAACAAGCCCACAATAGTTCAAACTGTCCAAAAAACACATATTCTTTTTCCCTGCACGTGTATAAAAATGGTTACATCTAATCCACCATGCATGTCAGTTATACACCTAAGCACAATACAGCTCAGTGTACTCACACTAGGTAAGACCTACCACCAAACTTACTGACACAAAAGTATTTATCAAGAACCTGATGCTTTGTGACTGTCTTAGGTTACAATGTAAGATGTAACCAAAAGTACCTATTCTATCACCATCTGTTGAAACCAGGTGGGGCAGGGTTCTTTATCTCTTCCATGACACATCCCTGATAACTCCCTCCAGGGGTTTTCTTCTGCTAATGGGCCATCCAGCCTCACTGCATGACTCGTGGAATTACATCATCCCACTGTGAGATGCTCCACCCAGGGGGAGGAGCCAAGCATTCCCATATGGATGTAATCTGAGGTTTGGAACACCACACTCAGCCCTTACCTACTGGATTCCCAGAGGACAGGAGCTACATAATCACCTCTGGATGTTCAGAGGAGGATCAGACCCTTCTACAGGATCACTGCTTCAACAGAACCACATCTATCACCTCAAGAGAGTTGCAGCCACTATTTAATTGGACTGCGACCACCACCCTGCCCAACAGGGTGTCAGGTTGTATCTTGGCTCTGTCAGTGTTTTTGTACTATTGCATTTATTTTTAATTTTCCTATTAAATTGTAGTTCTGATTTCGAGTCTCTCACTGGTTTGCTCTCAAATTAGTGCAGTGACAAAATTTCAAAGCAACCTCCTTGCTAAAAAAACCCAACTTTCAAAAGCTAATCTGAGTGCTCTCTTCTGCTACCCAACAAAATTATATTATCTACATTAATAAACTGAATATACAGTCAAAGTTGTCATTTAAGTGACAATTACAAAGTCATGGGGTTTACTATCAATTAAACAAAAACATGTCAACAACTGCAAAGCCATTGTAAACTTTGCTTGTCTTTAATGATTCGCTTGGATATGCCAAAGAATGAGCAGTTTAATGGGAGATGGCATGACCATATGAATCTTACACTGAAACATGTATAATAGATACTCATGTTTTCTGCCAGTAAGTTAAGACATAGATATGATGCCTCCACCTCAGAGAAATGACGTTTGTTAAATATAAAAGGGCTAAAGCATTCTGTTAGGCAGAGATTCAGCACTGACCTGTTCAGTGTGACCTTTTCGCATTTCCAGCACAGCCAAGTTGTTGTAAGCTTCTGCATAGTCGTTATTGTGGACTAATGTTAGCTTGAAACACTGGTAAGCCAGATTCAGGTCTCCTATGCCCTAAAAGTAAGACTGTATTTTCATTTGTGAACAGGTTGGAAACAACATGCACCTGTTTTCTGGAGTATCTTTTCACCCCAAAGTATGAAAATGGCAGGCAAATTACAACATAAACATGCTGATCAGAAACGTATGTGCTTTCTTTCAGATCCTCTAATTTTTTCCTTATTCTTTCTCTAGACAGAATCATTTCTCTCCAGCACAAACTTCTGTGCTCCAAGTGATACTGAGTTCATCTAATTTAACTTTTAGATCATTGAAGTGTCATCTGAAGATAATGCTATCTGCTACTGTCTATAGCAGGGTAAGAAAAACTGAGCTGTCTCTGGAGTGGAAGTCATCTTGACTCTCTGTCTCTATACATATTGAACTTCAGGGAGATTCACTTCTCAGATGGAGCAGCTGACTACTACCACTGCAGTGTTATGACTGACACTGTCACAGCATCAGGTTAAACATCAAAAGTGACAAATGCTGAAAAATACAGGCACATCAGTTCAAATTTCAATGTTTTAGGCAGTATAAATTACTGTGTTTATGCTAGTTGCAGTACAAGCAAGACAGTTGTGCTTCTGACTCAAATCATTATCAGCAATTGAAGACAACTCATGTTAGAAAGCTGTCAAAAACTGAATTCAGCAAACTTATTCTGGGCATGCAGCTAAAGAGAAATCTAACACAATTTCTTGAAGAACACCTGCAAAAATGGGCAAGAATTTAAGAAAATCTGTGTAGAAATTTAACAAGGTTTATCACACAACAACACAATATTTCTATAGCTGCCTCTAAGAGAGGGGAACATACCTTCTCAACTAAGGCCTACTTAGTGGTTTAGTATTGGCTACTTGCTGCTCAATGTGTATTTTTAGGACAAGATAATAGTTCTAATGCTCCATGTAAAACAAATGACAGTTCCTAGAAAAGTATCTTGAATTCCATTTTTTTTTTTGTCAGATTAGCTTGTTTTGCAGCCAAAGCCTTCAAAGGCTGGTATATGTTGCAAGCTTCTTAGAAAGATGGGAAGGTTAAAGGCAGTGGGGAGTGAGCATCTTTTAGCAGGAGAAAGCCACATTCTGTAAAGTATTTTTCTCTTTCTGTAAAGTTTTTTTCTCTTGCTGTTTCTTCCCTACTGAAGTGCAAATAAACACTTTGTTTGTACTGGACTTTATCCTGTACACCATATGGTTTTGTATTTACAAATAGGGAATTTGTAGGGAGTACAAATTGTAGGGAGAGTAGGGAAATTACTCCTTCCTAGGTTTTTTTTTTTACATTTTTTATAAATCATATTTATTCAGAAAGCTTGTTAATATTTTTCATACCACAGCCACGTGTCCCAAGTTGTACCACACATCTGCTGTCTCCTCCTCATTTTCAGCCAGAAACAGTGCCCGTTCAAATGAAGACAGTGTCATATCATATTGCTGGGCATAGAAGCAACAGAGGCCCAGATTGTTAAAGAGCTGGCAGTTATAAACACCCATCTGCAGGAGCCGTCTAGATTGAGAGAAAACATTTGTTTCATTTATTTCAAGTAGGAGTTTTACTCTAAAAGACAAAGTTCTCTCCTCTTTTCTCCCTGTTCTGAGGGGGTATAAAAACCAGGTGTTATAGTCTTACAGTTGATAGTTTCATGGAGGGCAGTGCAGGGTATTTTGTATTGGAATCCAAACTGTGCAAAACAGTCTCTGTAAATTAGGAACTTGTGTCTTCTTGACTGGGTCACATGATCTGATTTTACTGTAAGAAAGAGCTGTAGCAGACTATCTGTTTCCTCCTTCCAATCCCTCAACATCAATCAAGCTGTAGTTTGTTGCAGTTTATAAAACTCTTTAAGACTCCAATTTCTTTTCATTGATTTCCGTCCTTCGGTACTTATCTAATTAGTAATAGTACATTTAGATGTGAATCTACATTAATCTTACACATCAAGCATAATTCAGATTTTGATTCACATTGATATTGTTTAACGTGTCATTTAAAATGGAGATGTATTATAAAAATTCTGTTTATTAATATTCATAGGAAAAACAGAAATGCTACAGGGCTAGAGAAAAAGAGGGCTGCTGTCTGCAGCATGACTGTGAGTTTCTGAACCTAAAGCACAAAAGAGCTCAAGTCCAACAGAAATGTGATGGTAGTGCTCTTATTGACCTAATCTGCTCTCAGTGAGAGAACCTCAGGCTCCTTTGCACTGACTGTATTGAAATGAAAATCAAGCAGCCGTGTTTGACACTATCTTCTCACTGCTTTCAGTAAAACACACAGGAAGACCAGCCCACGTTCCAAGTCAGGGATTTTGTGGTCACAACTCCTAGTCACTTAAGGTGGAGTAAGGGCTGAATAGGAAGTCCTTGTGCCTTCTGTATGCAATTGAAGTTGAAAGTAAGATCCACTGTTTTCAAACTGCCTCTGCTGTGAAAGAACTCTCCTTGTTTATTAGGTGAATGGTAACTGTTTTGACAATCTTTGTTGATACTTCTACATACTCCTCAGGTAATGATTACAAGTTTGCAGTGATGTAATTATCACTGTATAAGAAGATACAAAAGTTAGTAAACTGATTTTATGGTGATATTTGTCCAAATGCTCATTCATCCTCCTATGCCTGTCTCCTAATTAATTTTTTTTTCTGCATTACAAAAATCAACCCTTTATATTACCTTCCCACATATTCTGTTTCCCCTCCTTCCCTCTCCACAAGTACAGATACCTGTAAAACCGCAGGGCTATCTCAGGTTGGTCTGAATAAAAATGGTTACTGCCAATGCATGCAATGGCTTCCACGTGAGTATTGTCTTGTTTTAAGACGTCCTTATAGTACTCTGCAGCCGAGGAGATATTGTTCATTTCCTATACAATTGGACAAAAATTCCAATTACTTCTACTGTTTATCACCTATTTTTAATGTGGAACTTATTAAAATGTTAATCTACTGAGTACTTTATCTATGCCCTATACAGTATCTAACTGAGATGAATTACACACGCTCTTAAAGCTCTCTGATCATACCATTCAACACCATTGTTCTGCATCTTCACAAGTAACACACACATCCATGAGAGGAATGCATATTCATTTAGTAGTAACATCTGTACCTGAAATTTACTCTATGCCATAGGTACGAAGAGACTTATTTATTTTTAGAAAAAGAGACACCCTTTTGTATTGGGTTTGGAAGTTGAAGGGGGACTACAGGGGGTGGCTTCTGTGAGAAGCTGCCAAGGCTTCCTCCATGTTCAGCAGAGCCAATGATAGCTGATTCCAGGATGGACCCACCGCTGGCCAAGGCTGAGTTCATCAGAGAAGGTAGTAACATATCTGTGATAACATGTAATATATTTAAAAAGGAAAAAAAATATTATTGCACAGATGTAATTGTGGCCAGGAAGAGAGGAGTGAGAATGTGTGAGAGGAACAGCTCTGCAGACACCAAGGTCAGTGCAGCAGGAGGGGCAGGAGGTGCTCCAGGCAGCGGAGCTGATTTCCATGCAGCCTGTGGTAAAGAGCACGGTGAGGCAGCTGTGCCCCTGCAGCCCATGGAGGTCAATGGGGCAGCAGAGATCCACCTGGAGCCTGTGGAGCAGCCCCATGCTGCAGCAGATGGATGCTCAAAAGAAGGCTGTGACCCTGTGGGGAATCCATGCTGGAGCTGGCTCCTGGCAGGACCTATGGCCCCATGAGGAGAGGAGCCCACACTGGACCAGGCTCACAGGCAGGACTTGTGACCCCATGGGGCCCCATGCTGGGGCAGGACCAGGTGCAACAGATGTTTGTCCCTTCTTGCACAATGCCTTGTGATACCCAGAACTGTGCAGTCAGTTTCCCAGCATGGTAACACACAACAGACTTACTTCCCCAGTCAATGTCTCACTTATTTTCAGTGCTTTTTAAATCAACTTATTAATTGCTCTGAACACAAACAAGAATATAATTGCACATGAAGATCTCTTATGTGCCTTTGAAAACAGGAATCATGGATTTACCAAAACTTGTACTACCTAGGATATGCCACTTAAGAGAACTGTATTGTATACAAATATATATCTACAGCTTGGATGTGTGCTACTTGGAAGATGAATTAGGGTAACCTCACTGCTGTAAAGGACAGTGCACTTTTTCTTAGGGGTGCAAGGCCCTGAGAACCCTATCTCATACAACAACAACAAAAAAATTAAAAGATCAAACTCACTTCTATGTTAATACAGGAACAATTTCTACCTGTGTGCTATAGATACAATGTGCTCCCAACATAACTATAGAATAAGCTTTTATATAACCTCAGCAGAGTATTTAGCTCAAAAAAAAAAAAAAAAGGATTTCTTGTGATTAAAGGAAATAGTAATAAAGCAGACCCTTTAAAAATTATGGGTTTTTTTAAAACCAAAATGCTCTACAACTCTTCATACTGTCAGCAGTTAGTGACAGAGAAGAAAAGCTCTGATTATATATATTATATATATTCCACTTGTGAGTCTGTGTAATGAAAGCAGCCCTGTGTTGCAGTACAAATCTTTGCTAATGAAGCTATAATCCTGCACTCAGGTGTCAGTGCAAAACTAGATCCTATCCAGAATATGCTGCTCTTTAATAATGCTTTAAAGGGTTATGCAATGCTATATAGGGTTCTGCAAAGTAATATCCATACTTAAAACTATTCAACAATTCAGAAAGAAAACTCTCCAAAAATTATGCAGCTGTTTTCCTTGCTGAAGGACAAAAAGGATTTAACATGAAAATGGATTAAGGCTTAGGGGTTAGATGAGAATGATGAGAACAGGATAGAATGCCAAGCATGAATATAGACAAAAAAATAAATTCATTTCTTTGGTTTTAACATTTGTTCTGGAATAGCACATTACCAACTTTGAGTGAAAAACAATATTAAGTCCACTGTTTGACATGAAAATACACAACTTTAAAATACAAAATACATGGTTACCAAGCTAAAGTGAAACTAGTTTAAAACTAACCCTACTTAATACAACATCTACTTCCTAACTAAGAAACATTCACATTCTAACTGTTCTCAGAGGCTTAAAAACCTAATGGTAACACACTGTGCTAATAAAAACAACATAGACAAATGAACTATTTTGCTGTTTAATTTTGCTTGTTGGTAACTTGAGCAGTTTTAGTATGATGAAATATATATAAAGTAGTCCCAGCTGCAAGGAAAATATCTGGACAACTTGACTTACTGTGGACTTGCTTCTGCATGCCAAGGGCAAATGGGATCTCACTGGTGTGATTAACCATTGAAACAAATAAGGCTGCAGGGCTCCCCTGACATTACCTTGGTACCTTTGTGGAAAGTTACCTGCCTTGCAGTAGTGACATTGACAATCAGGTTTTTGATGACCTGACAGTTGTGTTCAACTACTGACTCTTTTTCTTGCTCAAGCAGCTAAATTTGGCCACTATAAGGACTGCATAGTGGGTGCATACCTCATAGATTCTGGCAATTCCACAAATAAGAGTCACTTCTCCAGGAAATCGTTCTAACCCTTGCTTGAAAAGGTTCAAAGCTGTTACAGGCTGATCCAAGCGCAAATACACCTAAGCAAATAAAAAGTGTATATAGATGTCAAATGTCTGACTTTTATACATGTGCTGGTGTTTAACAAGGGAGATAAATAAAAGGGATGACACCTCCATTTATGCAGTAAACCATTAGCTGACATGATGAATAATACTGAGAAAATAATGGAGTGAATACTGAATAAATCTGTGTAATGAAGATAAAATAGGCTACTTAAGATAATTAAATTTACCTTATACCATCTATACACAATTAATTTGAAGATTACTAATTAAAAATATCTTGTTATTTATTATCATATATAATATACTTTGACACTGAGGTGAAGGTATCACCTTGAATACTTCCCTGTTTAATGCATCTTCAAAAACTTTTGTTTAGGCTTTAAAGAACTGGATTTTCAGGTTGATAGTGCTGGAGTATCATAATGTTTTACTTAGACAAATAAGACTGCACTGCACAGAGCAGAGACACTTTCAAGTTTCCTTACTGCTCCCCTGTCACAAACAATAAAATCCTATGGAAAGAGGGCAGTTTTGCCTCTGTGATTTTGGTTTCTGTGTTAATTATGAAAATGTGCAATGTGGATAGTAATTGTGTGAGAACCAGGCATCCAATGTATTGCAATGTGTTGACAGGGACCACCTCTGAAGCTGTCACTGTAAAGCCCTCCTGCTGTGGGGTGTGGTAAACACAGCTACAGCAAAGGGAAAAACCCTGCACACATGCTTTGGGAAACTAGAATGATTTATCTATCTCCCACTGAGTGGAAAAGGATTTTGTTGAAGAAATAGTATATTAACTTGTGCTAATATTTGACACCTTGAAAAAAGGGAAAGAATCTGTGACGGGTATCCTGATACAAACATTTTTGTGATGAAATATTGAGATAAAGGTCAATGTTAACTGAACACCTGAGAAAACTCCAACCATGATTTCTGCTTTTGCCCTTGAACTTCATGGACTTCTGTCTGTCAACAATCAAAACTGTACATTGTTTTTCTGCAATCCCATAGATATATACTGCTGTAGACATTTGCAAAGAATTCCTTCCCATGAGCACTCAATGACATATTTGATTGTCAAAGAGCTGTCAACTGTGACTGTCTTCCAAGAAAGGGATTGCCATTCCCAGTTGGTCATTGGCAAAATGAAAAAAAAAATACAGGCATTTTTTATACTTGTTCTGCTAATGCCAATTGCATTTCCTGTATTGAGCTAGAAAACTTCTAGCCTTCTTGTGAAAATCTATAAAAGAGCAAGGGTTTTGGAGGGCATGGTGCTTAGTAGACTAGAACTGCACTAATTACATCATTAACCATGAATGACACATCCAATTTAAAAAATGGACAGTGGGAAACTCCCCTAGATCTGCTCTTCTTAAAATATTTTTATCTTCATTTATGAAGTATGTTTTCTGAGCATTAATAACTTAAATCTGCTCTGCTGATTTATCTGGAGGTTCACTCCAAAGGTGCACTCATTACAGATGCTAGGACCACACAGCCACAGTAGTCTACTATGTAATTCCCATACCCAGTGTGATATCACACTGTCCAACATCTCTGCAGACTGTAGAGCTGTTCTCTAGGTAAGTGGCAAAAGAAATTAAAAAACAGGTGAGGCAATTCCCATCTACTTGCAGTTGCTGTGGGGAGACCTGCTCTTTAGTAGTACTTCAGCTATAGTGATTATGGTTTATATTCTAAAAGCAGAATGGCTCCATTCTCTTTTTGTTCTCTTATCTCTTGTAAAAATATCCCATTTCTAGCTCTTCTAGGTCATGAAATACTTTTTAACTTCTCAGCAGGCCCTGACTTCTTTAAAGACTCCCACTTTTTCATTTTTCTTTTGGACATTTACCTTTTTGCAAATTACATTTCAAGGAAGAGATCGCTGCCAATAAAATATTTTTTAAAACCCAGACAGCTGTTGCAATAATGAATATAAACAAAACTAACTAGTACCACAGTATCAGTATATTTCCACGGAACTTTATGCAATCTTATTATTTTTAATGGCTGTGTAACTCAAGTCTGATTTTTTCAGTTCTGTTAGATGGAGCTGTATCTCAGTTCCCTACTCCATCGCCTGTCCACTGACAGTCACTAACTCATGCTGTGCAATGTTTTATACTTGAGCAAGCTGGTTACTATAGAGAGGGAGGTGGAAGATCAAATGCAATTCCTGCACAAGCTAATACTGATGTGGGGGGATGCAAATCTCCTGTAATGAATCACTGTTTGTTAATCCAATTACTCTGCCAATTTAATAATTCTGTGTAGTTCATGGAGTGAGTCCAGAGAAGGGCCAGCAAGATGATTAGAGGGATGGAGCACCTCTCCTGGGAGGAAAGGCTGAGATTTGAGTCAGCCTGGAGAACAGAAGGATGCTGTTCATCTAATTGCAGTCTTCCAGTATATGACAGGACCCTACAAGAGAGCTAGAGAGGGACTTTTTACAGGGACATGTAGTGACAGGACAAGGGGGAACAGCTTAGAACTAAAAGATGGTAGGTTTAGATTAGATAGTAGGAAGACATTCTTCACTATAATGGTGGTGAGGCACTGGAACAGGCTGTCCAGAGAAGTTGTGGATGCTCCATCCCTGAAAGTGTTCAAGGCCAGGCTGGATGGGGCTCTGAGCAACCTGGTCTAGTGGAAGGTGTCCCCGTCCATGGTGGTGGTGATGGGGGGGGTTGGAACTGGATGGTCTTTGGCATCCCTTCCAACCCAAACCATTTTGTGATTCTGTGTATTTTGCAGAATGACTCATAGAGACAGGAATCTAAAACTACTAAGCTTAACTGGGTCAATGAACTTCAAACACAGTACTGAAGAAAAGTCTCTAGTTAGCAACGATGACCATTTAAATACAAACCAGAAATTGCTTAAGAAATGTAAAGCACATATTAATATCTGAATTATCCACTACCAGTGATGACTTTTAGACAGGCCTGTGACAGCTGGCTTAAGGGGAACTGCTAAAGAGCAACTGGTTTCATCTCCTTCTAGGACATGATGCAAAAAAATGCAGTTTTAGTTTCTCACAGGCCAGCTTTTCTTGAATGTCTTAGAAAATTTTTAGAATCTAATGTGTATCCTGGTAAACAAGCAGTTCTGAGATTCAGCTGTGCCACTTTCTCTTTTAAAGCTTTTAATGCCTTTATTTTGACAGAACATTCCCTGTTTCAAGGTCTCTGATTGCTTCCTTTAAGCTCACTTTGCTTAGATTTTGCTTGTGAAACTAGGATTTTGAGCTTCACTCTTTATTTACAGATTTATTGCATTAGTTTCCTAGGAGACCATATATAGTCACATTATTCTTCATACTGGAACTCCAATAATTTTTTAGCTACATAATCCTCACTGGAGTTTAGAACAAAGAATCCAGTAATACAGGACTTTTTTTAAATCTTGTTTGTGAAATCTGGGAGCTCTAAAATAATTTCCTAAATGATCAACTTCCACTGCAACTGCTAGCATGTATTGCCTCAGGCATGGAGATCATATACTTTTAAACACAGTGATGTATCTGTGACTTACTTTTGCCAAATACAAGATTGTATCAACCATGTCCTGCTGCTTAAGGGCTGACTTAAATTGTTTTTCGGCTTCACGATATAATCCCAACCTAAAGAGAGAACAGATACATATAGAAAGTAGTTGTTTGTTGGGGTTTTTTAGGTTTTTTTTTAGAGCTTATTAAATAATGATGCAGTGCACACTAAATCAAACATAAACTGCCTGAAAGCACACTTTAATAGCACATATTTGTGTGCATGTTAACAAAAACATGTCATTATATAAAGACAACAAAACAACACTCAAAACTATGAAAAAGACAAATCTGTGAAATTTGGCCCCCTCTTATACATGCAGCCTTCTGGTGCTATGTAAATAATGATGTGCTCATATTCACAGGACTTCCTTCTGCTCTTAGAACAGACAGTAAAAAAGCAGTTAAAGTCTCAACTTTACCCAAACTGATTCAGACCAAAATTTCCTCACACATGGCAAATACTCTCCACTGTGAACGAACATCATAGAAGTCTATTTCATCTCAAAGGCGTTTATTTTGTATAATTACAGTCAAATAGTTTGCAGTAATCTATAAAAGTTACACAACTAAAAATTAAGAGGACTGTGCAATTTCAGCAACAGAAAATAGTATTATTTCTCATATACAAATTGCCTTTTGTTTCCTTCAGCCAAAGAGCACATACTTGCTGAAGAAATGCAAAGCACAAACAGAACAAGCCAATTAAAACAAAGAAATACAGCCAATGGGGAGATAAGGTATTTTGGGATCCTGAAAGTCCATGTACCTGCTTGGATGCATTAGTCTCTATAACACGATTAATAAAAATCCTGAAAATAATGAATGATCTCTAAGCTCATGTGTTGGGTTGGCATGAGAAGGTTTTGGTAGCTGGGGGGCTGCAGGGCTGGCTTCTGTGAGAAGCTGGCAAGTCTCTGATGTGTGACAGAGCCAATGCCAGAAGGCTCCAAGACAGACCCACGGCTGGCCAAGGCTGAGCCCACCCCTGATGGTGGTGGTGCCTCCATAGGAATAATGGACATACAGGGATAATACACTTAACAAGGAGGAAAAAACAGTGCAATGGCAGGCAGAGAGAGGAGTAAGAATATGTGAGAAGAGCCCTGCAGATACCAAAGTCAGTGCAGAAGGAGCAGGAGAAGGTGCTCCAGAAATTCCTCTGCAGCCCATGGTGAAGACCATGGTGAGGCAGCCGTGCCCTTGTAGCCCACGGAGGACTATGAGGATGCAGAGATCCACTTGCAGCCTGTGAAGGAACCCATGCTGGAGCAGGTGGATGTCTGAAGGGGACTGTGACCCCATAGGATGCCTGTACTGGAACAGACTCCTGGCAGGACCTGTGGCCCTGTGGAGAGATGGAGCCCACACTGGAGAAGGTCCACTGGCAGGACTTGTGACCCCGCAGGGGTCACTCCTGCTGGAGCAAGGGAAGAGTGTGAGGAGTCCTTCCCCTGAGGAGGAAGGAGCAGCAGAGACAAACCAACTGCAGCCTCCATTCCCTGCCCCCCTGTGTTGCTGGGGAGGGAGGAGGTAGAGAAAATAGGGAGTGAAGTTGAGGCCAGGAAGAAGAAAAGGGTGGGGAATTGTTTTAAGAATTGCTAATATTTCTCATTACCCTACTCTGATTTGATGCTTGCGTGTGGGGTGCCAGCCTGAGGCCTCAGCACATTTTTAACTGGTACTTCTTGGGCAATGTAATTCTGGCAGAAAGTGTCTAACACGAATATTTTATTCTGTATTATTTCATCAATCTGAAGCCCTCATTGACAGGTTATTTCTCAAACTAATACTGTAATATTTATTTTATGTGGTCTGTTTTAACAATAGTTCTTTTCATTTATTGACTTTTCAAATAATGACTTTAAATCTATTAACAAAGGCAAAATTGCAACTAATTCAATTACTCAGTATGGATGCCTTTACCTCAAGCAGTGGTCTCCTTATACATTAAAGGAGATTTAACTGTAAGCACAGCACTCTCCTACGAAACACCTTCTGAGCTATTTCTGTGTTCAGCATTGCACAACACACCCAGCAGTACAGGTCCTGCACTCACACTCACCACAGAAGAAATGAACAATGGCTTACCTATAGTAGCACTTCCCAATTTGGACTTTCCACCACCAGTCCTTGAATTGTGCATGCTCGGTGGCAAGGGCTGCCAAATCTAGAGCCTTCCAAAACAAACCCATCATCTTAAAATTAATACCATCAATTACACAAAGAAAACACTGTAAAGATCTTTCTAAAGAGAAAATTTTGAACAAAAGTCCAGTTAACCTAAGTTGGAAGCACAGCTTTTTGTTTACTACCTTTACAGTTTAGTGCATAAAATAGCTGACAGGATTATTTGTCCCTATAAAAATAAGAAATCCAAACAGCTTCTTCTAAATCAAAGAGAAAATAGAAAATTAATTTGATCAGACTCCTGCAGTGCCACTTCAGAATATGCTGTCTATTTGTTTAAGCAGAAACACTTTTTCCAAGCTTCCCATCCTTGTTCAGTAAAAGTTGTTAAAACTATGTAAAAATAAACTGAAATAAACAAGTTCAGCAAGTTTGAAATACTGTAGAAATATTCATCTCATTGCTAATATGAGGTTGCCGTCACTTCTGGAAACTCTCAAATGTGTACAGTAAGAAATATTTCTTCCTTTAAAAAGTCTATTATGTAAATAATTATTTTATTACAGGAAAAAAAAAAAGAAATAGTCTAAGAAATAGATATCTATTAAACATGGTGGAAGTCTAAAATCTCTTTTGTCTACCGTAAGCAGGTAAGCTAATCAATGTGCTCTGATCAGCCACCACAGACAGAATCTATGGCCTTTCATGTTTTAGCTATAATTTCAACACCTCTGTTAAAACAAATATATGTCTGTTCTGTATCACAACCTACCATAGAAGCACTTGTGCTTCTTTTTTTTTTTTTAATTTCATTTTTTCTCAGAACATATCAAAACCATGCTACGTTTGTTATATTTTCAGGATATCATCAGAAGTAGGGTAAAAAGCTTTAACACAGTATTTTTATAGCAAAGAACCGACCTTTCTTTCCTGGCTTTTTTGGTAAACATTTTGCAGACCAAAGGAATCAGAAACAAGTTATCTATCAGGAACAACATGTAAAAGTTCTGTGCACTGGTTACTCAGTAGCAGAGAAACAAATAATTACAGGAGAAATTAATCTGAATATTGAAATGCTGTAAGAGCCCAGTTTGGTGACATCTGTGCCTACTCTGGACTCCTGTTCTTTCTGCTAGCAAAATGAGGCTGCAAGTAGTCAGTGAGTTTAGATTTGACATTCTGAAGAAAAGTCATTGGAGCTTTGACAATTTAGACAAGTTGCTCTCTTTTGGTTTTGGAAGAAAGAATAATTTGCTTTCTGTAGCAAGTCAGGATAAGTAGCTGCATCCGTATTATCCCTAAGAGAAAGAGACAGCTGTTACTCCCTGCCTGTGACAGGAGAGAGAAAGCTCAGGTAAACCTACAACTCTGAATTCACTGTTTCTTCAAGTTAGGTGAAATCCTTGAAGGCATTAGATGGCAGCTCTTATCTTGGTTGCCCTTTGTTTCTTAATGTCTTTGCAAATTGCACAACAGGGCCTTTGGATGCTACAATGGGGAGGAAGCTTGATTCAAGACAGAAATTGTTGGATTCCCTTCTGGACAGATTCTTCGTTTCATAGGATGGTACACAAGCAATTTTGTCCTAGTACTGGAAAATCTGTGAAAGTAGTTGATGTTAAAACATTGGTTACTTTTGTTGCATTTACAAACATATAAACAGTGTGTGCGACTGTCAAATACCACACGTGCTACTAATGCAGCAGGAGCAGCCACTTCAGAGGAGTAAGGATCATACTGCAAACACCATGCTTCAAAGAGCTTTCCTCAGAGTTCTCTGATGGCAAGGGCTCAAGGAGGACTGAGTTTCAGAAAAAGATCCCTTCTGTAACTACACATTCAGGTTTCTTTCTGGTACCCTAATTACTTCTGATAACTATTTTATGCAAGGCTAACATTTTTGGCTCTGATTGGAAAATGGGAACTAAGACTGCTTCAGGCTCAGTAGACAGTAATATCAGCAGTTTATCTGTTGGTGCAGATCCTGAACTCTTCCTGGAATCTTCTACCAACATCAAGAAACACAGTATGACTTCACCTTGAAATTAGTTTATGAAATTCAATCCTGTTTTTATACTTTCCGAGTAATGAAAAAGGAAAGGAGTAGGAAGATCCCGTTTCTGGTACTTTACAAGCAATTACAATAACTTCAATCAACAAATACTACCAAAGTTACAAATACTTCTAAAAAGTGTTTGCCTGAGAAGGCTTTGCGCATGCTGAGAGTTAAAAATTTCTGCTGGTAGTACAAAAAAATCTTTTGACAATGAGGCCCTTGAAATGTTAGTAAATAGATTAAAATAGTCTTTTAAAAGTCAAAGCTTTCAACTTGCCATGTCAATACCAACTGCTAGCATATTTAAATTTCAGTTTGCTGCAAACTTTGGGTTCTTAATTGCTCACTTTGGGTATAAATCAATGTTCAATCTGCACAACATGTTAAATTAAAACCAGTCTATAACAGCAGTAGGGATATGCCTATCCTGCACTCCTGTGCATTGCTGAATGTCGGTGTAGTCATATTAACAACTGGAAAGGAAAAACAGGATGGATTTGGAATTGGCAGATACTGGTGTGACCTTTTAAGGATTTTTGATTCTAATACAGATATCAGTTCAAAATCTACACTGCTTGTCCTTAAAGTTTTAATAAACTTTAGGATATAACTCATTATCTGGACATACTGATGTGCTGAAGTTGTTACTGTCTAGAGCACTTAGCATACTCAAGTATGCAGAGTCCATTTCAATAACAATCTTAACCTTGAGAAGCTTTTGAGAAAAAAATTATTTTACTCTCAGTTCTTACGTTTGTGCAAATAAAAGTGGTAAAACCCCTGATACTTGGTGGATTTTCTGTTTTTTTTCAAAAAAAAGTTTTTTCTTAAAGAATGAAAATAATGTAGATTCTTTAACTGTATTTAGCATGATTCTGAGTTTCATATTTTTACCATTACTTTCCTTAGCTAAATTGTGTTATAACTAAGACTTCCAAACTGTCTACCAGCTGTAACACAGTATAAAACAGCTTGTAGGTTGTGGCAATTTACTACTGTATTGCAAAATTAAATTGGTAAATGTATAGTTGTTTGAAATAGCAATTTCATACAGAGTATTGTATGTGCCAAGAAATTAGATAGATGGAAATAATAGTGAGCATCTGCTGCTCCTTTCATGTGCTGTTGAATGACAGTAATTTTCCCAGCAACAATTATTGACTAAAGTCTTATTTGTAGACAAATCAGCACCAGATAGTCTATAAGATAGCTGAGGAAATGACATTAGCCATAGTCAATTTAGCTCGTTTTGGTGAGTGTCTTCTGCATTTCTATATTTTGTAGATCTACATAATTCCATTTTAAATAGATTTCTATTAGAGAGTATAAACTATAAAGTATTGAGAAGAACTAAGGAAAAATGAGAGGTCATGACTTCTGGCCACAAGTATATGTTGTACATATTGTACAATCTCTGTGCTTCCTCAGGACAAAGTGTTTTATCATCATTACCCACCTGTGAATAATGGCAAAATACAATGTCACGGTCTACTGAAAAAAGTAGCAGCAGAACTATTTCTGGACAAGTCTTTGAAACTGCCCTGCTCTTACAGCATTTAGCCCATAAAATGGCTTTTAGAAATAGCTCAAGGAATACAGAAAGTCAGTTATTAAGTAAATGTGTTCAAAAGGAAACAAGTCAAGAACAATAATGGACACGGAAATAGTATTTTCTTCAGACAAGTGTTTAATTTTTCATTACATAAGATGAAAGACTTTTGAATACATTTTCAAGTATTGAAAAGCTCAGTGCTCCTCTGTTCTTCTTGCATTCCCATGTTTCTGATAATTGATAGATTACAGATGTATTTACTTTTAATTCGAACCAATTTCCTAGCACTATTTATCCAGTTGAATGCACACTGATTAATGACATTTCTCAACTGAAATTGCTGAGTCTTTTTTCTTTCTTTCTATATACTGGTTGAATATAAACCAGAAGATAAATAATAAAACTGCCTTTGTTTCTTAAATAATAATGCAGATGAGAACAGTACAGACTGTTCCACCTCAGCACAGTGACAGAGAAAGGATATTGTCACTACTGCTTTGTGTTTTATTTGCAAAATTGCAGGAACTGCTATTCTATCCATGCAGAAAGTCCACAGAAAAGACTTTTCAAACTTAAGTCAATTTCCCAGGCTTCCAAGCCTTTCAAGCTCTTTCATCTCAACTTATGCAGGAAAGTGTTGGGTTTTAAGAATGTCCCACATCACACAGCAGCAGGTAATACAAAGTTGCAAGAGATGTCAGTGAATGTTCTAACAAGTGATCAAGCAAGAGCCAAATCAAATTTAAACAGTTAACATATGTGCTGTTTCTCTAATGAACCCTAAGTGACCAAATTCTTTTCACCAAAATGCAAGATATTGAATTTGTCATTGCTACGATATGCCATTGCTAGGAGAGGTGAATAAACAGTGATGCAGCCACATTTTAGCAGACATTAAAGTGTTAATCTTTTGTTTAAGAAAAATTAATGCAAATGAGGTTCAAAAGGAAGGGAGAGCAGTTTGGGGAATAGAGTTATATTGCAAATGGTGTAGAAAGCACATAAGAAAAGAGTCGGTGAAAGCAAATGAGAGAAAGCAAACTGAACAGCTAAAAAAAATCTCTTCAGAGATACACATTACATCATAAAGACACCTCATTCTGTGAAGCGTGAATTCAATTCACAACAGTAATTTTTTCCAACAAGATGCAATCATTAACCAGACACTGATCTCCCTTTCATTACATCGTAAATGGTGGTGATTAAGCTGACACTTCTCTGCTTACAGGTAATTATTCAAAGGGCTCAGGTGGGTAAAATAATATAGACAGAACTTTTCCTGCAAGACAGTGATTTGGGAGTCTTAGCAAGGATTTCAAAATACATGCAGTACAGTGCAAAAACATCTTCCAATTTTTTCTGGAGTTCTTGGAAAACTACTTGCATTATATGAATCTATGTCTAGCCTACAGATCCTGCATGTCCTTAGAGTGTAGGGACCTGTAGCATCGTAGCAAGTGACCCTTTTATTCTTAGTGAACTGGATTTTCAGTAACAAACATCAATTTTTAATTACTAATGGGCTAAAACCCAGGCATTTCCTTCATTTTCAGTATTGGATATGTAAATGTTAATTTCTATTTCTCTCTGACATTTCTGACACTTGCACTTACTGTTTCAATGATATCTTGGATTAATAGTGCATTACAATTCAATCCTCTTAAAAGAATGCTATGCAATAAATTGACAGTGTACAACTATAATCATTTGATACTAGATTAAAAAGCATAGCATATAGCAGTACATTTGCAAATGACTACGTGCTATGTCAACAACAGCAAAATATTTTTGGTGTGTGTTATTGATTAATTGGAGAGTTTAACTCCAGACCTACCTAGTAGTGTTGCAGGAAGCTCAATAACTGTTTAGTCAACTATGCATTATTGACATAAACTTCTTTCAAACAAACTTGAAGCAGACAGTTTGATTCCATTTCAACTGGGTGCATATATCTAACATAGTAATGAAATACATTGACACCTTATTAATTGAATAAAGAGCTTCTTTCCCTGGGTGAATTGCCAAAAAATCTCTGCAACTTTTATCTCTTTCTAAAAGCTAAAAGAATATGTACCCAAACCTGATTTTTCCCATTCACTGCAGTAGCATAAGAACCATAGAAAAAAAAAATTGGATATGTTAAGAGGAAAAATACAATTAGGAAAACATTTGAAGAAGAAATGTTACAGACAATTGAATGGACAATATAATCTTTGTGTTGATATCACAGAACACCTCAGCACTACATATTTACATTTTTAGAAGAAGTATCCAAAGTCCTATTGATATTTTATTTTTATGCATTTTCACCAAATACATTTTATTTTTATTCACCCAAATGCATAAGCAATCTTCTCAGGAGTTTAAAATGTCAATTGATGTTCAACAATACCTGTTTTGTCAGGTATTTTCACCTTCTCCTGTTAATTGATAGTCTTTTGTAACTTATACTCAAGCCTCAGGACTCTGAACTTCCTAGGCAGTTCCGCTACCTGACATGTAGTTTCAGCTATGACCCAGGCTCCAATAAATTCCATTAACATGAATTCATTAGATTCAGAGACGTTATTGTATTGATACGTAAGGGACCCAATTCTAAGAATTAGAATGTTTTGCTTCTCAAAAAAGATAGCAATCCATATCTTGGTAATTACCAATTATCATTCCAAATTATTACCCCTGTAAGAAAGGATTTCTCCCTCTTAAACAACTATTAATGCTTCACTTCCGTACTTGTGATGGTCTACCTGGATCCTTGGTTTAGCAGAGTACTGACAGAAATAACTGAATCATACATAACAAAATCTGAAAAGGAATATGAGTTACTTACATTTTTTACGTCATTTTCATGGTGAAAGATATATTCAAACAATGCCTGTCAGAAGAATATTAAAAAACCTGTCATATTTGAAGAGAAAATTTGATAATATTCCTTTAGAGGAATACAGAATCTTGATTATGCTAGGCAGAATGTAATTCTTTGGGGAAACAGTCACATTCATACTAACAAATACTGACATTTACATTTATTTAAGACTCCAATAGACAGAAAGTGTAGATGTGCTACACTGTCATCACAGGAAAGCATCTTCATTCCTAATTTGTTGCAAAAGATGAGTGGAATTGCCTCTTATCTTTGGTGCTTAACATCACTTTAAGAAAAAAAAAGGCAGCTATAACTTGAAAGTGAATATATATTTAAGTATCTGGTACCATTTTCATTACTTTTTAACTGTAAAATCAACCAGTGATCTAAAAAAAGCTTTCTGCAATGGACACTCAGGTGCTTCTGTAGTGCTAAACCTACTTAAATTAAACATAGGTTTATTAAGAATGCAGGCTGAGCAAACTTTGCCTTTGGGAAAATTTTTTTTTAAGCTCAATAATATTTTGGGATCTGTAAAGGAAAAAAAATCCTTTGAAAATTTATTTGTAAATGATAAATAAATGCTAATAATATTGTGCTTCTGAAAGTCAAACACACCATCATAATACCAAAGCTTAAAGAAGTCACATGCATCAGCCATGCTGTGGTTAACTCCTCACAAGCTCACAACAATTACACAGCAAAAATAACTGCAGCTTTGTTTCCTCCTGTATAAAGCTAATTAAGTCATACTACCTTGTAGCTGCTCTGCACTAGAATATTACATGAGTATATAGAAGGCAATGGGGGTGGCATTTTCAGTGACTAAAATGACATTGAAAGCTACCAGATAACTAAATGGAGACTGGAAGCCTCTGTTCCCAAAAATGTATTATGGGTGCTAGTAACACAAGGTTCAATTGAGTTGAACCTTGACCTTCTTCTGCATCCAAATCCCAGGTCTCAATTGCTTCAAAAGAACAGAACATTTTTCTAAATTTGTTTAATTTATTCTAATAAAAAAGGAGAAAATATTGCCCCATGAGGAAAGAAATACAGAAGACCTCAGTCTCCTAAGGGCTTCCATGACCCTTCTGCCAGATTTTCTTAGACAAAAATCTTAACATGTTTACCTTCAGGAAACTAGAGAATTACTAATGAATTGTCGTATCTTGTGAGGAAAATAAACCACAACCTACTTTTCTTCTAGTTTTGGTCAGAAAAGACTCTGAACAGATGATTAAAAGACATTAAAGAATTATAAATAGTAATACATTTATAGGGAGCTTAGAATAGGTAGGTAAGAAAAGAATAGACAATAAAGAAGTAGTGAAACATTTTCTCCTCTAGTTCAACAACAGAGAAGCATTCAGTGTAAGTGTGTAAATCTAAAGTGACAAAAAACATGTTTTCTTGCATGGCTGGCATGAGGAATTTATTGCGGTTATGCACAGACTCTGACCTTCAAAAGGATTTAAATGACTGAACATTCACTTGGATAAAAATATCTAGAGTTATCTTAATAAGTCTATTAAAAATCCACAAGCGAAAAAATAAAACTTTCTGTTTCATATCAGAGAACAGTTGCTAACTGGGATTTACCAGAGGCTTTCTCTGGTGACAGGTGATACTTTATATGCCTGCTATGGTGTTTCCTGGGATAGTCTTTCACATGGCTAATGTTATTCAAAGAGAAGCCACATTTCTGCATGCATCAAAACATTGGAAAACCTCAGACAGATAATCTAGCTTAAAAAAAGATACAGTGAGGCTACTTTGCAAACACATAAGGAAGAATGATGTAGGAGGTATTCATATACAAACACAGACTGGCTAATTATGTGAATTCAATAGCTGCAAAGTTTATCACCTTTATGCACTTGGAGAGGAGACAGCTCAAAAAGTTTTAAAACTTTGATCAATTATTCTTAACAAAGAGTGCAGTCTGCATTCTCACCTCCTGCTTTGGCTTTAGCCTTAATGCTGTTTTGTTTAAAAAAAAGTTATAAATCCATGTAGCTCCAAATTGAAAGTCAGATCTTACATACTGTGTGAAATGTTAATGTCATAATGTATTAGCTTCATAATACTGACAAGTAGACTTGCTGCCTATGGATGTTTCTATGACTGTTGATTTATATTTTTTGGCTTAAGCCTCTTCATATGAAACTGAAGGAAGACAAATCTGCCACAGAAAATGCTAATTAAACCCCAAAACTGTTAAAAATATGTATGTTTCTCATTCCTGAGAGCCGTTGTTGAGAATATTTCCTCTGAAAGCTAACCTACCTACTTAAATAGCATGTAGTTACCAAACACAACTAAAAGCTAGATGTCTTCATGCAGAAGAACTAAGCCTAGTTTTTATGGATGTGTCTTGTGTTTCTTAATCCTTCCCAGGTTTCTTACATTCCCCCTGTTTTCCAGACTGTAATGCATTTATAATAATGTGTCTGCTGGCTGACTGCCGGCAAGGACATAATTGGACAAAAAGCATGCAGTATTTTTTCAGCACTGATAAAAAACTGATTTGTAACTGCCCTCAAATGATAGTCTGGAAGTCTTCAGTTACCTCACCAGACTAAAACTTACCATATTTGATACCTATTCTTCTGCCTAGCTTGGTTAAGAGGCCAAGGGACAATGATGCAAGCAATGGGTGAAGGACACAGTGCAATTACCCAAGATTTATTTCCTTTGAAAACCACACTGAAATGCAATGCCCTACATCAG
Source organism: Rhipidura dahli (assembly GCA_013399225.1). Classification (NCBI taxonomy): domain Eukaryota; kingdom Metazoa; phylum Chordata; class Aves; order Passeriformes; family Rhipiduridae; genus Rhipidura; species Rhipidura dahli. Next base: position 864,763 of record VXAC01003403.1, read on the forward strand.
TCCAGATCAGGCTTTATAAAGCAAAGAAATTTTCTGGTCACTTATGGAAACCTGTTAACAGAAGTTTTGGACTGGAAGAGCTAATTTCCACCAGCACATTATTAGATATTGCTAGTTTTCTTAGTAGTGTTCACCACTCTGTTTCTCAGAATAGACTGCATTCATACTGGTGTGTTCACCTTTAGGTTGAGAGCCAAACACAGCTCCCTAGGGTGTATTTGATACCTTGTGCTCCCTAGAGATAATTGTTTGACACCTTGTGCAAAATGAGCAGTTGGCCTCAGCCCAACAGTTGTTTTTGTGAACGCACTATGCACAGAAAATATGTTCAACCATACGGCTAACTGGTTGTGCTGGGGAAAGATTCAACTGAAAGGCAACAGAAGGATAAAGCTTCTCACAAATTTCAGTTCCCTGACACTCAAGAGCTGAAACCTGTAAGTTGGGCAGACAACCTGGATAAACCTGTCCTACTGTCAGATAGTTTCATTGACCATCAATAGGATGATTTAAATGAAAATGAAGAAGTATTCTGAACAGAAAATTGTACCTTTTTCTATAAAAGGTGTTAACTCGTGCCATAAAAGCAAATTAAAAAATCCAAATGTTGTGAGCATTTTTAGGCCAGGATTGTCATCACAGAACTACATTTCCAGACACTAAACAATTTCTACTGGTTTTTGCTCCAGGCTTTTTTTTTTTTTTCAGTTGCCCTTCATCACTCCTAGATATGCAGCTCAAAGTTATTTACCAATGGAATATTTTTTTCTATATGAATGTTTTCCCTAGGTTATACTTTCACCATAACCTCTTTAGACATTCCCTCAATTTCAAGTTTGGAAAACATTGTCAAAAGGTGTTTTGAAGTTCATATCTAAACCACTGTTCATCATTGTTTTTATCCCCAATCCCACATACAGTTCCATTAGAATGAGACCAGAAAACAAGAAAAAGATAATGCAGCACTAACTAAAATAGTTACATACCTTTGCCAGTTTTGGTTTCTGAGCATATTTTGTTAAATTCAGTCGAGACAGATTTATGAAAGGGCCATCTGGATTTGTTAGCATTGAAGCCTGAGGGGGAAAAGAAGCTTTTTAAGTGGGAAGATCCCCTACACTTTTCCTGCAGATTTTCAAAATATTACCAGTACACAAAAAAAAATCCAAATCCAAACAAAACATGTGTAGATTCACTGCTCTACTGTGCAGTACAGACTCTTCCTTTTTCTTCTCTGTCTCTTCCCATTATTTCCATACAGTGCCCAAGCATGTAGATTGGTAGCTGGGATACATAACCAAAAAAAATCTTCCAAGAAATGCTTAGGAAGATTAGTTCCTACCTGCAATAGTGACGAGATGCCACATTTTGCTATTAATGAGATGTTAATATGTATTATACATTCACCCTGGTTGCAGTTTATTCATTTTACCAATAGAATGGGATAAAACTAGAACAGATTATTTTCCTTATCTTTTGAAGCGATAGAGTGCTATCAATTGTTTTGTAGTAGACACTTGTGGTGAAATCATGTCATAGCCTTTGCACAGCATTCCATGAATAAAAATGTGTCTCTAAGAGCCTGTGAATTTAGAATTTATATGAACCCTGGTGAAATTGTGAATTTATGTAATTTTTTTGATATAAATAGACTAGCAAATGTACAAGAAGCAGTATTTTCAAACTCTATTTTGAGAAGAATTTTAAAAATTAAAAATATTCTTCTCCTTCAAACTTGAGTTTAGATGCAGCTTTTAAGTAAACTACAGTGTCCCTGTGCTAGGTACTGTGACCAAGAAATCTTCCATTCTGAGAACAGAGGCAAGCAACTCACCGTGCCCAGCCTGCCATAGCCCCCGGAAGCACTAGTGATTGGACGAGCTGTGAGAGCTGTTCGAGGTGTTCTTATTGCCTGTTCCATGGTGCTTGGCCGTCCACTCTGCGTGCTGGGTCTCACAAATCCTGTAATAGGTCTTCCTGATTGAGTTACTGGCCTAAAGATGTTAAGTACATTATCCTTAGGTGGTATTTATTGATAGAGAATTTAAAGAGTTATACCTGAAGCATTTAATTTTCAGAAGTTAAATCGAAGATTTGCTCATTTTTAACTTGTCACATTTTAAAAAATAAACTATCACATACCTAACAGCTGGGCTGGGGCCTCCACCTTGGCTAGTTCCAGGAAGTTTCAAAGATGTTCCTGGTCCTACAAAATAAGAGCATTTCTCATTTCACATTGAGATATTACTCTCTTGTCCAGAGGACTTCAAACATAATTGTGTTTTGCAAAAAACAATAAGCCAGAAATTTCTTTATTCAAAATGAGAGGACAAAGAACGAAACAAAGAAGATAAACCCCAAATATTGCATTCTACTACTGATAAATTGATAGACTATTGCAAGAAACCTGCCAAACAATGAACGTGGTTTTATTTCTTTCATCCTCTCCATTCTCTTCTCCATCCCACCTGGGGAGAATGAACAACTGCCTGTGTGGAGCTTGGCTGCCTACTGGGATTGACCCAAACAATTGTCAAGAACATCTTAAAAACACCAGAAAGTGCTAAAGTAAGAAGGTTTCTGTAATAATGAGACCAGACTAACTTGAATTGGTATATTTTCTATCTGGCACCCAGACTTGAGTAAGTGAACCTCAACCTCCATCTACAGAGCAGACGGAGAATGGTATCTCGTGTCATTAGACCCTGGTAAGAGCCCCATCCACAATTTAGACCTCTGTAAAGTGTGAACTCATCCATATCCAAAGGTCATCAATGAAAATACTAAACTGGCTTGAGCTCAGGTGAACTGATGAAGGGTACCCCTTTTCACATATTTCTTTTTTGACAGTGGATCATTAAGAATTACTAGTTCCTGCTCGTAGATTTTCATTCACTGACATTTGATTGGGCAGTTTTTCTGACCTGCTAAGTGAATGTCTATGACGTGGTTTTAAACACTGGGTTAAAAGCAAGATATGACATCTGTACCTTCCAGTCTCTTCACTGCTTGTTACTATGTAGAAATGAGATTTAAGTTGATGCAGACAATTCTTGACAAATCACTGTTACTCATCTACATATTTTCTGTATACTTCTAAACTACTTTTATTGCAAACATTTCCAAGAACTGAAGATAAACTGATAGGTAGAATGTTTCCTTCCTTCTTTTTTCTCCAAGATAAACCCTAAGTAGCCACCTGACTACAGCTGTATTCAAAGTTAAATAATTTTAAAAATGGTATTAACCACGATCTCCATGATCTTTCCAACTAAATATGCAATTGGTGCTAAAATAAATAAAAAACCCCAGGATTCCCTCTCTTTTGGCTGGACACACTTAGGATCTCCATTGCTTACTTGCCTTTTATAGTCCTGTGAATCTGGAAGTTTTTACTCCACAACAGAAAGGGTGGACAGTTCACCCAACACAGTTTCTAATATGATAACTAGGGCACTCTCCAGAGAAATGGGGAAAATGGCTTTCCACTTTTCAGACTAGCAGAAAAAGATAATACTTTTTCATATTCTGAACCCCTTTTTAAACTATTGCTGTACTATAAAAGAGGCAAGACATTAAAATTCCTTTTTTTCAGACATGTTTTTTAATAACTACAATTGTTTCGAGTTTTTGGTGTACTGGGAGAATGCTTACATTCCTTTGACCTCACCCCAGGCAACTCAGTCCTTACTTTGAGAATCCCAAGCCAACTAGCCATAAATAGACATAAGAGGCCACAGCCAGCAGTGCATGCAGGCATTAGAAGTGTCAGAATTTAGGAGTGAAATTTCAGTAGTTAGTGATGATTGCAGATGACTCCTTTAACTCCCCAGTTAATGAAACAGCTGTGATTATCCATAATGCCAATTAGTACAAGTATCTGAAAAATCTGCTGTCAAGGTAACACTTTTAAACAAGATTACAACATTAGATGATAAAATTAATGGTGTGAAGAGTCCAAAAGTCACACAACGGATTTTTCTGTAAAATGATGTTCTAGGACATTTTTGTTAATAAACAAAGACTGATGGAAAATTAACACAGCAAAATTATAAAAAAATAAAAACTGGTGGAAGAAAGCTTTCATTACCTATGTGTGAAGAGGAACCACAGAAAAGTAGTTGTTTCCCATGGATCCAACACAATTTAGTAATTATTTAATAATGCGTGACTGAGAGCAAAGTCATTATTAAGAGAGTTTAATCTGGATTTAAGAAAGGGCAGATGTAAACCTAAAATGGATATGTAACTGATGCAGAAGGATTTGAACTGCTTAGGCAAAGTATAGACAATACCAATTGTAATACGAGAGGTGTAGCTACACAGTTTCATGTTTGTTTGTGAACTATGATTTTAGTGGAGGAGGATATCCTGAAAGCTCTGCCACAGTGAAAGACCCGAGTCAAGACCAACTATGGCTAACACACTTTAACAGCAAAAGAAAAGAAAAAGGCCACAGTCTGTAAGCACCCACTAAAGATATGGCACACTGATAAAAGCTACAAAAGACTGCAGAGGGTTCTCAATCTTTGGAAAGTTCTTACACTTTCTGAAAATTATACACTAGTGTATACTGTATATTGTATGTATTATTATATTATATAAGCATAATATAATAATATATAAGCGCAAATAGTATTTATCAAATTATTTTTCTTGGAAGATAATTTCTATCACAGGGGGCATAAAATCAAAACTCTAAATTATATTACTATGCTTTTTTAAGATAGATATATGTCATTATCTTGATTTTATCAATGACTGAAATTATCAATGTTGATCACAACGTATAAACACATCTTCAGTACTGCTTGACTGTGACCAAGAACGTAATGGAAATTTTTAAAAATTTAATCAGATAGATATGCAATTGCCTACATCTATACTGACAAAAAAATCTTCTAACACTTCAGTTATCAGTTCTGGCCTATGTCCAGTTCTTCCCTTGAATTCCTTGACATGGTACATGGTTGAGAGCCACACTTAGTAAGTTACATAAAAATTGCCATGTGGACTGTACTAAAGAAACAGAGACAAATACAATTAATGCCAAAAAGGTAGTGGAAGACAACTAATTATTTTCCACTTGGAAGGGAATTGATGAAGCTGAAAAAGAATTGCATAGAAGAAACAATGACAGAGCTAAAGAACTGCTCTGTGAAGGAAGAGAAGAATGAAGTAGAGAAAGGCAGAAGAAAGAAAATCAGATAATGTTTGCAGGACATGATGCCAAAAAGTGATTTCTGACTGTTGTCTACACTACAGGCATATGGGTAAAATTCACAGTACAGTAAGAGCAGATTTTTTTCCCTAGTTTCCCACAGTGCCTAAAGAAGCCAGAAAGGAGTGAAAGAAATCAATGTACGGATAGAAAAATCGAGTGAGCACTTGTATGCTCACTACATTTCCTCAAATGTAGAGAAAAAACTGACAAAATACAATTGAACTCCCATCTGACAGGCCTAGGTATTGCATCAAGAACACATGGTGAATTTCAACATTGCCATGCAACCATAAAACAATCTAAACCGCTTTTTTTACCAATGCCAAATGCCATATCAGGTCACCTCAGTTTGTACCATTTTATGGTAGGTGACCTGTGAGACAGCCAAAAGAGCTCCTGTTGAGTCAATGTATTTAAGCAAAAGTCAATCTTACGTGCAACTTGAGCAATGGCATTTTCATCCAAGACAATCTCCGCGATTCCTTCTTGATCCATATCAATTTCATCCACATACACCATTTCTGTCAAAGCTCGTGTTTTCAGGTTCCAGGCAGCCTGAATAAGGATAAAGTAAAAAGTAAAATATCTCCAAGACACTAAGTAAATAATCTAATCAGCAATTTAACCTTTTTTTAATTACTATTCGTTTCACAGTTTTATTAGGCTTGAATAAGGTATTGACTTAAAACAGCTGAGTATATCCATCTGTCTGATGGAGGTATAAAAGGAAACTAAGTCCTTTGTTCAAATCATCAGCTTTAAAAAACTGTGGAAATGTATACCCGAGGCATTTCAGACTATAAGAGTATTGGAATATGTTTTAGTGACTTGAACTGACAAACTACTACACTGTATATTTTGGAGGATAATCTGAGCAGTGTGGAAAGGCAAGCATAACTCTATGTGACAAGCTTTGTGTAGACTATGAAGACACCAAATCAGTGGGGAGAAAAAAGAAATCAAGAAAAATCTGTGGCAGCCATATAGAAATACCAACAAAATAAGTGCAGATCCAACCCCGTTGATAATTTGATATGCTTGTAATGTACTCAGAGAGCTGGCATGATAAAGGATGTCACAAAACCAATCCCGTATCTTCCATCGGATATTGAACAGATCATCATATATTTTCCAGAGTAAAAATCACTGCCAAAATAATTACATTTGTTTCCTTTCTAACACAGAGTACAGCAATCTGGTGGAAAACCATATTTAATATTGGCTAAGGAGACCTTTCAAAATAGAAACAGACTGATGCTATCTTAATAGAAATAAAGGTCAAACGCATGGCAACGTTCGTTCCTTAAGTAAAGAGGTATGAGGAGATCTGAAACTCAGGCTTATTTAATAATTTAAGTAATCATTTAATGAGACACTTCTCACTCATCCTGTCTTTTCCTCTAGATTTCCCTCATACTTCTATGCAAATTTGTAAGTGTAAATCAAAAAGAAAGTGTACCTAAAAATGCTGAAATATTTAACTATTCTTATAAAAAGTGCTTTCTTCCAAGCAGAAGTAAAGGAGGGCTTCAGCCAGCCAATTCAACCACAATTAGAAACCTTTCTTCAAGAATGCAAAGGGAATTCAGCAGGATGATCTGAAACTAGGCCAGTCATAATCCAGATCTGCTTTATTTTATTTTAGTTTCTTCTTATGTAGTAGGATGACAGCCTTCAATTAATGTTGAGATTTCTGTTAGATGTTCACCACCTTTAACAGTTTGTCATTATTCTATAGAAGTGTTTAGTTGGTTGAATTTTTAATACCTTGATGGTACCCTGCTCTTTTCAAAGACTTGTATATCTACAGTCAACATAACCACATCTATACTGGGAATATGCTCCAATTAGAGCTCTTCTATAGCTAAGCACGGGCTAATTTCTTACTAGAAGTAAGAAAATCTGCCCATAGTAATGATCTTTTCCTGGAAATTGGAAGTAGCAACTCCTCTACACTAATTGCTGAAACTGAGGTCAGCTCTTTACATAGGCATAACTGTATTAGTGTGATTTTTTTTCCCTAACTAATATGTGAAAATGTGTTTTTAAAATCAACAAATCTCTTCGGCATTACTGGGCAAATATTTGTCATAAAAAATAGATTTCTTAGGCATCTCTTCCAGTCAAAAGTTCCTTGTCCAAGGCTTCACAGCCAGCAAAAAATTCAAATATCACACAGTATTAATTAAACATCCGTCTGTAGATTAGAGATTATCTGCTTTCTCTTTGTGGGACTGATAATTTTGTTTTGTGATAAGAACAATGTCTGGAGCTTATGAATTAAACTGCATTTTCATGAAACAGCATTTATATGTCAGGAAAAAGAAAGGGACAGCTCATTTCAGACAACCCACATATTCACAACATAACAGATTTAGCTTGCTTAACTCAGAACAAAATTTATAATACCTAATAGCAATTAAAGAGGTACAGAAATGTGATACATATATAAGTATACAGTATACAGTTTGTAAGTCTAAACTCCAGAAAGGAAAGTGACAAAGCATTTTTCACTAAGTTTTTGAGAAGTTTGTAACTGAATCAAGTATTTTCTTCTTGTTCCTGAGAAGTCCAAAAACCAAATTAAAAATATAAACTTGGTATCTAAATTTAAATGTTTTCTCTGAATATGAAAACACGCTTTTCTAGGAGCTTTTATTCTCCAATAATCCTTTCTATTATAATAAATTTTATTCCATACACAATGAAAACCCCAGAACATGACATTGTGAAGGGCAGTAATTACAGTCAAGAAGATATCCAGTAGTATTTTACTGAAACCATTCTATATGCAAACAACTTGCATGAATTCATGGAGTGTAATTAAAGACCTGTAAAATATGTTATGAAGCTGTATTTAAAGATGCCATTTCACGTTGCACTTAATCTCTTCTGACTGTGGGCTGGAGCCAAAAGATGCCATCACCTGCGCAATACTATTCTTGCCATTGCAATAATCTAGAGCTAATGTGGGCAGAGTGAAAACTAATTAATTACTCTCAGTCTTCCATCACTTACGCAAATCATCATCATGCACCTACAAGGCTACCAGACTCTACACAAGGTAGGCAGGGAGCCTGAGCTGCAAGAGAAGGAAGAACACGGGTAACAGCCCACCATTACATGCATTAAATAAAACATGGAAGTGAGCCCTAAGAGCACAAACATTGCTCTGTCTGTGAATACACGTTATTTTCTTCCTAATCTCATCTACAGATGAAGGTCATTCAGTTCAAGGTAGATTCAATTTAGCTTTTAGAAAGCACTTAACTGCTGAATAACGATATAGGAAATATATGGGAGAAATAAAATTCTATTAAATATAAAAGCTGCCTGTTCAAAATATCAAAAATCTTCCCCTTATCAAATGTAATGCCTTACCAATAACAAAACCCAAATTTATGCTATTGAGGACTTAACAACAGAACAGGTATTATTCAGTATATCAAAAATTCTTCCCAATGACTGCACCTAATAATGGTATTTATGGAAAGAACTTTACCTGAAACACACTGTATTCAGAATCAAGTTCCTGAAAAAAGAGAAAACAGAAACTGAGGAATGTAAATGCCAAATAATAAAAACAACAACACAAATGCATTTATACTGTGACCACATTTTTTCTCCAAAACATATATCCAAATTTCCATTTTATTACATTACCTCAACTTACATACATTATGAAGCTAATCAATGTTTTGCACAATGAAAGTAAATTTGCATTAAGTGCATCTTTCTGATACCTCTGCTTTCTTGCTTCTGCTGGATCATGCTAGACAAATCTTAGATTAACATTCAAGCATTATGAAGCTACAAAATGGTAGATTAAAAAAAAATTAACTTGGAAGATGTATGCAAATCTCCTAAAAATCAACCAGATTATCACACCATGGCTTTTAGAATGCCTGCTTAATAAAATCCTTCTTTGCACACTTTTTTTAGCTGCTGCTGGTGATCACAATGATACCACTCAAGAAGACAAAATAAATTTGCAGCACTTTTTCATGATACTTTTATTATGAAAATGATGCAATGAATTTGTATTTGGACAGTAAAACTGCAAGTGGAATAAATGCCAAATTAACAGCCTATTGCACTATCCAAAAAACAAAAGAAAAGCTACCAGATTAAGTTTACTATAAATGTAAAAGCTGGAACTTGCAACTACTTGAAAACTTGTGGTAAAATTGAGTAAATACTGACAGGAAAAAATACAGGTTTATCCCCAATTAATGTGTAATTATCGTGTATACATAATATTTAAACTACCCTTCAGTGCTTTTGCTGTTTACTTCCAGGGACTGAGGATGAGTTTTTCCTAATGTATTACTTGAGCTTTAGACAATGAAGGTGGGAGATAGATGTTACTTTCTCTAAATCACTATTAGTCTTTTGTAGTGTCAGATCATTTCTGCTCCTAGAGGCAGGGAAAAACTTCTTGCATATCTGGCATTGTGTAAATCTATCCCAGTTAAAACAACTATATCAGACTGAATACACAATCTTCAAGTAATTCAGACTATAAAGGGACTTCTGAAGGTCTCTAGCCCAATGTCCTCCTCAAAGCAAGGTCAGCTAGAAGGTCAGTTGAGATTGCTAAGAGCCTTGTCCAACTGTATCCTGAAAACTTGCCAGCATGGGGGATGCACAGTGCAACTGGGCAACCTGTTCCACTGCTGACCATCCTCACTGAGAAATGTTTTTCCTTGTATCAAGCCAAAGCCTCCTTCACTTCCCTGCATCTTGGCTCCATTTTCTTGATAACCTCCTTGTACATATTAGAAGGCTGCTATTAGACCACACCAATGTCTTCTCCCAGCTCAAGCACTGCCCTGCTGCTGGCTTGTTTTGCAGCCAAGACACACCGCTGGTTTCTGTTCCACCATGAGAATGGCAATGTCAAGCTCACCCCTCTGCAGTATGAGACATGGTCTACTTCTTGCAATTTGAACATTTGTACTTAGTAAAGTCCATGACAGCAGGGAACTGGAGTACTGATGAAGGACACCTTCCTTCTGTAGTGTACTGGAATTTGTGGCCTTTAAAGGATTGTATTATGAGCCAAAATGTTGTTCACTGGTGTTAGAATGCATAACACATCTTACGCATTGAGTATTCTACAGAATTAAACATTAATTCAGGGATTAATCTCAATTGACTGTGACATACCTGGGCCTGTCTAAGGCACTGAAACTGGCTGTGCATGTTAGTTGTATAATTAAATAAACTGCAAATTCTTTTATGCAATAAGTAATAAAGAGACATTGACATGTTTCAGCTTGCATTTTATTCACCCCATTGTATCTGCATGCTACAACACATACGAAGATGGTTTTAAGAGCAGTAGGTGGTCTTCCATACCATATGTGCTACAGTAACTAATGAGGACAAGTTAGGAATATTTCTTTAACACTAATACAAAAATGCCTTGATGTTACAGATGTGTATCTTACTTTAGGCACTGTCAGTTGGTTTAGAAAATAATTTAAAAAAACCAAACAAATTTGCTTATGTAGGAGCACTTATATTAGTACATAATTCAGAAATTACATTCCTCTTGATTTTGGCAGAAAAGTAGAGTTGATCAATAATACTAACTAAAACCATTGCTCTCCCATAACTGTAGGTAAGAGTAAGCATTGTTCATACATGCTAATACATTGTTTCAGTTTTTGACAAGAAGTAACTTTAGATTTTAAATAACCCTCAAGCAGGTAATAGGACCCTCACATTAAACAAAAGTATGGAATAAAAGAAAATTACATTAAAATATAATATACTTTAACATGGGTGGATCCAGCAGTTGCTACTCATGCAAGTAATCCACTGGAACTAGATTTCAAATAGAGAGATCTTTGAGAGGATTAACAAATACCATTGCCCTGTAAGCTTGTCACCCAAAACACAAGCTCATATTTATTCTTCATTTACACATATAAAGCTCCCTTGAAATTCAAAAGATTGTAAAAGCAATGAAGGAACTATTTAATCCAGATCCCTAAATCCACCTAGGGCACTTTAATATTAAAATGTAAAGTCAGTGTATTAGAATACCAGAAAGACTAAGAATAATAAAGTTTTTTGACACTCATAGCCTGGAAGAGGGAATATATTACATACCTTATTGGATAATAAGGCTTCATTCTACGAATTATTTCAGGTGAGTATAAGACATGCAGAATATTAAAATTATTATATTCTGAAAATGCTCTTCAAATGATTAAAAGCAGAATCACAGAAAAAACCCCAAACCTTTACTCATGTACAATGACTTCGCTGCAAGTATCACTATTTTCATGTATAAACTTACAGTCTCTTGCACCAGTAACTGATTTCAGCTGAAGATGCTTTTTCAAATCAAGTTCAATGCCCATGAACATAACCGTGATAAATTTATTATGACCTTACAAAAACAAATATGCAAACAACAGCAGCTGAAAGTTCAACACGGGAGAAGAAAGGATGAACGAACAAAAGCAAATCCTCATAGAAGACTATTAATCAAGTTAAAGGAAGAATAACCACTATATGTCTACTAATTATATTAGGCCATTTTTTTTCTATTGTTAAACTAGAGCCGGCCTCATACATGGGTTCTGTTTATTGCCTTGAATCTGACATATGGAACACAAAGAGTAATCAGATTAGGTGACTAATCAGGATGATCAACAGAGACAGTCCTGGACTGTATTTCCTCTAGGTCATGCTATTACTATAAAAACAGAAGACAAGGCCTGTTCGCTTACAATAGGAAATAATTAAACTGAACATCAGTATTTTATGTGTTTGTATGCCCAAATGCTAGTCACACAAAATACAGTTTTCATTTATCCTAAGTATGTCAGCATAGACATACCAATACCATTATATTCCTAATTCTTAAAGAAACGCACAAGATATTTTATAGAAAAAAAAATTTCAATCTTCCACAAGGTGTAACTCAGTAGCAATTAATTATTCTTCTATCACAATGTCATTTATTAAGAACTCTTCAGCAAAACTTCATCTATTTTAAAACATTTCAGTTTTGTTGTTGTACTCTTTTAAGAATTCAGGATTTATAATGGCACAGTATTTGATACTGCTATGTAAGAAAATTTCTGATTCATGCCCATCTAGCTGAAAGGTCAACACAGTACCTTAAAAACCTCTTAGGGCTTACTGCATCTGGTGAAAGGGTTCAAAGAGAGTTCTGCATCAATTAAATAGCCTCTAAATGTATGTACATGTGACTATCCATTGGATCATCAGTAAACTTCTGTTTAAGACTTTTATATCATCTTTTGCCATGTTCTTAAAGGAGAACTTCTTATCCTTATACTTGTGATAGAAACTTATCCTGAACACTAAGCTATATGTACAGGAAGTGGTAAATCAAAACGGAGATCAAGATATACTGCTCAAGAAAATTTCTTACTACATTTTTAAGTGTGGTGGCAAAAATGTACCTACTTCTAAGGCTATTGTAAAAGGCTGGTTTCAGCAGCCCATAGCTCTAGGAAAGAGGCAGTGGAGCAGGACTGGTGCTATCATTTAGCAGATGAGCTGGGAAAAAAGTGCAGGCTTTCAGACAGGAAAGGCCATCTCTTTCAGGCATGAAAACACTCTCCAGTTGTGCATTGCTAGTCTCTTCCATTACTTACATGTCTTAGAAGGGAGAAGGACAGTTGCTGGAGCACGAAAAAGTTCTGACCTGTAAGAGTCAACGTTTAACTCAACCTGGGCATGTCTTCAAAGGACACCAGCTCCTGTGGCTGAAATTATATCCTAATGCATTCTGTTCAAAGAAGTGAGTCCCTGAACAGTGACAGAAGCTACTGTTCCTACAAGATCCCTCTTTCCCTGGTTGCAGAGGTTGGGAAGCACATGCTTAGCAGAATATGGGACAAGAGGATAAGAACAGATGGCACAGTGATTACAGCCGTTGAGTATTCCCTTGTGCTTCACAGCAGCACACTTAATCCAAACTTTCTGTAAGTGTTGTCATTTGTCTGTCTGCTTTCCTGGTGCCCAAAAGGACACAGCTTGGGTTTGATTTGCAGAAGTGCAACCATTAAGAGTGTGACCATTAAATCTGCTAGAACTGCTATGTGTTTTTAAGCATTATAAACCACACTTACAGGGTTAGGTATCAAAAATGATACATCATTTTAGATAATATGCCACCTTATATTAAAATACTACTGATGCAATTCACACAGATGGAAAACAGCACAATTTTCTGGTAGGTGGCTGAAGATGACAGAATTAAAGTTCAATCAAAATATTTAGGAACAACTGATTTCATTAACATGTCTTTTCAAAAGTAACAGAGATAGGAGGAAATCAAAGTCAATCTGCCTGAGAAGGGTCCTGGATTCTCAATTAATGTGGAAATAAAATAATCATAAATCACTTTCCTAATATTCACAACTATGGCATATTAGCTGATACACTACTATTTGGAATAAATTCAGAATAATGTAAAATAGGATTAGGTTAGGCGAACCAGGAGAATGAAATAATGTATGTCACTTATTTGAGTTTGAATTACCTCAGTGTTCAGCCTCGGATCTTAGTATCTTTCAAAGCTTTTAGAAAAATAATTATTTTATTAAATGCAAAGTATATATCTACAATCCATAAATGTGATTCAATTTTCCATTCTGTTGTATTAAGTTCAAAATAGTATGTAAGGTTTCAAGGACATATAAAACATATTCTTGAGGCGTGTTACTATTTCTTTTACTCCATGCCTGAAGTTTTAGCAGGGTAAAGAGCACAGACTCTTTCAGGTACCTGAAAGTATGAAGTGTTAGAAAATAATGAGCTGAAAGTGAGTGGGTAAGGAAAACGCCTGCAAGGCTTTACAAATGAGAAGCAGAATAATAAAATAAATGCAGGCTTACTTGGGCAGATAACCAGAAAATATTAGGATTTTAAGTTTATTACAATAAAAAAGGTAAAATCTAAATATCATGAACACAGTTAACTGACTAAGAGAAATACGGTTCCATGTTAAGTTTGACATGAATGTTAAAGTTATATTCTAATTAGATAATCAAAAAATGTTTTGTTGAAGAGATTTTAGGTGTAACATTTTGTATGTTGAACTGGTTTGAGTTTGGTTCAAGTTGCACTCTTGAAAGTTATTTAACCAATATTCTGTTTTCTCCAAAAAGCTCTAACACAATGAACAGGTGGTATAAATAATGCTACATCTTCTCCTGTCAAGAGATGTGTTTTTCGTCTGACCTAACAGGGAGGAACGATGGAAAAGAGCTGTGTAGCCATTCCATTACATACCATGAATGCAGTATACTCCATGATCCTTCTGAAAAAACATACTGAATTGCCAATTATTTATTATCTCTCCAATTATTTTTTTTTTAATCTCTAAATTGTTATTCCTTACATGAAGTACTTCTATAGAGTAAAATCCACTTGGTGTCTGCAAACTTGAACATTGCTGTATGAAATCTTTTCAGACACAGAATGAAACATCCTGCCAGGCATTTTTTAATGTTACAGAGAAAAACTGATTTTTCCCAATCTCAAGTAGACATAATTTCAAATACTTTTAGAAGTCATTCATTCCTGCTTAAAATGAGCTCTTAATAAGGATTCCTCAAAAAGATTATGTGAGGCAAGAACCAAACAAATCATATTTCAACCATATTTGCCTCTCTTCCATCTGAACTTCCTGGTAGGTTAGAAATGTACTACTGCTGAAGAGTACCTTTTATCACATAAAACTGTGAATAGTTGTGAAACGAATATACTGAAGTTATAAGTCCAGTCATTTGCATGCAACTGTGGCATTAAAGTTTTTTCAAAACAGTGATGAAGCTTGATCTTAAAATTCAGAGATTTCACATAAGACTTCTAAGAGCTTATGATTTGATCTGGTATAGACAATGTTCACAACCCCACCCTCCACCATTTCTCAAAGGAAATTATCTTAAATGTTTTTCCTCTTTCATTCTTATAAAAGATTAATCTTATAGGCTGGTGTGGACATTTCAAAGATTAATTAGGTGATCAACGGTTTGTCTCAACTTTATACAGAATTTGGAAAAACTCTCATATTGCTGGTATATAAGGTCCTTGTTCTCCGAGGAGAATTGTCTAAGAAAACAATTTAATTTGTGTACTTAAATGTTTCACCATGTGTGATCTATATTTGGAAGAAGTAAAACCAATTAGGATCTACATCAGAGAATCACAGAATGCGAAGGTTTGAAATGGACCTTAAAGATCATCTAGTTCCACCCCACCCTTGCCATTGACAGGGGCACCTCCCACCAGACCAGGTTGCTCAAGGTCTTATCCAACTACATCCTTTCTCATTGCTGTTTTGTTAATTTTCTCCTCAGCATTTTTTCTCAGCCTCATACGCCTATTCCTTTCTAGTGCTACTGGAAACAGACCAGCAGAAGTTTGGAGTTGAGAGGTGCAACAATACCATTTTATACTTGAGCTTAAGCATGCAATAGAAATGCAGTTGTCTCTACATTTCCACGTTGAGATCATGGATTGAAAAATGTTTTACTCATTAAGAACTTTATAAATTAAGAGCAACAGAAGCATTATGATCTCTACAACTTTTATTTGCTGTTACCTGTGCTGTTTCAAGAGTTTCTTTCACAAATCAAGTGTTGTCCTTCCATATGCAAAGATTACATCTATAAAGACCCAATAACGTAAATACACATAAATAGTACAGCACTATCATGGAACTGAGTCCCATTTAGGGTTCAGGAACAATATTCTTGGAATACTATCTCAACTAAAAATGTTTCTACTGATGGCTTTGTTGGTGCCTTACAGTACAAAACATAAAAAAAAGAATCTTTTAAATATCTATCCTAAAGCAGTTTAAAATTATAGTGCTTTATATTTACGCTATTGTGTGGCTATGCAGCGTTCTTTAAAGACTTGTCCTTTGTGATGAAAAAACCGTGTTCAAGATTCTTAAAACACCTGTCTATAGGATGCTTTGAAAGACACATTTACTGTAAAGTGTTTAAGATGAAGTCTGTTCAATTACTGTTTTTAAAACACGGCATAAAATATGTTTACATGCACGTAATCATTAATCCAGAAACAACTTTCTGAAATTCTCTGTTCTTACAGAAAGGTGAGAAAATATGTAGGTACTGAAAAACACATTTTACGTTTCCAGAGACTCTACAGCTGGAAAAGAGCAAAGAGAGACCTGTGCAAACGCGTTCTGTCCCAAGGTAGGGCTCGTACGTAAGATGAGCTTAAGTGCACGTGTCTTAACCTTATATGACTTAGTCAATACAGCAGCCATGGTATCTGAACATCAGTATAAAATCAACAGGAACATCCCTAGCAGACCTGACTTTTAATCTTAGATTTTCTTCCTTTAACTCCGCAAATTCTTGAGCGGGTTAAAGCTCTCGTTGTGAGGCTCCTGTCCCCCACGGCCATCAGCACGGCAGCGCTCCGGCAGCACCTCGTACCCGCGGCGCCGCTGCCCTCTCCCAGCTTGGGGCCGGGGAGGGACGGGCTCCCCGGGGCGTGTCTGGGGAGGAGCCGCAGCACCGCCTCAGCGCCGCCAGGCTCGGGAGGGAAGGGGGGAGTGCAGAGAGGCGGCACTCTCCGGCCTCCTGCTCCTGCGAGAGCTCGGCGCGGCCTGGCGCTCCCCGCCTCGCCCCTCTGGCGGCTGCAGCAGGCACAGAGGGGTCCGTGGTGCTGCGGCAGCCGGGACGCGGCCGCTGCCGCCGCTCACCGCCGCCTCCCGCCGCGGCCCGGCCCCCCGCTACCTGCTCGCCGGGCGGCCTCTCCAGCAGCTGCGAGCAGACATCCGCGCACTCGCGGAACTTCCTCCGCCTGAAGTAGCTCCAGGCCTGGAACAGCGGCTCCAGCCCCA
>VXAC01003404.1:0-103842 GCA_013399225.1 Rhipidura dahli
ACTTTCAAACCCCAACAGGTGAGGAGCTCCAAAACTGAGCATTTCCTTGAAGCACTCTCATACCTGCTGGCCCCAACTGTAGGGCCTTTTCACTGCCTCCCCTGAAGGACGTATTTAGAAGATCTGCTGAGCTGTCTGAGCCCAAACCTGTCAGGATCTGCCTTGCAAATTCCTCATAGCCCCTCAAACTTCCCTTCTCTTCCTCCCGCTGGAAGCTGCTGTGGCACAGAGAGGCCCCTGCTGCCTCCCCACACTCACATTCCTTGTTTGTTGTTAACTTTTCCTTAGACTTCCGTTGCACAATAAACAGAGACATCTGCAGATCCCAGAGCCAGGGCTTTCCTTACAGTTCCAGCCTTCCCCCGGCACAGACACCTCTCACCAGTTGGTGTCTGCAGCCCCAAAACAGCCCAAAGCTGCCTCAGAGGGTTTTCCTATGGTTGAATGGGGCTGGATGAGCCTCCTGGGGGCTTTTCAGGGAGGCAAAACAGCTTCTTGCCTCACTGAGTTTCTCTCTGCTCCACTTCCCAAGGCTCTTCTGAAACCCAACATCCAGAGACAAAATAAAGCAAAACAAATCCTCCCATCCCAGGCTGCCACTCAGATGGGTTTATACCAGTAAGGAAGGCGTTAGTCACTAATATCCCAGAGCAGTCATTAATACCCCAGAGCAGTCACCAAAACCCCACAGTTGGGATGAATGTTTGTGTATTTCTGGCATGTTTTCCCTCTGTGGGTCCATGGGGTGTCGTGTATCAGAGGGTTCAGCTGGCTCCCAGATCATGGAGGGTCTCTGGGGATTTCTGTTCTCCTGGAGAACCCTCTCCTACTCCCTGTAGATGCACAATGCAACGTGAGAGCTCCCACAGCCCTGCTGCTCTCCTGCTACTGCTTGGGGAATGCCAACAGCATGGAAAGCCCAGGAGACAAGGATGCAGAGGATACAGACAAATGATCCCACACGTGGCCATTTCTCATAAGGTACTGAACATTTTCCTCCACACACACTCAGACTCTCTCTGGTGGCTCCCACCGTGCCACCAGCCTGGCAAAGCCCCCCAGCCCTGGCTTGGAGGCTGCTCATTCCCAAGGCTGGGATGGGCAGGGGCTGTGGTGGGAAGTGATCACACAATCACAGCTTTGCTCAGGTTGGAAAAGCCCTCTCAGAACACTGATTCCAACCATGCCCCAGCACTGCCAAGGCCACCACTGACCGTGTCCCCACGTGCCACATCCACGAGGCTTTTAAAGCCCTCCAGGGATAGGGACTCTACCCCTGCCCTGGGCAGCCCTTTCCAATCCCCAATCACCCTTTCCATGAAGACCAGAAAACCCTCAAGAGGAAAGTGTGGTCTCATTTCTTACATTTCACAGCAAAATGTCAATTTGATTTAGTGAAATCCACCTCAGATCAGAAGTCCAAATGAATCACTTGGGTTTTCTTGTTTAGTTTCAAAAATGCTGACGTATTTCACTTGAGGCTGGTAAAACAGACAGTTCCAACTTGTCTCTTTAATCCATTTTATTTTTAACAGGTTGCTGTACTGAAATATTGATGACATTTTATAATAATAAAACCATCTATTATATACAAAATATCCCCTTAATATATGTGCTTGGAAACCTACTTAACATCATATTTAATACAAATTCTTTTTAATCTATGAAGCCCAGTGTAACACAGTATAAAACCCAATCATGTTATAGTACAGTTCCATATTTTATGGTAATAAAGGAGTAAAATGCAAACAAGCCCACGCCAGTGTCACCTTCGTGTTGCTCTGATTTTTATTCTGATGGATTTTACATGCACCATGGAGCAAGAAAACACGAATTGGTCCCAAAACACTGCTTTTCCTGGGTGCTGCTCCAGCAGGACAGGAACCCACTGTATTGGTTCGAAAACAAACCAGTGGGAGGTCACAAGTCAAGATTGAAATTAACAGAAAAAATTAGAAACAAGCAAAATAATATAAGGAAGAAGCACAGACAAAGTTAGATACAACCTGATACCCTATTAGGGTGGTGACAGCAGTCCAAATGAAGTGATCCAGTGGAAGCGATGGTCCGATGGAAGGTCCGGTCTCCAGCTGAAAGTCTGTGGTTGGCTCTTGTCCTCTGGTTACCCAGTAGACAGGGCTCCCCTTAAGCAGTTCTAAGAGTAGCTTATATCCAGGTGGGAATGCCCGGCTCCCCCCTCCTGGGTGGAGCATTTCACAATAGGATGAGATAAGTCCATGAGTCATTGGGTGGCTTCTTGATGGTCCATCGTCTGTTATCAGGGGTGGGTCGTTAGCAGGTGATAACAGCCAACGGCCCACAGCTGGTGGTAATAGAATACTTAAATACATCTATTTTTAACCTAGGTCACCCACCCCAGAGCAGCAGGTTTCGCAGGGAGCAACAAAATGCACAGCACCATGCACTCTTGCCAACTCAAGAGCTCCAGCCATTCCAGAGCAGGGGCTGACTGCTGGTGGCCCAGCTGGAGCTGGGGGGGGCACTGGGAGCAGTCCCGTTCTCTGGGGCTGGGGATCCCATCCCAGGCATGACTCAGACCCTCCCGGCTGCGCTCACCAGGGCACACCAAGGAACTGAGTTTTGCCTTTGTGTCCTCCAGTCTCAGCTCAGGGGAGACAAGAGGGATGGGGGTTAAACTGACTGGTCGGAGCTGCTCTCTGAACGAGAAAATTTGGCTCACTGAGCAGGGGATAGCACAGCCCAGAGCCATAAATAATGCATGGATCCCTCACATAGAGTTTGCTCCAGCCTCGCATTCCTCAGAGAGTCAGCAAATATCATTTTTCTCTTCTCTTTTGTGTGTCTGTGGAGTGGTGGGTGGCTCAGGAAGAACGGAAGGCTGCTCCGAGGTGCTGTGCTGATCTGCTTTTACATCTTACTTCTTCTCCTTCCCCTCTCTGCCTTCCCAAAAAGCCTCCTGCCTGAGCTGTGTCAGACCAGCAGCGCTGCCAAACTGGAGTTGCAGCTGGATTTGAAAAGCAGATGGGCTTAATGTGTTCAGCTAAATGCAGGTTTTAGAGCCCAGGCAAACATGAAAAACTGCAGCTCAGCCTGGGACTGCTTCTCCGAGGAAAACGAGGCACAGGAATCTGGCTGCTGGACAGCAGCCGGGAAAAAAGCGTGAATTCCTCTCCAACCTGACGAAAATGCTTTCCTGAAAGCAGGTTTGGAACTCGCTAGCATTGCTAAGAGGAGGGATCCAAAACTCAGAGCTGCTGAGCAGGTGCTTGAAATCATAATTCATTGGTGTCCCCTTCCTGATTGCCCAAACACTAATGAGCTGCTCAGAACTTGGAACTGCTAATTATGTGTCTGAGACCTAAAAGGATGTCTTCATGCTATTAAAATAGCCCAGACTGAATTGCTGTCAGACTGTCCAAAAAAAACCTGGGATTACTCAGTAAGACACCAGAGTCTGAGTGGATAATTAGGTTTTTGGGACCCCAAAGCTTCTAAGAAGGTGCTCAGGACCCTGATGCTTCTCCAAGTCCATTTTTTTTGGAAGCAGCTTGAGAATTAGGACCTCCACTCCCACGTTGCCCTTGCACTGTCCTTGTCTCTGCTGGAGTGCATCCCTTCAGGTGGGATTTGTGATCCATGGCTTGTCACACCTGGCTGCAGCTTTTCTTCTGGGCCTTACTCCCATGGAGCAGCCAGTGGAGAACAACTCTATTAAAAGCCACAGGGGTGTCACATTGACATGTATTTCTTCTTCTAAGAGCATCGTGAGATGACTTCAGCTCTGACCTACTTTAAAGCCAGGCTGATTTTGTCCAAGCAGCAGCTGCATTTGAAGGCAAAGAGATGGAAGGAAAAGCTGCTGAAATCCAGTTTCCCAGTCAGAGGTTTTTGCCCAGCAAGACTCAGAGCTGCTCGACTTTGTAGTCTATTCTTTTGGCAGCTCCTTGGTTTTCCTGACACGTCTTTCCCCGGCACAGGCTGCAGCCTTGGCTCTCACAGCAAAGGCCAGGGAAGCAGTCCCTGTTTGTCACCACACCTTTTACACAGCCACCAAATGGGAGAAGCAATGACACACGTTCAGCTACAGTAATTATTAATTTGCATTGCTCTCTCTACCAACAAAGTAGACTGGGCTCCCAGCACCATCTCAGGTGTTTCCACACTCCTCGCATTCCCTTTTTGGGTGAGTTCTGCATCTTTGGAACAATCATATTCAGCCTTAGCTCTGTCTGTATTCTTTCTGCCTCTCAATGCCTTCCTGAGAATCTGGGGCTCCTGGGATGTTTCTCAAAGGCCCCTCATCACCATGCATTCCATTTATCCTGGTTTGCTTCCATTCCCCATCCAGATGATGGGAATACCAACTGGGACAACAAACCTTGTGGTGGGAGCAGCAGACAGTGAGGTGCTCCAGGGTGGTTGTGACTGAGCCTACATTTGGATTTTAAGGGAATTTCAGCAGGGCCGTGATTCTTTCTGGGATTTTCCATTGCATTGGCAGGAAGTACTCCATCCATGTGGCTGCCAGGACTTTCTTGCAAGACTCCCATTCACAGAGTCCCCTCCGTCTCACACCACAGGCAGCACGTGTCACAAAATATATCCCTGATTTGTTCCTGAGCTTGATTCTTCAGCTTGTGTTGGAGGATGCTGGGGTGTGGGCTGGCTCTGCACGCCATGCACACTCCCTGGCAAATGCTCCAGTGAACAAGCATTCATTAAAAACCAGCAAATGTGAATTATAACTGACTGCATAAAGGTGCTGGTGAATTGACAACATATGCCCAGAGCCACAGCAAATGATCCAGAACACAGCAGCAGGAGATGGAAAGCTCTCACTTCCCAGTCTGACATGGCTCTTGGGGTGATGCTGAGCTGTGGCTTGGGGCACATCCTGCACACTCATGGCTGTGTTCACAGCACGAACCTGGTACTACTGACCAGAGGGGATTTCAGTGTCTGAGAGAGCTCCAGCAAAGCCACCCCCACCCTCTCCAGCAGCTTTATTGCCCCTCATCCCAAACAACCACTGTGGATTTACTCCTGGGCTCTCTGCATTGGCTAAGCAGAGCATTCCTCCTTCCGCAGCAGGAGCAGCCCAGCTCTAGCAGCCTGATTTATCCTTTACCTCAGGATAATCCCTCTGCACGGGGCACAGGTGAACCTTGCAAAGCAACCAAGGGTGCCAGCAGTACCAGCTCTGCCTGCAGCACAAACGGGTCTTAACAGGGTCATCACTGCCCTGCGTCCAGGGGAGATTTTGAGCTCACAATTTAGGATTCAAAAGGGACAGGATGGACTCAGAACAAACTCCCACTGCTGCCACTAAAACCAAGAGAGAGGTTGAACTGCACATTCAGCACAAAACTGGGCTGCCAGTCCCATCTTCATTACCTGAATACCCGCTAAGGCAACACAAAGTGGGTCTTAATTAGTCCCCATTTGGACCTTGACTCGTCCTAGAGGATTCCCACATCACTGGTGCCAGAGCTCTGGCTCTGCCACTCCCTCCCTTCAGGGATCCCAAACCTTCCAGGAGAGCTGATTTGCAGTTGAAGCCTGGACCACAACCCTGCCAGGCACATTTGCTGCGGCGCCAGCTTTGCTGGGGATGTTTCCACACAGCTCTAATTACCAGCAGCAACATTTGAGCCATGGAAGGGAACTCCGGCAGGCAGAGTGAATGTTCCTCTAGCTGCTCCCACAGCCTTGTCTCTCTAGGAAACCGCAGGAAAAACTTCCAAATCCCTTCCCTCTGCTGCAGCACATTCCAACCCTGTGGGGATCCAGACTTCGGAATGAACACACAATGCATTTGCTCTCCCTTATTTATGGGATACCAGAGCAGGTGCTCTGTTTCATGAGACAATAATCAGAGTTCCTGGGTGGGTAAAATCGAGCCCAAGTAACTCATGTCTGCAGAGGGAATTTATTAATATATTTTTTAAAAAGGTTCCCCTTTCTCTCTGTGTTATGAGTACTGGTCAGAATCAACCAAGTCAATGCTGTCCCTCCATTTTCTCCCTTGCTGCTCAGAGATGCCATAAATCAGAGAGAAAATTATATTATTTTTAAACAGCAGAGAGGAGATACCACATTTCTGCTCCATTTTTGTGTGATGTCTAATACAACAGCATCCCAGGGGCTCCCAGATGGGATATGAATATAGACAAACAAAAATCCAACCACTTCTAATGCCTTGACTTCAGTCAGATTGGCCATTAACAGGATCCCAGGGTGTTTTTACCCTCCCTTGCAGGGGAGAAACTAAATAACACTCATGGGTGTTCTCAACGTTAACATTAACCTGTAATTTTTGGGGGTTCAGACCAAGGAGCGTCTGCAGTTGGGGTGTCTTGCAGACATGTTTTGGGCAGATTCTCACTGCAGGTAATGTGAACACACCCAAGGGAAGCTGCTGCAGCCTCCATGTGGGATCTTCACCCAGCCCTGGACAGGGTTAAGCACCCACAGGATTTACACCCTGATGGACTCAATATTTCTGTCTCCATGCAGACATAGACAGGGGCTGAGTTAATTGAATTCCCAAAACTGACAAGCTGGGTGTTAAAGTCTTCCCAGGATCAGGAAACACAGAATTGACACTGCATGACTCCAGGAACTGAAGGGAAAGAGCTTTCCACAACATGGCTGTGATTTCCAGGTTTCCCAGGCACCCCACCACGCTGCTGAACCTGGGTGAGCGGTGCCTGACTCCCACAATCCAAGTGTACACCCAACTCATTCCTGCAGTCCAGGAAAAGGTTCTTGTCCATGGACTTGGAGAGGTCCTTGAACGCAGCCTCCAGTGGCAGCCACCTCCCACAATCCCACCACCGAGGGATGATCCTGGTTAAAACCCTGCTGGGGTCTTTATCCCCATTACTTCAGGATTTCATCCCTTCAAGAAATAATAACAATAAAAAAACCTTTCTAACTTCCATCATCAAGTTTTCCATGACCAATTTATACCATTTGCTCCATTTCTCCCTTAGTCCTCATCCCCGTGATGGATTTTTTCAGAGTTATCCCACTCCTTCACACAGCCTTTGCCTGGCTCACTTAAACAAGCTCAATTCTCATCATCTCCCCTCCTAGAACAGGTGCCTCTTTTCCTTAATCCTCCTCCCAGTCTCGCTCTGAACCTGTTCCATGCTGGATTCAGCTGCTTTGGGATGAAACCAATGCCTCTTCTAGTGGCATTAACATCTCCTGAGCTCCAGAAGAGCCTTGGCAAGGTACCACAAGTTAAAGCAGCCACTTAGCTAAACCCCCCCACACCGGTCAGGACCTCTGCCATGTCTTCCTGGTGATTTCCACAGCTGCACACAAATGCCCAGGTGCGGAGCACTGGGAGCACTGCCTATGTCCACTGGGATCCATGTGCAGAACAAACAGGCAGGGATGGAGCACGGCAGGTCTTTGCTCACTGATCTTTCAGATCTGTGCTCTTCAAAATATTCTTTTTAGTGTTCCATGATCACAGAATCACGGCATGGTTTGAGCTGGAAGGGACTTTAAAGCTCTTCTCATTCCCACCCCTGCCATGGGCAGGGACACCTTCCACTATCCCAGGCTGCTCCAAGCCCTGTCCAGCCTGGCCTTGGGCACTTCCAGAGATGGGGAGTCCACAACCTCTCCGGGAAAACTGTTCCAGTACCTCCCTGCCTTCCAGGGATGGTCCAACCATTCCCTCCACTGCAGAGCCCACAGCCCCTGTGGGAGAAGGACAAAGCTTTGGCAGAATGGATGAGGAGAAAAGGCTGAAGGTCAGGCAGTGGTTTCAGGAAGGCCTGGGAACCCCAGCTGGCAGGAGCGGCTCTCAGATCTCAGCTCTAAACATCTGCCATGGATGTAACTCCACACCAGCAGAAACCTCCCCTCTGGAGCTGAGCCCGAGCTGCTCCACATGGCTCATGCCTCTGAAGAGGAAACATTTTACACTCAGAAGTCTTAAATGTTATTGTTCCCTGTTGAGTGTGAGTTAAAAGAGGAAAACGGTGATACTTTTCTCACTGGCTCTTTAGCAGCTCTTCCAAAGGCATATAAAACCAATAATGAGTCACTCAAGCACTTTAAGCAGTCAGGCAATGATAAATGAGACCCACTAAAACCCTTCTGTCTTTGCCAAGGGCACTCTGGATTCTACTTGAACCTGTTTTAACCTTAGCACTTAACCTTCTTTTCCACAAAGTTGCCTTTGCACGGCAACAACCATGATGGAGCTCAAAATAACAAGTCAGAGGAATGGTTCCCCGAGAGGAAAAGGAATATTTGCTTTACAGCTGGGGCTGGGGTTTAAGTGTAGTTTATGTGCTTACTAAACCTCAGAATTTCAAAGGAGTGGGGTTATAATTCCATGTTACTAGTAAGGGAGGGAGGAAAGGTATGAAACTCAGCGTGAAAGTATTTTTTTATGTCAGCTTGGCATGAAAAATGTGGAGAA
The DNA here is from genome assembly GCA_013399225.1 of Rhipidura dahli. Lineage (NCBI taxonomy): Eukaryota > Metazoa > Chordata > Aves > Passeriformes > Rhipiduridae > Rhipidura > Rhipidura dahli. The sequence goes on from VXAC01003404.1 coordinate 8,429, forward strand.
AGAATACAGATAAGCATTATTTCCAGCAATCATAGAGTCCCAGAATCACTAAGGTTGGAAAATCCTTCCAGCATCGAGCCCACCCTGTGCCTGATCCCCACCTTGTCCCCAGCCCCGAGCACTCAGTGCCACCTCCAGAAATTCCTTGAACACCTCCAGGGATGGGCACTCCAAACCTTCCTGGGCAGTTCCAAGGCCTGAGCACCCTTTCCATGGGGAAATTCCTGCTGCTGTCCACCCTGAGCCTCCCCTGGCCCAGCCTGAGGCCGTTCCCTCTCCTCCTGTCCCTGTTCCCTGCCAGCAGAGCCCGAACACCCCCGGCTGCCCCCTCCTGTCAGGGAGCTGTGCAGAGCCACAAGGTCCCCCTGAGCCTCCTTTGCTCCAGGCTGAGCCCCTTTCCCAGCTCCCTCAGCTGCTCCCAGTGCCTGCAAGGAATGGGCTGGACATGCCATTGTGGCCCCTTGGGAATATCTTCTGCTGCTCCCCTTTGCCTCCCTGCAGCTCCTCCCTGTTGTGGTGCATGTGGCAACTGCAGCATTTGGAGGAGTGGTGGACAGGCCTCCAGAACACAGAGGTTTAGCTCTCACCCCTCTGTTACAGGGACTTGCCATGTTCCCAGTGCTTCTTAGTTTACATTGGTTTGGGAGTTCTCCACCCACTTTTAAGTCTAAGTTCATGTTTATGCATTTCCCCTAGTTGTTTATGTATTAGTTCTGGAAAGTTCTCCCTTGTTCGATGCCCCATTGGTTGGTCCATGTAACTCCCTCCCCGGAGTTCTCTCCGTTGATTATTCCCCTGCTGTCCCCTCCTCCTCACTCGGTCCCCATTGGTTGTTTCCCCTCTGTCCCACCCCTGTATAAAGTGGCTGTGCTCGCTCTCGCTCCTTTGTCTCTGTCCCTGAACTCTCCACCTGCCATAAACCGACTGGAACCAACACAAAGACCCCTCTCTCATCCTCTGCCTCTGCCGACGCTTTTACACCCCCTTTGTTTGGGGCTCGCTCCTTGCGAAGCTGCAGCTTTCCCTGCAGCTGCAGCCGACCCCTGCCTGCTGCAGCTGACAGCGAGGATGTCTGCAGCTGGACGCTGTGCTGCCTCGGGCAGCTCCAACAGTGTCACCTCTCCAGTCCCATCAGGCAGGCACTGCTCCCAACCATTCCCCTTCCCCCGGCCCTTCCTCCCTCTCCAAGCACACACTGGGAGAGCAGAAACCCCCAGCTGCTGGACACTCAGCTCACAAACAGGACACCAAACCTCTGCTCTGGGGATGTCCAGCTGGATCTCTGAACCAGGGAATTATTAAGGTTGGAAAACGCCTCTGAGATCACCAAGTCCAACCCAAAGCACTACCACGATGACCTCAAGTCCCACATCCATAATTTTTTGAACACTTCCAGGGGTGGTTGGTGAGTGCCCTGCCCTGCCTTGCCTCAGATCCAATGCTTCACAACATTTTCTGTGAAGAAGTTTTCCCCAATTTTCCTTAATATCCAATCTAAACCTCCCCTGGAGCTACTTCATCTTTTTTTCTCTCTTCCCTTTAATATTTTAGGAATGTGTGATTCCCCGTGAGTAGCAAAGATCATATGCCTAAAACTGGGATTTACTACACCACTGTGCAATTAGTGATACAAACTCATCATTTGCGTCTTTGAATCATCACCACTTTCAACAATCAGGTGCCCACACCCTGACTGACAAACACCATATGGATGAGACCATGGGAGAACCCTGGTGCACAACAAAAAGCTGGAATATCTCACACCTGGATGTGCCTGGACTGAAAGAGGAGAGGAATTAACCCAAGTGAGAAGCGCTGCAGGGAGATGGAGCTGCTCAGGCTCAGCTCGGAGGAGGGGTGAACCAAAGGGTCTCTCAGCACTGAAGCCACAATGTTGGTTTCTGGTTCTATTTGGTTTAATTAAAGTGTGTCTTTTTTGAAAGACAAGTGTGATTACAAGAACACACTTGACTCAGACTCTTATTTCTCCTCCTGACAGAAAGGAAAAAGCATGGAAGACCAGAATACACAAAGGGTTCACAATAACTGTGTTAACAACTGACAGCTCTTCTCCGGGTTTCAATATTACTTTGCAAATGGGGACTATCTGATTTACAACAAAATAAATGCACACATTTCCCTGGCCCTGGTGACTGAACTGTCCTTGCTTGATCTCCAGAAATGGTTTGTCACATGTTTGTACCTGTGGTAGCTGTGCTTTTACTCCCGGTGTAAGACGGGTATGAAACACGGGAGGAAAATATGCTGCAGTTCATTGTTCCAACAAACAGCCACGGGCACACCCAGTGGAGGAGTGATTTAGACTCAGAAATACCCGTCAACATTTAACAGCATTCCAACGTGGAAGGGAGGTGGATGCTTTACCTCAGGATGATGTTCAGCCGGCAGGCATTTGCAGAAGCTATCTGGGGTTTGCAGAGCTGGGAATAGCTGGGGGTGCTCAGGTACCCTCTGTACAAGATTTGTGAATACAGGAAGAAAGGCTTTCAAAATGCTTTTTGAGTGAAGACATTTGCAGAAAAATCTGCTTGGTTTCAAATCCTTCCAAATAGGAATGATAGATTTTCTCACGTCTGCACAAAATCACAGCCCATGTCATTTTCTGCAGCAGGTTAAAGCAATTCCCTTACCTTAGTTAAAGTTTAATCAATTTTAATAATAAATGTTTAACAGCAAACATAAACCAAGAAAACAGCCCTTGCCCCAAGGAGCTGACAGTTTTATTGCCAATCCAAAGAGTGGAATGAGAGCCTTGGACTGTGGGTTGTGGAGGTTCCGAGATTTCCCACCCAGGACGTGAGGAGTAGGATGCAAAGTTGAGATCCCTCCACATATTCTGAATCCTGCAGTGCACCTGCAGCACCCTGGGCCTGCTCCCAGTGCTGGGAATTACTCAGAATTTGAAACAAAAGAATGAATGAAGCTTGTGTTCCTGAGGATTTTGTCTTCTAACCTCTCCCTGCTCTGTCCCAGGTTTCTTAGGACGCCTACAGCACCATCAGAACAAACCAGGAGGAGCTGACCTGCATGCCCAGAACCTGCCTTCACACACACACCTCCTCTGGGATGGTTCTCCGTGTCCCACAGGGAGCACAGCTCTCTGCATCCTGCTTTGGTCTCACTTGTGCTGGCTGTGCTGCCAGGGCAGTGTGAGCTGTCTCGTTACTGCCAGGCTGCTCCTGGAGAAAGTGGGGCACACGTGTTTGTTGGCCAGCTGGTCCCTGTCAGACACAGTGTAAAACACAAGCGCTGACCCTGCTTTTCCTCCCTGGGCTCCTGTTTGGGTTTCCCAGCTGCCAGCTTTTGTGGAACTTGTAGAAATCAAATAGTTTTGAGACTTCTCCTGTTCTTTCACATGGAGGAAAATTGCTGAAACCTTCTCTTATCAGGAAATAAGCCTAAAACCATCTCCCAGAAGCTCAGAGGTTGGGCTGTCAGAAGCATCTTGCTCTGACTGACCTTTGAAAGAGGGGACTCGTTTGAAAGCAGTAAATTAAATCCCCCTATTCAGGGAAAGCCAGACATGAATATATAAATCAGGGTTCCCCCTCACTAACCTCAGAACCCCTATAAAATATAACCTGGGTACACATGATCTACAAGTGCAAGGTGTAGAAGTTCCACAGCTCTGCATCACGTAATTCCAAACCAGATCATCCATTTAATGAGGCATCCCAGGGTTTCAATGTTTTATTTTGCAGTGAGATTTTTATTTTAATTAATTTAAGGGAAAAGAGAAATGCCTTATGACAAAAAGATTTCATTTTTCACAAGGGAAATCTCATCCCAGCAGACACTTGAACATTTTTCTGGTATCGTGCATAAACACCATAGAAAAATCCTTTCCCTCTTGATGTGTGTTTCCCTGGACACATGCAGAGGGTACAGAGACATCATCACAAGACTGGCCTCTGAGGGTCTTTTTGCTCTACCAAGAGATAATGAGGAGAGAATGATTGTTTCAGGGATGGATGCAGCTGTGGGGGCTAACAGAGGGATCTCAGCCTCATTAATGTCTTTAGGAGGCAGACTCCACTGGGGTTCCATAGACATGGACTGCTTTGTCAGCCTGGAACTTGTCTCCTCCCACATCTCATCTTGAACTGCCACATACACCCCAGCACCTCCTCTCCCCGTGCCTGTCCCTGGAGTTACAGGGCCCTGCGAGGGTGTGGATCAGCTGTGTTAATTCAGCTGCAAACCCCTGTCATCCCTGACAGAAGCAAATCCATCCGTTACTCCTGTGGATGTCACACGTATTTCAGGAGATGCTCCATCATCATTTAGCATTAGTGAATGGCCATGTAGAGTGATCCTGCAGCATCTGCAGGAGGGGTGGTGGCTGCAGGATTCAAGGCCGGGGTGGAGGATGAAAAATGCAGTTCAATCAACAAGGATCAATCTTAACATCCAGCACAGCATCTCCTTCTCCCCAGCATGATCTCCACACCTTTGTCATGCTATCCATGGAAACTGTTCCCATCTTTTACATAAAGATTGGTTTAGATGGGAACGTTGTTTGAGAAATGATCACAGCAGCAGTTTTCACAAAGCCTTTTGGGAAAACTTGCCTCTTTTCATTAAAACAACAAAAAACCAACCAAACAACAACAACCAAAAAAAAAAAAAAAGAAAGAAAAAAAAAAAGGAAGAATCCCCAAACAGTAAATGCTTCAAAGAAAAAATGAATATATCAGGATTGTGTGACTGCTGTACCCCACCAGCAGTTCCTGAGCAGAACAGGACACAACATGTTATGTTCTGTGAAATCTTGATCCCCAACCCTAACCCTAATCCCACCGGTATATCCAGAGAAAAACACCAGTATGATGAACAGAAACTGCAGTTCTGAGCAGAATTCTGGTTCACATGTTCACAGAAACACCAAGAAATTTGGTGATGAATGTCAGCTCCCATCCAAGGTCCCCTTCAGCTAAACCACCTCATTCCAGATGGCTGAGTCCCTCCCATCTCCCAGATTGCAATTCCATCCCCCATTCACCTCTCTGCCATCCTGCTTCAGCTTTCACAGGTTCCTCCATCACTGGAGAGCTGAGGGCTCACAGCTCTGCTGACACCACTTTGCACGTGACAGAGCCATGAGCTGCTCTTCCAAAGGCTTGCAGGAGGCACTGGAAGGGACAGAGAGACTTTCCTGGATGTCTCAGCATTCACTGTCCATTTCAGTGCCAGGGAGCAGTGGAGTGTGGTGGTCCAAGTTTAGATAATCAAGGGTTAAGCTTCTGTTAATTCCTCACACTGCTCACTAACTCTCCTCTGCAATTAATTTAGTCCTGCCTATAGCAACTGCAGCAATGTTTGCTGCGCTGTCATTGAGCAACCCCAAGTGAGTACTGTCCTGTCCTACCCCAGCCTGGTCTCTCCTCCTGCTGTTCCAGAGCTCCACCTCATCATTTGTTACTGACCTGGGAGAAATCTCCTGTCACGGAGCCCTTAAATTGTCCCTCTCACAGTAACGCAGCTGAATAACCAGAGAGCATTTGCTGGGGTTTATTTATTCTCTTCTCCTGGCCTAAGATTAATGTCCCTCAAACCATCAGGTGAACCAACACTTTGAATCACTGTTACAGGATTCAGCCCCTTTCATAAAGGCAAGTCCTTGCTTGACTCCTGCACTGCACGAGTGTGGGATTTCAGAGAGCCTGGAAAACACAGATGGAATGAGAAACCAAAAAATGTTTAAATGGGTTTCTTTGTTTTTCTTCTTCCAATAATGACAAAACCTTTAAAAAGTGGAATAAGTTTTAATAATTTTTAATTTCAATTTAATTTTAAATTATTTTAATTTCATGCCCATCTTCATATGACTTTTATATATCAGTCTTCATCACCATTGAAACAGCATCATGAAAACTCCATTTTATAGAGCAGCTAAAACTTGGTCCCACTAAAATTTCTAAAATTTTTGGACCTCCAGTGGTTTGGTTTGGGGGTTTTGGGTTTTGGTTTGGGATTTTTTTTCATATAGGCAAGGAGGACCGACTCAGAACTATTGGTGTCCCTCAGGAAAAACTCAAATTCCAAAGAAACTCACACTGGAAGTGAGATCTGGACAACCTTTGGACTGGCTGAAAGGGAAGCCTACAGACCTGGCATGAGACAAGAGCCTGGAATTCCCTTCTCATGCAAGGTCACACCGATGTGGGGAGTACCTGAGGAGGAGATGGAATTTGACTCAGACTTTCTCACTCGATTTTCTTTTCATATTTCAGTCCCTGAGGAAATCACAGAGCAGAACTGGCTCCTCTGACAGGAGCAGACAACTGAGCAGCTCCTGTTGCACATGAAAATCCCCGACAGCCCCGTTCCCTTGGAGGGGCTCCTCTGTGGAATCCAAGTGCAGATTAAACCTCTTTCCATCACATACATCTACATTTCCCATCACCCCTCGCTTCACCCTCCTTGCCTTAGCACACAGGCTAAATCCTTCCTTCCATGGCACAACAGCAACAAATGATCAAAACAATTCAGCTTTTCTACAAGTATGAGCATGTGATTGGTTGTAAATATTCATGGCTGGGTGAAAATTGGTTTTTGATGGCCCTGAGCACACTGGCGTCAATCTGCTGAAAGAACTCTCAGTCTCTTTTACCTCCACAGGCAATTTTGTTTTCCTGGTGCAGGTCACACACATTAATCCATGGCAGATGGAATCAGACATAACCCCCTCATCTACCTCATTTTCCCTCTTAGCTTGTTGAGCTTCTGGTGCCTGAGAGGTTCCCTCGTGGATTTCCACAGGTTGGGAAGTCCCAACAAGCTTCTAGAGGACCATTCAATTGCACTCATCCCTCAATAAAGTCAATCCATCGAAGGCTTTTCATCATGAACTCTCAGCAGATGCAGGTGGCAGAACAGACACTGAGTTTCACAACCTTCAAATTCAGCCACAGATCATGATTTCCTCCCGCGGGAAGATCTGAGTCCTCCCAACTCCCAGCTCTCTCACAGCTGTCTTCACTTTGTAAGCAAGAAAGTTTTCCATGAGTCTGTTTTCCCAAAGAGCTCTTCCTCTGGAATGCTGCAGGGTCTCATCAGCCCAGCAGGCAGAAGGCTTTTTGTGAGTCCCATATAGAGCTGGGGTAGCTGTGGCAGCAGCACAATCACCTGACCCCCTGCTTACACCCACCTTATCACCTTGATTGCCCTCACCCTGACCACACCAATGGATGCAGAACTCTGCTGCATGGCCAACCTGAGTCTGGCTGGCACTCTGGGCATAAATCCCTGTGACAAATTCCTTTGGGAAGGCACAGGAGGGACTCCAGACCCTGCCAGAGGAGATGGAGATGCCTTGCATGACCTCCCTGTCCTGCAGCTCCTCGGGAGCTGCCAGGCACATTTTCTGTCAGCAGGAGCTGAGTGATGAATTTGACGGGGTTTTTATCAGGGAATCTCCACTGTCTGCTTCAGGAGGGATAGTTTCAAGAAATGGGAAAAGACAGGGGTTTGCTCGGAGAAACTCATTATGGAATCAGAGCTGTGAATGCCTCGATGCTCAGTGCAGACGGAGCTGTCAGCAACTCTGCATTTTAGGGCATTTTTTTTCCTTAGGTCAATAATGCAAACTTGAACTCATGCACAGAGTTCACAGAGAGGAAGCGGATCATCCTCCCAAACTGGCTTTTGTTTCTCAGGAAGGCTGATGTTATTTATGAAAGTTATAAGACTTTCGCATCTTCTCTTATCAAGTATTAAGGTTGTTACTTAAAGAAGGTAAAAGGGTGATTAAAGAATAGTTTTAGGAAATGTTATTATATTTAGAATGTAAAATTAACTATATCCTTTATTTAGACAGTTATGAAAATGTTTTAAAGGTGTTTAAAGTGTTTAAATAGTTTTAAGAGCTGTAATATTAGTTTGCCCTGCCTTGAGAAAAAACACGCACCCTGTTCCTGCAAAGACACTGTTACAAACATTCCCTAGACATCCACCAGCCATTGGTTAAAAAGTAGGAGCCTATCACCAGAGCTGGGAGAGGAGGCGACCAACCACCGCGGGCCATGGGAGCAGGACTGAGGGGGTGGAGCAAAGCAAACTCAGTATTTCTAAAGCTAAAATTCCAAAAGTCTCCCTCTTTCGTCAGACCAGCCTCGAGAGAGCGTCGCTGCTGGAACAGGCCAATTTCCAACCACGCTTTTTTAGCAACCAGCATCGAAAGAAAGCTTTGCCCGGGTTTTACCAGCCAGACTGGCTGAAAAAGGCTTCAATTGTGAAGGAATCCTGGACTTCATCTTTTTTCCTGGTTTTTCAAGTTTTTTTTTTCTTTCTTCAGTTTCAGGTTTTTTATTTTCTGTTAAAATAAACCATTTTTATTTAGTTTAATACCTGGAATTATCCTTTTTTTATAACAGCTGAGAGTGACCTGAGCACGAGAGCAGGTCAGAGACAAGCAGGGCTCCTCAGGGTTAGAGCTGTGATTTCCATCTCTGTTGGTGGCATGAACAATGGGATCGTGGGCACCCTTAGCAAGCTTGATGACACCAAGCTGTGTGACACTCTGGAGGGGAGGGATGGGATCCAGAGGGACCTGGACAGGCTGGAGAGTGGGAAATGTGTGACCCTCACAAAGTCCATCAAGGCCAAGTGCAAGGTCCTGCAAAGCTGTTCAGCCTGGAGAAGAGAAGCTCCAGTGAGACTGAGCTCCTTTAGAGCCTCTTCCAGGGCCTAAAGGGGTCCAAGAGAGATGGAGGAAGACTTTGGACAAGGACCTGTAGGGACAGGACAAGGGGCAATGGCTTTAAACTGAAAGAGAGTAGGTTTGGATTAGATAGTAGGAAAACATGCTTCCCTGTGAGGATAAGGAGGCCCTGACACAGGGTGCCCAGAGCAGCTGGGGCTGCCCCTGGATCCCTGGCAGTGCCCAAGGCCAGGCTGGACAGGGCTTGAGAAGCCTGGAACAGTGGGAGGTGTCCCTGCCCATGGCAGGGGTGGCACTGGATGGACTTTGAGATCCCTCCCAACCCAAGGCATTCCAGGGTTCTGTGTTTTCTATGAAAAAATTAGATGCTCCAAAAACAGCAAAAGATTTAAGACCCAGCAGGTCTGCACCTGCTCTTTGTTATAGAATCATAATTCATCTTGGAAGGGACATCAAGAGGCCAGAGACCCTCACTGAAGTCAGATCTGTTTTCTTCTTTAATCAGGTGGGAATTTCTCCTGTTTCACTTTGTGACTACTGGTTTAGATTTTTACCCATTTCTGTCTGTGGGGATCATGGACACTGTAGTCAGAACCTCTCTAGGAAGGTTTAGGTTAAACCCACAACAGCCACACCATGATTTTTCACGAGGCATCACTGCACTTAGTCAGATAAGCACAAAGATTCCTCAGGAGGGGACATCTGGGAGGTTGTTTATTACCTGTCAAGAAGACTCCAAGGGACACTTGCATGGGGGTATGGAAGAAGGTCAGGACAAGCTGTGTTGTTCCACTTTACCTCTCCAGCTGGAAACCAGGCTGGGTTTTTCATATATTCCTTGTCTTTCCTGGCCTTTACTTCTAGCTTTGGGCATGACTAGATGAAGTCTGATTGCCATAGAGCACAAGTACATCTGAAAGCTTCCTGTGGTTTCACCCTCCACCCACTGCAGACAGAAAACTGTACCCAGGAGAACTCATCCAGGGCCAGTTGTCAGGGAGACCCTGTGACATGAACTGTGTTAGTCACAGAGAGCCACGGGTGAGGAAGGCACAGACATTCATCAGTTTTGTTCTGCTGTTGACAACCTTGACTCTCCACAGCCTTGGGCACTTCAGTTCTCAGTGCCTGTCTGGGAGAAAGGAGCTGAGGTATTTCCAACATTACGAAAAGCCTCACACAATTCCCAGGACAATTCTGATAAAGCCTGGCAGCCCTCAAACATCTTCTCTATCCTTGGAACTCCGGTGACACCACCCTTGCTCAGCAGTTCTTCCCCATCCCCAGGGCAAATTTGCATTTTGCTCCAGCTCCAGCTGCTGTTTGGAGTGCAAATCCCTGGGCAGGTGGGCTGTGGAGGGCAGAGGAGCTCTCACTTGGCTTTCTGATTAATAACTCTGATGAATGGGAATCACTCAGAAGTGAGGAGTGGTTCTTGCTCTCCTCCAAACCAAGTGCCAGCTGCTCCAGCGAGGGAAGGCTGAGCCCACAGCTGGCTCTTACACACACAGATTTTTTGTCCTTCCTCTCCCAGGGCCCTCCCTGTGCCTCATGTCCCTCCTCACTCACCCCTCTGCTCTCCAGCTGGCTCTGGCACTTTGGCTGTGCCTGTTCCTGACATTTCCCACTTAAGTTACTCCCCATCCCAAAGCCCAAGTGAGGAAGGGCACCATGCCTGGCTAAGAAACAGCTCAAACCACATCCAAACACAGCCCTTTTCAAAGATCATTAAGGAGGACTTTGTCACTATTCTGGTCAGGTCTGCAGTCAGATCAGCGTCCCAAATATGGAGCACCAATGTCCCAAGTTAACAACCCACAGCTCATTTCTGCAGTTCTTCTCCTTTGGAGTTGTTTCACCCAGTGTTCACACATCCAGTATTAAAGGATTTAAAACTGGGTTTGCCATGAAGAGGCCTCCCTGAAGTTCCACAGTCTAAATTCATTAGATTTTAACTCTATTAACCATTCCAACCCAGGAATGGTTTTTCATGAGCATTGATCCCAACTGGAATCCACCCATGGAACTTCCTGCAAAATTTAAAGCATTATCCTACCATTTTTAAATAAATAAAGAAAATAAAAACCCATCAGTGTCACAGGGAACTGCCACACCCATAAATCCTTATGGGACAGAGAAATTTAATCCAGAAAAGCACTGGGTGGAATGAGGGTCTGCATGTCCCAAGGGCAGGGTTTGCCAGATATCTGAGCCAGGAGCAATCCACCTCCTTTTAGACAACCAACAAGACACCACCAGCAGCAAAATGATAACTCTGCACTCTGTCTGTGCCTGTGCCCACACCCAGACTGTTGAGAAACAGCACCTGCAACATTGAGATTTTCCAGTGGAGAGACCTGATTTCCTACTGGAAGAACAGCCTGTTTGTGTAAAAGTTAACATTGAACTTCACATCTCATTGTTGCACATCTCATTATGGCATCTCGGATTCTGGAGCAAATTTTGGAGAAAGTCATGATTCTCCAAAAAAATGTTAAATAGAAAAGCAATGTTTTTCTGAATCAAGTATGCACTATCCTGACTTTTGTAGAAAGTGGAAGTTGTATAACAGGATATGAGAATGGATTAGTTAGTCTCAAAAGCCAAAGCTATTCATTAAACATTGGCCTGAGAGATACACTAGAAAGAATGGCAGAAATAATATGTATAGAGAAAGCCAGATAGATTGACAGAAACTCGTGTCTTAAAATAGCAATATTCACATGAGATACACTCCATTATGTGGACCCTGTCCGTCAGAAGAATGTGTATTGAAAATAAATGAGTTCTATCCTTCAACTGTCATGGCCACTGGCAATAAATAGACACCTGATGAGGCAGAGCAGGCACAAGGGAAAAGTTTGTGTTAGCCGGAATGATTGGATGTGTGAGGAAGCACAGCCCAACACTGCACCTTGCAAATGACCTGACTGAGGAGAGCATTCCCAGCCCAGACACCCAGAGCAGACACCCAGAACACCCCCCAGAGCCACGGCCGGGCTGTGCTGGGCAGGGCTGTGCTGCTGGGGAGCATTTCTCAGCAAGGGGATCCCATTCCCCTGCTGCTCACATTCCCAGTATCCACTCCCAGGCCATCCCATCCCTCACTCTGTGTTTGCCCCATGAGCTGAAAGAGTTTTCAGAGGTTTTCTCCCCATTGCCCTCCCCATTTTCTAGGCCACACAAAAAATCCTCCTGCAAGGCTCCCCTGCCACTGCCCAGCTCATCCCAGGCTGGAACAGGGAAGGACCACGAGCCACACCAGCAGCCTCAGGAAAGGGGCTTTGCTCCACACATGCACAAGGACTCCCAGAACATCACAGGGATGTGGCGAGGGCTGATGGGCCCCAGCTTTGCTAGGCTCAACAGCAGTGGGATAGGAAGACCTTGGTGTCACATCACCAGGAGCAGGATCACAGCTCCTCCAGGAAAATGCCGTCTGTGAGGTTATTTCCAACCAGGACCTCCTGGGGGGAGCAATGCAGAACACAAGGAGGGGATTTCCTTGGCTGCTGCTCTTACCAGGCTTTCCTCCTCCAAATACTCCAAGGGAATGGCTTTGCTAAAGCATGTTCTGCCAATTTTTTCGTCTTCACTGCTTTGCCTACAGCAGAGCTCTGCATTATCTTCTCTGCTGTTCTGTGCGTGGCAGTCCAGCGCAGGATCAGCACATCCTGCTGAGACCTGGCTGTTCCCTTTGGGGTATCTCTGCAGAAAAGCTGTGGGGATTCACTCCTGTGGGCAGACCTTCGTATGGGAGCTGTTACCTGAGAGGGCAGTAGGGGGAGAAGGAACAAGAAGTGTAGGGAAAGCACAGCTCAAATCCTGTTAATAAAGCACTGACAGAGGATTTGAACAGGGCAGTGGAAGAGGGCAAAGTCACGTTTTCGAAGTACCAAGATGCTGCTAATGCAGCTCCCCCTCTCCATGCAGCAGCAGGAGCAGCACTGTGGGCTTTATTGAGGGACATCCTGCACACAACACCCCCCTGCAGGAGAAGGCAGAGCTGCCCAGAGGCAGCACAGCACTGATTCCTCCAGCAGCACCTTATTGCAGAGTTCCCGTTTGCTGCAGCCCCCTGCTGCAAAGCTCCTGCCGCCTCTGCTCCCAGCTGCCAGCATTTGGGGAGCACATGTAAAAACCTCGCAGTTCTTCACCCTGCTGATGTATTTCAGAACTGCCCTGGGATTTACACCCCGTTTCCCTTCAGAAACACATCAGGCTTCAGTGATGAGTCTTCTCCAACGGGCACTGCAGGAGGATGGATGTACTGTCACTGAGCCCGTGTGCAGCTGCAACAGGTTGGTGGTGATTAAATGTAAAATTCATCCAGGACATGAGGTTCTGATTCAGCCTGGAGGCAGCTCACAGACCTTTACAGCATTCTCCCTGTGGAAACACCTACTCATCCTTCAAACAGACACTTTTTGCTGCCTTTTATCTCTGAGAGGTAAAATCTGGAAGGAAAACAGGGTTGTTGTGTCCCTGTTGAGTGCTGCTTCCTGGATTTCCATAACCTGGGGGGTGACCTGGAGTCAATGAGACTGAAGCCCTGCCTTGTGAGAGACAGTGTTGTCTTCTGGCTCAGGTAGGAGCTGCTTTGCAGAATGGGCTTAAGTATTGCCCTCAGTCTCTCACTTGGACAAGGGCAAGTGCTGTCAGTCCATAATATTCTGTCTCTTCCTAGCTGGCCCTGATCTGTTTTAGCAGAGCATTTATTTGGCAGACGGGGAATGTTTGTCTTTCTGGAAACTACAGTATCCCCCATGGAAAAAAAAAATAAAAATCATTGTTTCAGAAGCAATTACCTCAAAAACTCAATGGCTGGGATGACACCCTGCTGGGTCCCAGGGGGCTGCTAAGAGCTCCTGTATTCCCTAAGAACAGGACCTGCTTTTTAAAGTCCTTTTTTAAGCCCTGTGGGTGGCTTTGAAAGTGCTGGTTGCTCCCTGGCTTTGAGGTTTTTGCTTTTGGCTCTTGTTTCCTTCTTGGCAAGTCCACAGGCAGAACACCTCCTGCTTCCCACACTTTGCTACAGTCAAGGGAGGTCTGTCCATCCTCCTGGGATCTGACCTCACTCCCCAACTCTTCTGTCCCCTGGACTTTTGCATCCGTTTCTTCTTTTTTATTCCTTTCTCCAGACTTGCTCGCACACAGCTTTTTTTTAGCAAGTTCCTCTCCCTGGGACTTGGCTGACACCTTCCTACAACTTGGATGACCCAACCCCTGCTCAAACTTGCCCAGGGAGTGGAAAAAAGGAAATGATTTGCCTGGATATCCAGTTTGAAATAGGCACAGCATCAAAGTTATGCACGGGCAATAAATGAGGCATAAAATTCTATGTTCCTGCTCAGAGGTTTAGAGAGAGCACAGTCCAGGGGATGGAAGTGACTTTGGAGCTGGAGTCAGTTGGACTCACTTGTTGGGAGATCCAAAGCAGCAGAGACAGAAAATCTTCCCTCCTCCCAAAACCAGACCAAGATCCTGCTGATGAACCAGGCGATTGCAAACCCTGCCCAGGACCTGCTCTCCGCAGGACACACCTGAGCAGAACAAGCAGCAGCACTCGCAAGAAACAACCACCCGAAACCTGTAATGTTCCTGACTCCAGGCTCACAGAGCCAAGGCACTGCCCAGCATGGCCTGAGAGCACAGTGGGACTTAGCCCAGACCCCAGCATCCCCCAGCTCAGCCAGGATGGGGCCCAGCCACCTCACCTGCCCCAGCAGCACACAGGGTCATCACTTCATCCAGACAAGCTCCTTGTTATTTTTATTTTACGCTGACACATTTAGCACCATAGCACACAGGCCAGCCTGCATTGCCATCAGGGTGCCAGCCAGAAGCTGGAAACTGAGCAGCAGCTGCTTCCCTCAGGATGCTCAAGTACCCAGCTCACTCCATCTCAGAGCAGACTGTGAACAAAGCTCAACCTCGTTGCTTTTCCTCTCCTTTTCTTCCCCCCTTTCCTCCAACACAGCACCAGGCAGGTACCCAGCTGCTGCCCACACTCCATAGCAAACCAGGATTTATGAGCCACAAACACCAGGAACAGACAGAAAAATTTCCCTTCTGCAATTCCAGCAAAGCTACAAACACCTGGAGAAATACAGCTGGACACTGCTCAGACTAGCCCCGAGCACCTGCCCTTCTTGCTGGCTTTGTCCAGCCCTCTCTGCTTCCTTTAGCTGGCCAACACTCACTGGCCATGGCACAAGACCCCCAGGTCCCCTGTGATGCTCAGCAGGACCCATCTGACCCCAAGCAGCCACCTGGAAGCCGTGGGCCTTATGCAGGATGGAGGCTGGACCTGCTACAAGCCCCTTGCAGATCTGGCCCCACAAAACTCCTCTTAGGACACCAACAAATAAACCAGCTCAACAGGCTTCCTCCTGCTCCTCCTCTGCCATGCCAGAGCCCGGCAGCCACTGCCTTTTCACACCGGGCCCACACAGCTTGGCCAGTGACCTCCAGGGCTGTCCTGGTCCTGCAGCGCCACAGTCCACATGCCCAGAGAAGAGAAAAGCAGAGTGTCTGCTCATACTCACAGTTTTGAAGTCCTTGTGGTTGCACTCCTGGCCTCTGAACTTGCAGTACAGCATCATGTCCTTCAGGTCATGGCCAACCCGCGCCAGGAACTCCTGCATGCTGAAAACTTTGGGTTTATACTGCTTAAAGTTGGCCTTTTCTTGGAGGATGGCTAAGACAGTGGGGTCAGCCAGGTGAGGGTTGGGGATCTGCAGGTTGACGTCCAGCAGAGCCAGGAGCTCCCCAGCGTGGTACAGGTCGTTGGTGGTGAGCCGGGAGAAGCGGAACTCATTGAGGTTACAGATGGTGACAGCGGGAAACACCAGGCTGTTAGCCACCACCTCGTCCACTTTGGTCACGTGCTGGTAGGAGAAGTAAAAAGCCACCCTGTCTGAGCTCTCCACCAGGAGGAGACCCAGCGAGCCCACAAAGGCCAAGGTCCAGAGCAGGCGCCGGATGGTCACCGGCCCGTAGACAAAGACGTGACGGATCCCGTGGAGCGTGGTGGTGTTGGCAAAAATCTGGATGCTGGAAGGCTGCAGGCTGCCCATGCTGCCCTCGCTGGTGCTGTCCTTCAGATCCATGGTGCAGTTAAATCCTGGTCCTGCTTTTTGGGTCAGTCTGGAGCCAGCAATGGGGTCTTGATCTCTCACCTCTCCTCTCTAAAGTAATTAAACCCTTTGAGGGGCGGGCGAGGGAAGCAGAGTGAGACCAGCTGCTGCGAGTTTGTCCCACGAGCTCTGCAGTAGCTTCGTCGGGGTAAATATTTATATAAAATCCATTCAAACTCTTGCTCTTGATTTCCTCGGTGCGATAAGGAGGGCTGGTTTTATTTAGGGAGACACCAAGGTGATGTGGCAGAGATGTGGGTGGGCAGCGAAAGCTGAGCCAATGGCAATGAAGTCCTCCCCCTGCACACACGCACAGGCACACGCGCGCCGAGGGGAGCTGAGATTAAGCGAGCGAGCCTAAAACAAGTGGAGGCAGCTCGCAGGCTGTTAACTAGTGCGGAAAGCCGAGATTGCTGCTTCCCGGATGTCTTCAGCCCGACCGAGAGATGTTCCCCGAGCTCCGGGGATGCGGCTGCAGGATTTAGGCATCTCTCCTCCTCCCCGCCTCTCCATTTTGGGCAGAAAACACCACCCCGAAAACCCAGCCTGTGCTGCCGGTGTGATTTGCAAGGGAAAGGTGGGCAGCTAATTCAGCGGGAGAAATAGGAGAGGAAAGGGGGGAAGAAAAAGGAAATGCTAAAAAATAAAGGGAAAGGTTGAAAAATAAAAGAAAAGGCGGGGATTTCTGCTCAGTTCCCTGTACGCACACACGCAGATTATAAAGCAGCGGCATGAACCCGCTTGTTTTAACGCGGCAGCTCCGAGCAAAACCCAGGCAGGGCAAGACCCGAGGAGCGGCAGCGGAGGGGCTGCAGCATCTCTCTTCTCTCCTCTGTCTGCCTCAGAGCTTCCCTTCCCTGCAGGACTTCCAGGAAGCCGTGAATCACACACGGATCCGGAGCCCCGCGGCAGGGCAGGGAGAAGGGAGACCCCCAGCTCCAGCCTGGGCTGAGTCTGGACGTGGCTGTGCCTCGGCGGGGCCGGGGGGCTGTGTCCAGCAGCTCCTTGAGCCCCCCGGCTCAGCCCCGCGGGGCTCGGAAGGCTCCAAACCGGCAGGATCTCCAGATGTTCTGTTGGCCGCTGGAAAGCAGCTGTGACGGATGTGTTTGGGGAAGGCGCTCCCAGCTGTGCCTTCAGCCGGGAGGGGAGGCTGGGACGGAGAAGGGGGTGGAGGGGAGGAAAACTGGGCACGGTTTCCTACCCAAGAGATGCTGCAGAGCCTGTGACGGTGCCTCGGTACGGGAGCGCTTCCGTGATGCCGCTGCACGAGTGGGAACGAGGGGGATCCTTACCAGACATGTGAGGTGCTGGGTCTGAGTAGGGCCAGAGGAACTTCCCTCCATATCGGCTCTATGAACAGCAGGGGTTTTGCTTGCTTTTTTTTCAGATCCAGAATTAAACCGCAGGATTTCTGTCTCTGCACAGCACCCAGCCCTACAGCAGGTGAGGGTCCCAGGGCATGGAAGCACCCAGGAGGTGACATTCCCAGATGGTATGAAGTGGGAGCAGAGCCTGTCACGGGCTGCAGGGCAGTGCCTCATGACTCTCAGCCACCTTAAAAGATTATATGGGATAAAATGAGCCCAGTTTCTGGATTTATAACCCTGAGTGCTGTTACCATGACAGCAGACCCTTTGCACCATTTGGCCCCTTCACCTCTCAGGTGCTTGACTTCACTAATGGACCCCCAAGACTCTCGTCTCCAGGCCATGAACCACCCTGATGATTTTCACCCAGAGATAAGATAATTTCAGCTTTGCTGTCTCCACATTTGGCCTTGGCAGCTAAAGGCAAGCCCAGTTGTGGCACCCCACAGGATGGATGTTCCTTTGAGAATATCTCTCAGTCTGAGCTACTCGTTCCAGCCCTGCTACAACACTACTCTCTCCATTTTACACCAGGGGATCCGAGGCAAAGAGAGGACAAAGGACTTGGGAGCCCTGAGCTGGATTTCCCAGGAGGACTTTTCAGCACACCAGGTTGCTGCCTTGAAGCTGAACCCTCCTCCCATAGCCAGAAGGCTTCAGCACCGTGTTCTCACGGATGGCTGGGATGCAGAGGGAGCAGGAGCTGCCTTCGGAGTCTGGTTTCCTTTTGTACAAATCCACATCAGCCCTGAAATGCAAAATATGGTCCCTCCCCCTGCATCTGTGCCTGTGAGTGAAGCCAGGCTCNTTCCTTCTGCGCCACACAGACATTCAGCCAAGGAGAGACGCACAAACCTCCTGCACCTTGTGGTGCCCCTTCCAGGAGGGTGGGAAAGGCAGAGCTGAGCACACCCAAACAAGTTGTGGCCCAGAATTGATGCAGCTGAGGACAGAATGGCCACAACACCCTTGCCCCTCGTTGCAAACCTCGCTGCCTGTCTCCCCTTCTGCTCACCACTCCTGCATAGTCAGGGACAAGACCCTTCCCCTCTGAAAATTTCCTGGCCGGAACGGGCTCCCTCTCCTACCCATTCCCAGCATCTGCAAATCCCCCTCCCTTCCCCACACCTGCACTGGCCGGCCCGGTGTGTTAATGCTTTCATTTGTTCCCCGTTGATGCTTTCATTTGCTCCTCGTGCGTGCTGCCTTTGCAATCCCGTTTGCTGTAATTCACACCATAAACCATCTGCTGCCTTTTATTGTTGAGCTGTGCAGGGAGCTTTGGCTGCAGGGAACAGCCCCGTGCCCAGCAGAGCTGTCTGGCACCGGCACCAGCTCCAGCTCTGCTCCGCTGCTCGTGGGGATGAGCACAAACCAGGGAGACAAATCACAGAATCATGGAATGGTTTGGGTTGGAAGCGATAATCTCATCTCACCTCCTGCCATGGGCAGGGACACCTCCCACTCTCCCAGGCTGCTCCAAGCCCCATCCAGCCTGGCCCTGGGCACTTCCAGGGATCCAGGGGCAGCCCCAGCTGCTCTGGGCACTGTCACACTCTGGTGAGGGCTGGTGGCTCAGGCTGTGCCCAGGAGCTGCCATCAGCCACGATGTCCTGGGAGCCAAGGAAAGCAGTGCCTGGGGGTGGGCTGTGGGGTGACACCAGCAAGGGTGCGGGACATGGGATGCAAGGTCTGGTAAGGGCTGATGGCCCCTCTGGCCACCCCTGTGAACAACCCCTCTAAGGGGACGCACAGGGGGAGAACAAGGCAGCCTGGCTGGCCGCATGAACCCCCTGAGGTGGCAGAGTCCAGATAAGGACACTGCACTAGGGAATGCCCAGGGAATGCAGAGCATCCCTGGCAGGTAGAGGAGCTCCTATGGGAGCTCAAAGCCCAGCCTCAGCCCCTGGGTGCTCCTCACAGAACGTGCTGCTTCAGATCTGCTTCAGCCGACGAGCCAGGCAGGGCCAGAAAACAAAGCCCTGAGAAAAATCCGCTTTCTCCACCTTTGCAGAGATGGAGGGAAGTGGGGAGGGCCGGGGCTGCCTGAGGGACACGGGAGCAGAGCCCTCTCTGCTCTGCACAGCCTGTGCCTGCCCTCTCGTGGGCACTTGCTCCGGTGCTTGTGGTTCCACCCCGCAACACCGGGAACGGCTCTGTTGGAGGGAGAAAAGGGATGGAGAAGGGTCCCGACCTGTGTGTGCCTCTCTGCTTCCACTGCTCCGCCTGAGCCCCCCCCCCCGGAAGCGCAGCCCCAGGTAAAGGGTTTGCAAAGAGAAGGGCAGGACTGACCTCACAGACGCAGCAATGCAATGTTTTACAGAGACAAGGAGGTGCTTTCGTCCCCCATGTGGCTTAGCACATGGTCCCCACTGCCCCAGGCCCTGGAAATTGCTGTGTTTTCTGCCAGATCATTGTTTTGATGTTTCCCTCTGGGCTTAAAGCGAAAAAGGATTAAAAAAAAAAAAAAAAAAAGAGAGAGAAGAAAAAGCAGTGATGACTGCAGTCCGGGGAAGAGGTTTGTCTGAAATCACAGAATCATTTACACTGGAAAAGTCCAACTGAGTTAACCCAGCACCATTGGGGCTACCACCACAGACCATGTCCCCAGGTGCCACATCCACTCTGCTTTTAAGCCCCTCCAGGGATGGAGGCTCCAGCCCTGCCCTGGGCAGTTGTGCCAGGGCTGGACACCCGTTTCCATGAAGGAATTGTTCCCAATTTCCAATCCAAGCCTCCCCTGGCCCAGCCTGAGGCTGTTCCCTCTCCTCCTGTCCCTGTTCCCTTCGAGCAGAGCCCGATCCCCCCCCAGCTGCCCCCTCCTGTCAGGGAGCTGTGCAGAGCCACAAGGTCCCCCCTGAGCCTCCTTTGCTCCAGGCTGAGCCCCTTTCCAGCTCCCTCAGCTGCTCCAGATCCTTCCCAGCCCAGCTGCAGATCATTCTGTGGTTGCATTTAGCACCAGGGAAATGTCCCATCCATGTCCCACTGAGATTTCAGTTTCACAGGATGCTGCTTTTACCATGGGCTGTGAAAAAAAAGAGGACAACAGGCATTTGGAGGGGAAGTCAGGGAGCATTGGGCCGACTACAATGACTCCTTGAACAAGGACTTTGGTTAAGTTGTTCTATACAGTTTATTATTTTACAGTTGTTATAGTTTGGTTAAGTTGATCTATAACTCTCCCTCCATTTCTTAGGCTTTCCCCAATCACTTGGACTTTCTTGTCACTTAAATTTGTCCTGCCAGTGTCTTCCAAGTGGGAACACAGAGCTCCCCTGAGCAGAGAAGCTTTGCTACTTAAAGGAGTCCACCTTTTTAAACAGGAACATAATGTTGAATGTTGATGTTTCCTCTGAAATTAAATCTGATCACTTCCACAGTAGCTTTGGCTCAGTTAAACAGCTTTTTAATATATGGAGAAAATTGAACTTTTTATTAGATTTCAGGGCATTTAATATTGTGTTTGGATTTATAATGGGGTATAAAATGAAAGCAGTGAAAGCAATTGAAAAGAAAAAGAAGTCTCCTTGAAAGAAAACAAAAAATGTTCAAATGGCTGCATTTTGGGAAATGCCTTCTAAAGGAAGGTCATAGAATCCCAGACTGGTTTGGGATGGAAGGGACCTTAGGGTTGATCCAGTGCCACTCCTGACATGGCAGGGACACCTCCCACTCTCCCAGGCTGCTCCCAGCCCCAACCAGCCTGGCCTTGGGCACTGCCGGGGATCCAGGGGCAGCCACAGCTGCTCTGGGCAACAAAGCTGTTGGAAAGTTAGACAATTAGGTGCTCCATTTCCATGCCCATTTTCCCCCAAAGTAAGGCAATGATGAAAACATCTTATTGGCAGAGAGCTCAACTAGCATTTTCCAGGGGAAGAATGATTTGGGGGGGAAGATTTCTCCCCCAGCAGCAGAGAGGATGCTCTAGGTGCCTTCCTCCTCCCCTCCCCCCCCTTCCTCCTCCTCTTCCTCCTCCATTTCCTGCAGAAATATTAATGCACACTAACAGTCCCCTGGAGGCTGTGGGCCCCATTGAGGAGATACTGGATTTTCAGAGATGTTTCTCAGCACCCAGAGGCCGCCTTTCTCCCTCTGACATTCCTGGCTTCTCTGCAGTAACAGATCCACCAGGCCTCTCTTTGGGGCTGTGTTCATCGGGGTTCCGAGGTGTTCACGTCAGAGGTGACTCGTGTGGCACCTGCTCAGCTCCAGAGCCAGCTGGGACATCCCAGGGACTCTGGCTCCATCCTCTTGTGCCTGTCCTTCACTGCCCACCCTGAGCAAGCCACGGTGTCTCTTCATCCTATACAAAATGAAAGTAGTGCTGCTCCTGTCCTGTGTCTTGAGTTTTAAGATTTCAGGATGAAAAAATATACTAAAAAAATTGTATTTTCCGTTGGTGCCTCTCCATTTAAATAGCCCTTGAAATCCTACTTGTTCTCCATTAAGTTTTACACGGTTTTATTTTCAGTTATATGTGTTAGTTCTGCCTGATACTCTTGTTCCTCAGAAAGTCTGTAAAAACACCTTGAATTACTCATGAATAATTCAGGTTTAGGACCCATTCCAGGCCCTTGTTTCTGGATAACACCAGACATTTGTTCTTGCTGGCACATGAAACAAGCCAGGAAAATTCACCTTTTTTTCATTCTTTTGCCCAAAAACCATCTTCATTAGCTTTCCTTTCCTTTTAACTTCTCCTTCAGTGCCAGTGCAGCTCTTAACTGAGTTTCTCCAAAGGAGGCAGTTTTGATGGAATTATAATTCTCAGAATAATTAGAGAAAGAATCCCCCAAATTAAGAAGTCATGCTTCCATTGCCATGGCAACCCTGATTGTCCTTCCTCAAGTGGCTGAACTGGGAAAACAAGAAAAAAAGATCTCAAAGCTAATTGCAGTCCTGGTGCCAAAGGAGCAGAGCTGGGAGGTGACACAGGACAAACGGTCCTTGGGGGTCCCCAGGGAGATCTCTCTGTGCCAAAGATCCAGAGGTGTTGGAAGTGTCCAAAGGAGGGACACAGGGATGGGGAAGGGTCTGGAGGGGCCACACGAGGAGCAGCTGAGGGCACTCGGCCTGTCCAGCTGGAGCAGAGGAGGCTGAGGGCAGAGCTCAGTGGGGGCTGCAGCTCCTCCCCAGGGGCAGCTCCGATCTCTGCTCCCTGTGCCAGGGACAGGCCAAGGGAACGGCTGGAGCTGGGCCAGGGGAGTTTGGGATGGAGATCAGGGAAAGGTTCTTCCCCCAGAGGGTGCTGGGCACGGCCCAGGCTCCCCAGGGAATGGTCCCAGCCCCGAGGCTGCCAGAGCTCCAGGAGGGTTTGGGCAGCGCTGCCAGGGATGCCCAGGGTGGGGTTGTTGGGGGGTCTGGGCAGGGCCAATGAGTAAAAGATTTTTGTTTGCATTTGTATTGAGAGCAAATCCCAGCTTCCACGATCCCAGGCTGATCCAAACCAAATCCAGCCTGGCCTTGGGCACTGCCAGGGATCCAGGGGCAGCCCCAGCTGCTCTGGGCACCGTGTGCCAGGGCCTGCCCACCCTCACAGGGAACAATTCCTGCCCAATATCCCATCGAGCCCTGCCCTCTGGCACTGGGAAGCCATTCCCTGGCTCCTGTCCCTCCAGCCCTTGTCCCCAGTCCCTCTCCAGCTCTCCTGGAGCCCCTTTAGGCCCTGCAAGGGGCTCTGAGCTCTCCCTGGAGCTTCTCCTCTCCTGGTGAGCACCCCCAGCTCTCCCAGCCTGGCTCCAGAGGGGCTCCAGCCCTTGGAGCGTTTCCGTGGCCTCCTCTGGACTCATCCCAGCAGCTGCAGGTCCTTCCTGAGCTGGGCCCTGAGCTGGAGGCAGCTGTGCACAGGGCCTGCCCAGAGGCAGCCACATGAAGTGAGTTGACTGAAAGGACACTTTGCTGTGGGGACAGCTGATGCACTGGAGATGCATCCTGTGGCATCATCAGGACTGTATGGAGATCAGCGTCTTGGATAAGGGGTGAAGTTTGCTCAAGGCCACACAAGAGGCTTTTGGCTGGAATATGTAATTTAATTTGTGCTCCCAGTGTGCTGGTTGAGCTTAATCCTTTCCCCCCTCAGGAATGCTGGGTGAGTTAGTCCATGGTTGTTCAATGGGCTGGGAAGCAGCAGGGACAGGAACTTGACCAGATTAAGGTATTTACTCTCAGCAGGATTCTATCCACTCCAGAGGAGCCGTTCCTGCATTGAGAGAACAAAACTCATCTTAAATCCGTGCCCTTTCTGAGGGTGGAGAACATATGAAATTCCTGTGTTCCTTTTGGATGTGATTTGAGTCAGTGCAATAATAATTGCCCAGAGCTGTGTTTCACTCCATGGAGCTGCCCCAACTTAACAGGTCCCTTGAACTTGTGTAAGATGTGACAGAAGAGGGTCCTACCCTGAGCCCTTGGCTCATCACATGTTCTCTGAGAGGGTATCTGAGATGGTGGGTGAGAGAAAAGGCCCAGGAAACTTAAAGAATATTAAGAATATTCTTTATAAAAAGTTAAAGAATATTAAGAATATTAATATAAAGAACTTTCCTGATTTCAGAGAGAAAAAAATTGCAAATTGGGCTCAGTAAATCATTTATCCAAGTTCATTTCTGTTTAGGAATACTCCCCTGGGAGGGTGGGCAGGCCCTGGCACAGGGTGCCCAGAGCAGCTGGGGCTGCCCCTGGATCCCTGGCAGTGTCCCAGGCCAGGCTGGATGGGGCGGAGCAGCCTGAGACAGTGGCAGGTGTCCCTGCCAGGGCAGGGGTGGCACTGGAGGGGCTTTAAGGTCATTTTCAACCCAAACCAGTCTGTGACTCTGTGATGGTATGAAATGCATCGACCCCCATATCTTCGCTGGTCTCCTCTCTATAGAGGAGCAGAGAGTTCATTCCAGAAGATGAGGGAAAGTTCTGTTTTCCCATCAGACCGGAAAAAAACCCTCTGCTGAGTCCTCTCTGTAGATGAGAGCTTTGCTGGCCTGGCTGGGGGAGGGTGTGACCAGGCTGGTGGGGATGGCAGTGACTCAGTGCTCTCACTTGGCAGGCAGCAGTGAAGATGAATTATCTGAGCAGTGGAAATGCATTTTCAGGTCAGTCAGAGCTTTTTGTGGTGAAGCTGGTCAGTGATATCTGGGCAGGAAAAGGCTGCCTGGAAGATGAAATTAAAAGAACCTAAAGCTTGTGTAATAACAACAAAAAATCCAAACAAAACCAAAACTTTGGAATTTTTTTTTTGAGTGTTTTGAAACAGAGAATCAGTTATATCAGCCTAAACAGATTGGTGTCCCCATCCCACCACATGCTGGCTGTGGGTGGGAGAGAGTTCATTTCCTTCACAGTAACTTGTCTGGGGCTGTGGTTGGGATTTGTGCTGGAGGTAATCCAGGGACGTTTTGTTTTTGCTGGGCAGGGCTGACACAGTCAGGGCCTTTTCTTCTGCTCACCCCACCAGAGGGGAGGCTGGGGGTGCCCAAGAAGCTGAGGGAGGCACAGCCAGAATCCCAGCGGATCACAGGGATATCCCAGAGACATCCCAGACTG
The DNA here is from genome assembly GCA_013399225.1 of Rhipidura dahli. Lineage (NCBI taxonomy): Eukaryota > Metazoa > Chordata > Aves > Passeriformes > Rhipiduridae > Rhipidura > Rhipidura dahli. Next base: position 33,154 of record VXAC01003404.1, read on the forward strand.
TATGAAGTCAAATTTAGCTGGGGGAAGAAGAAGGGAGAGAGGGAATATTCCGAGTGATGGCTTTTGTCTTCCCAAGTCACCATGGCAGTGATGAGGCCAGGCTGCCTGTGATGGGAAGTGGTGAATGGAATCTTTGGTTTGTCTTGCTTGCACACAAAGTTTTTGCTTTACCTATTAAAATGTTTACCTCAACCAAAAGTTTTCTCACTTCAACCCTTCTGATTCTCTTCCCCATCCCACCGGGATGTGTGGGGTTGAGTTGCCACTGGGCTTAAACCAGGATTCCCACCATGTTCCCTGCAGTCCTTCCAGCCATGCCCCAGCAAGGGGAATGTTTCTGGGCTGGAGTTTTAGGCTAGATGTGGGATTCTGGCGTATGAATCTCTGCCCCTAAGAAATCCATCACTGAATTTACAGCTGAACGAGATCTGGGCAGCTGCTGGTCTGAGTTACAGCAGAGCTGCCCTTTAGGAGGAGCATTTTCAAGTCTTTTTTCTCCACAACCCTGTTGTGGTGATTTATAACATTGCAAACTGCAAACTGGCAGGTTCAGGAAAATGCAGGTGCTTTATTAGGATAACTGAGAGTGCTTGCACCCTCCCTCAGAGACAGAAGAGGCCAATTCCCTGTTTTCATTTTGCAAAGGTAGCAGGGATGGCTCCGTAGGCAGCCTGATTTAGAGTTTTAATAACAGCCAGCGGGGAGCAGAGTCCTGTCATTGCCTTCTCAGTTATTCATGTTTAAGTACAGCACCAAATCAAGTTCTAATGAAAGAACAAAGCAAGCACTACCTGTTTCCCTGCTGTAGCTCTGTGTCTGATCATGTTTCAGGCCAGGCAGGATGTGATGGAGGTTTGCTGGTAGCCAAAAATGAGCTGGGACTCAGATCCCAGGAGCTGTTCAGGGTGGTGAGGGAGCAGCTCTCCAGGGCAGGTAGGGAACTTCAGAAGCAAATTCTCAACCAGCAGAAAATTGGCCGTCACTCATCTGCACTTGGAAGCCAGGTATGACAGCAGTTATTGCCAGAGCTGCAGCTCCTGCTGCTAAGAATGGAAGAGCATTTCAAAGATTTTGACTTCTACATAGCAGCCAGGAAAGGTCTCATTGAGTCAGTGCTGAGAGGACAATTAGGAAGGAATTGTTCCCTGTGAGGGTGGGGAGGCTGCTCCTGGATCCCTGGCAGTGTCCAAGGCCAAGCTGGACACTGGGGCTGGGAGCAGCCTGGGACAGTGGGAGGTGTCCCTGCCCATGGCACTGGATGGGACTGGGTGGGATTTAAGGTTCCTTCCAACCCAAACCAGTCTGGATTCTATGAGCAGAGCAAAGCCCAGCACTGGGCAAGGATCCCCAGTGCAGTCACTGTAGCTGAGCTGGAGAGAGCAGCAGAGATGGTGGAGCTGAAACATCTTCTGAAAGAATCTTCCTGAATGCATCTACCAAAACCATCTTACTGAAACCACCTCCCAAAGGCATTTTCCTGAAAGCATGTCCTGAAAACATCTTCTGAAAGCACCTTCTGAAGGCATGTCCCAAAAGCATCTTTCTGAAAACATCTCCTGAAAACATCTACTGAAAAAATCTTTCTGAAAGCATCTCCTGAAAACATCTTTCTGAAAGCATCTTCCTGAAAGTCTTTCCCGTGGTGGCACCACTCCAACCCTTCAGCATTGTGCCCTTGCACTTACCATTTCTGCTGTGGGTCACCCCCATACCCCGGAGTCCTGCCAGGAAGAAGCTGTAAATAAAAGGAAAGCAAATTTGCAAGTGGTAAAAGCTCTTAAAGAGAAAACTGTGGCTTGCTTTAGCAAACCTTGCCAAAATCTGCTTTGTTTCCTCCTCGCGGGGAAATTGCTGAGAGCTGCAGAATGGATGCAGGGCTGACTCTTGTAAATCAAAAGCAGGCACTGCAGCCCAGCCTGTGCCAGGGCCCAGTAGCTGACATTTACTCATCATTCACAGCACTCAGTGGCTGGGATATGGGACAGCCCCACGCCCTGGGGGAGTCACTTTCAGCACGCCATTGGTTTTTTGGCTGACTTTCCACAGGAAGCTGCTCTGTAGGGGTGGAACTCAGGTATTTAGGAAGGTGAAGCATTTCTATGTTCCATTCCCTGCCCAAGTATTACCAAACCAGTCTGGTTCAAGCACTGAAATCTGCTGTCAGGATGAGCTGATTGAAGGCATATTTCTGTTTACCCTCTTTCATTGAATCATGAAATAATTTGGGTTGAAAGAGACCTTAAAGCTCATCCAGTCCCACTCCCTGCCATGGGCAGGGACACCTTCCACTGGACCGGGTTGTTCCAAGCCCAGTTGAATCCAGCTTTGAATGTTTCCAGGCTCTGAAAACATCTTCCGGTTTCATCCTTTCCCCAGTTTCCAGCCAGTTTAAGAGGAATGGACATGAAACCACTTGAAAGCAAAGTCAGAGAATGTGCAAACATTTTTGATGATGATTCACATCCCTCTGTTAAAGCGCTGTCCTCCTGCAGAGACCAGGTGCAAAATCCCTGATGAGGATTTCACTGGGATTCCTAAGGTGCAGATCCTTTGAGCGGTCCCATTTTTGTTGCTGTTCATTCCAGGATTGCTTTTCACTGCACAGATGCCAAGTTCAGAAACCAGAGCAGGTGAGCACAGGAAGCCTGGCCCTGCAGGAAGCAGGGGATGCTCGAGCTGTTCAGCCTCTGCTCACCCTGTGCTCTCCACACTTGCTCTTGTTATGCTGAGACCAAATGTAAGTTCATGTAATTGCAGAATAACTCCATGTGAGAATATAAATGCCTTGCTCAGGGGAAGGTTAATTAGGTGTCAAAAGGTAAACCACAGAACTTTGCTGCAGTTCAAGAGCATCCAAACTGAGTTAATCTGAGCCCATTTATTTTGCAGAAAGATGCTGTTTGGTAGCAAAGCCAATGCAAAGAGAATGATATAAGTCTTTGAACTCTGATCAAAACAACTGCCTTTCAGCAAATGGGGGTTTATTCATCTTTTAAAAGTTTGAAAAGGTTTTAAAAGAGGCCTTTTCGACAGCCCCAAAGATTTACGAGGATTTAATGAGTTCAGCTCAAAAGAAAATGGGTAGAAAGACTGGAAAAGTAAAGATTCTTTGTCTTGATCCTTGCAAAATGAAGTGTCTTGATTTCTCATTGCAGGCCCTTCAGCTCAGAAACTGCCATGGTGCAATACTGGGAAAACCAGACAAACCCAGAATTTTAAGGCCTTTTAAATTAAACAGAAACATGTTGTTGTTGTTGTTGTTGTTGAATACAACTTCCTGTTTCACCAACAATTACTCCTGTTTTTAAGGTGGATAATAGTTTTACTCATATTCATTTGGTTCACCTTTTAATACAAAACTATGCCTGTCAAACAAAAGCAAAGCAAACCAGTAATTCCTGAGCTCAGACTGTAAATAAATGAATATTTTAGTGTTTTCATATTATTATTTTGCAGTGTATGTTTAACAGGAGGAAACATTACTTAGTTTCCTTTGCAGGCAGTTGCAGTCTTTTAATTCAGTCCCCTCAAGAGACTTGAAGTCTCTCATAACCACTTCCCCCCTCATGCCACTTCCTCGCGGGTACTGAGAATAGATGACTTCTAATTTAATCTGGCAGAAACCAATATATTTTCACTGAAGCTGTGGAAAGACAATGTATTTTTCATGAAATCAGCTCTGCCTGGAATAACATTGTTTTATTTCCACTGCTTCAAACTTCTGCTTGACTGTGAGCAAGTGGTGGGGATGGAGAGTGCTCAGGTGGCTGAGCACCACCTACCACCACTGGAGCCCTCAGCCCATGGCTCACTCCCACAAAACGTGGCAGGCCATTGGGCCTGATGATCCAAAAGGTCCTTTCCAACTGAAACAGTTGTATGGATCTGTGATTCTGTGCTCAGGTTGTGACCATAAACAGGACACCCTGGCTTGGGGACAAGCAGGGCACGTGCCTGGCTTTACATCGTGCCTCACCAGGCAATTCTTCACAAAGTCTGGAACTGGGGGACTCTCTGTCTTCCTATTTGGGAAAATCAGCCTCTGTTCAAAACCCGGATTGGAGGTCGAGGCAAACCAAAATGCAAAGATATTTAACCTGGAGGTAACAGTCACATTGCTCCCTCTCTCTCTTATTTTGGGGGAAATGCCAGCACCCTGGAAGGAAAAGCAGGTTGTAAAAATCATGGCATGATCCAGACAAACTCTGAGACATTTCTCAGATATGGAAAAGCCAAGGAACCTCTCTGTTTGCACCTTCCACTTTCTACACCTGATCCAGTACTGGGGCTCCGGGAGCAGGAGTTGGTGCTGGCTCAGGAGCAGAGACCTTCTGCACACCAGGCCAGACTGAGAAGCACGGAGAATTTGAAGGGTAAACAGGCAGGGAAGCATCAGAGGAGAAGGATGTCCATGTGAAGGCTCTGCTCAGTGCACCTCTCTCCAGCTCCCTTGGGAAACATTCCCAGCCTTGACTCACCCGGTGTGAGGTTCACATACAAACCTCCCGGGAGGGGATGATTTTCCCTTTCCCTTGCTTTTGCTTATGGCTACTCATGGTTTAGAGTGAAAGGAAGAAATTCTTCCCTGTAAGGTTGGTGAGACACTGAGGTTTCAGAGAGAAGTTGTGCCTGTCCCATCCCTGAAAGTGTCCAAGGCCAGGTTGGATTAGGAGCACCCTGGAACAGTGGGAGGTGTCCCTGCTCTTGGCAGGGTGGCACTGGGTGGGCATTAAGGTCCCTTCCCACTCAAACCAGTCCGGGATTTTGTGATTTTATCTTGCCTGCCTAGACAGGGACTGAATCAATTTCAAAATCTCAAAAAAGGTGTCTCCTTTAAGAGCAGCCAGAGCAGTCGCTTTGCAAATTCCCTATTGGAGACAATGAACCCATTGCCTGGCTGTGAAAATCGTGCCCCCTTTGAGAACTGTTTGCAGTGGTTAAGAAAAACAAACACCTCAGAGCAGTGGCTAATTTATTAAGTGCCAATTATTCCACCAGCTTCTCCAATCGATTGCAATTGTAGGATAAAATCCGAAGGGAAAACATGAAGTTCCAGTGCACTGCACTAGGTGGTGGTGCCTGCAAAGGAAAAAGCCTGGAGTGGTTCTCTCCAGGATCCTGGGCACCGGGCACCCCAAAGTTAGGGGAATATTTGGGACATTCTCCCACTGGGACAGGATTTGCCTCTTTCTAGTCCTGTATCACTCCAGAAAAATCTATCAGCAGCATTCAGAAACCAACTCTGTCTGTAAGGAGAAGACAAAAGGAACTTTGTAAGAAAATAATCCTCACCCAAAGCAATGAAAAATCATCCCTGAGTGAAAGTTGCACCTTGCAGAAGTAAAACACTGAGGGCTCCAGGGAACATCCAGCAGCCCGAGCTCCATTGTAGAAATTAGGAAGATGCAATGGGGGTTAAGCGGGAATTTTTCCCCAAATTACCTCCCTGGCAATGAAATGAGCAACTCCTGTGTCCCAGGAGTTGTGGATGATGACAAAGCTGCAGGTGGAAATACTCATTTGGCTTTAGTTGGTGGCACTCTCTGGGCAGTGCTGGTTTTCTCCACAGCCAGTTACAGAGGCTTGGGCACATCCATCCATCCCCTGCTGAAGCCGTGGGGTGTCGGTGCTGCCACAGCCCAGCGTGACCCCTCTGAACTCCTGTCACCAGCCATGACTCACGAAGGCACAGAGTGGCTGGACTCCAGCAGCAAAGCTGGCATTTTTGGAGTTGGGAGTTAATGAAAGGAGAAATTCTCTTGTAACCTCTGAGCTTGTTTGCCCTGAAGTCCCAAAGATTGCTGCCCTTGGCCTAAACCCCTGTCTGAGAGCTGTGGGGAGGGGGAGGAAACAGGAGTTATTTCAGTAATAACCAATTCCCAAGGATTGGTTATCCCTTCCTATGCCAACATCAATAATTCACCTGGAGAACAGTATGTCAGCTTTGCCACGTGTTTCCCTACAAAGGGATGTCACCCCCCACCCCGCTACCCCCCCACTGTTACCATCTTTCTTCCTCATGAAGGTCAAAACCCAGTTAAAAAGTTTCTACTTCTTAACTCTCTCATCAGCTGTAGACCTGGAACCTCTGGTGAGGGCAGAAATTAAGGGAAAATATGCAAACATAGAGATTTTCTTTGCGAGCTTCTCATTTAACTCTGTTTCACTTGCCCAGCTGTGCTGCCCCACAGGGATGGGGCAGAGATGGGAGTGGGGTTCATGAGTGGGATTCGCACCCCCATCAATGGATTTGGATGCACATCCTCACCCTCGACGCCAGGCTGGACGGGGCTTGGAGCAACCTGGGATGGTGGAAGGCATCCCTGCCCGTGGCAGGGGTGGGACTGATGCCATTTGATGTCCCTTCCAACTCAAACCATTCTGGGATTCTGGGATTTAACCAGCTAGTTTCTCTTCTCTTTACACAAAGGACCCACAGCCAATTGCTGGGATGCAGCAATTTGGAAGAAATGGAGGAAAGGGCTCATGTTTGCTTTTGGGCAGACAGCAGATGGATCTAGCAGGAATGCCCTTATAGGAAATCATGGGCAATTCCCACTGTCACATCAGAGCAGAAGGGTCTGATGGTGTGGAAGTCCCAAATCCCTGCTCTGGCTTTTTACCACCAACTAAAAATACATTTATGGAATTCTGAAATTCCTGGCATTTGCCTCCGAAATATCACACTGGTTTCTTTAATAATGTCTAAAGGTTTGGGTAAATAAAAAAACCCCAAAACCTGGAACATTCAGTGCTCTTCAACATCAGAGTATATTAAAAATCTTTACAACAAATTGTATCAAAAATACCAGCATCGATGTAACAGTGTAAGATGTAAATGGAACAAGGACACCGAGGATTTTCATTCCGTGGGAGTGAGTCTACACCATTTTTCTAAACATTTTCCCCGTGCTGTGGTAGCCAAGCCTGTGTGTTACTATAAACCATTTCTAACAGATTTGCACTTGCAATTGGGGGCAACTCCGGCTAATTTTGCAGCTACTGAGGACACGAAACAGGATTTGGTATTTGCAAAAAATCAACTGGGCAAAGCATAGGGAGCAAAGTCATATCTTTTATTACTCCAGCTAGCATAGTTGGAATAAAAAATAACATTTGGGAACAGCAACACAACTGTCACTTGAGAAAAGACATTGCTCTCTTGTTCAGTTTCATATGATTGAGACTGTAAGTTCATTAAGTTCCCATCTTTCCTCTTTCTGCAAGAGTCTGTTTTTTCATATTCAACTCCTACTCAAGGCTACATCGTTGTGACTCCTCGTCTGCTGGAAATTAAACAAGAGAATTGCTCGAAAAAGGAATTATTTTTCATGCCAAAAAAAGTTCTGCTGTGTCAAAATCAACCTGCTCAAGTTTCTTCCCATTGTGAGGGTTTCTAGAACAATCCACAGCATTTGCAGACTGGAGCTATGGAAAAAACAGAACTGTCCTCAAAGGAAATGCTTTGGTATTCCATCCTGGGAACATGGAGGGAAGAGGCCTGTTGGTCTTAGTGTTTCTCAGTATAGTCAAAGAAAGTCCTTTCCCACCAATTTTGATGGAAATTTTCAAGATCCACGTTGAAACCATTCATGTGCTGCTTGAAGAAACCAAGGCCCAGGAGTTACAGAGTCCAGGATTAATCCTGCTTGGTCTAATTTCCACAGGGTTCTCAACAGGCCCAACCCCTCATTTCCACCAGTCTCAGGCAGCGTGAACTTGGTACTGGTGGGGCTGCACCTCAAATCCTGTGTCAAATTTTGGGCTCCTCACAAGAAAGACCTTGGGGGCTGGAGCATGTCCAGGGCAGGGAAAGGAGCTGGGAAGGGGCTGGAGAATTCCTGAGGGAGCTGGAAAGGGGCTCAGTCTGGAGGAAAGGAGGCTCAGGGGGGACCTTGTGGCTCTGCACAGCTCCCTGACAGGAGGGGGCAGCCGGGGGGATTCGGGCTCTGCTGCCAGGGAACAGGGACAGGAGGAGAGGGAACGGCCCCAGGCTGGGCCAGGGGAGGGTTCAGATTGGGTATTATGGAAAACTTCTTCATGGGGAGGGTTCAAGCCCTGGAAAAGGAGTGAAGTACTCAAAAAGCAAGCAGGCAGGGCACTTTGAGATGTTGTTTATTCAGTCAAAGACTGGAGCTGATGATCCCGGAGATCTTTTCCAACCTTAACAATTCCATTCTGTTCTATACTTGTGTGCCACTGCTGGAGTCATGCTGGAAGGAGCGAAAGGCCTTGTCCCAGGTGGGAGCTGTGCTGGTGAGGTCTTTAGTCTTTAAAATGTGGGGAGTCCACTCCAGCCCCTTCCCCAAGTAATCAAAGCCTCATTCCCTGCTCCGGTGGATGGTGTGGCTTGGCATTCGTTTTTCTCCTTTAATTCCTGTAGGGAGGATCCTTTATGGCCGTACAGCCAGAGCTGTTTTGTTTGTGCGGCTGTGAAGAGCCAGTAACATTTATAGCCCGGAAGAAGTAAGGGGGGAAGGGCATGGGGGCTATGTCAAAAGCTTTTCCATCTTCCAGCTCTATCTGTCACTGCATTATCCCTCTGAATGCACTTCACCTGTGCCAGTGTTTATGGTCTCTCCATGCCCAGCTGCATCTTCTGTGGCACCAGGCACGAGCTCTGCTCCAATGACAGCTCCACAGGAATGCGATTCCCAGTGATGGCTCCGCAGGGATGTGATCCCCAGTGACACCAGGCCAATCTCACCGAGCTCCTGCCTGGCAGCACATGGAGCTCTGCCCCCTCCTCAGTACTCCCAAGCAGTATAAAGTCAGCTTGTTGTCAACAGGAATCAGGGCTGCCCATTAAATAACCCCTGGCCAGGAAATCAGCTCTGGGATTAGGGATTTGTTGAGCCACAGGAAATGAATCCCAGCAGTGTGTGAGCAGAGGAACCAGGGAACTGGGAGGGATGATGGGGAAGTCTGAATTGTCACCAGGACACAGCTTTTCTCACCATCAGAAGATCTGCTGCTTTTCTTCTTTGCAGCAAAGCCCTCAAGACATTTTTCTCTGAATTTCCTTTTTTTTCCCCTGTTTCAGGTGCAGGTCAAAAGTCCAGAATTTTTCACAAATAAAGAACCTGCATAGAAGTGCAGAAATTCAAGTGCTGCTGAGTGCTATGTTCTCTCATTACTTTTCAATGGTTTTAACTTCTGCTTTTATACAAACCCCCAGATTGGAAGCAATTGTGAGCCAAAATGGTAATTATTATTTTGCTCATATCAAAGCAAATAGTAGATATTCTCAGATTTTCTTTTTTCCTGAGTTTTATTATGAACATTATCTTTACCATAAGTAGCTGTAAATCCACGGAGGTAGCATCTGGGGGAAAGACTTTCATTAACAAATTTCCAGCTCGCTGTTACTCCAGATTTGGAAGCAACATCACGTCTCCAACTGCCCATTCCACCCTGCTCAAAGAAAACACAGAGCCCTGTCTGCCCCATTTCCTGCATTAATCCAGCAGCTTTTCCAATCTGTTGTGGTTCAGCCTGAGTTCCCCTGGCATTACCTTTAACACCAGTTGATCGCACAGAGGCTCAGACCTTGATAAGGAGAAGTATTGGCCAGCCCAAAACACGAATCTCTTATTTTATTTCTGCACATGGCAATCTCCTGCATTCCCCACCCCCACCCCCCCTCCTTTTCCAGTAGTGAGGCTGCAGTTTGAACAGCAAAGGGCACAGGGATTTATTACAGGCAGAACAAAAACTGAGTAGCAAAGGGAAGATTAACAGCAGCCGCTTGCTGAGTCCTGCTGCCGGGGACCTTATAATTCACTGGCTTCTCTCAACTTTATGCCTTCAGTGGGATGCACTGGAGCAGCTCCACAGAAGGCAGCCCTAGAATGAGTGAATAGACAGGTCTGCCGCAGACAAGGATTGCAGAATTCATGTAGTGGAGGTGGGAAGGTTCCAAAACCAGCTCTGTGCGCCCTTTGGGTCACTGCTGACTGGGCACAGGACAGAGATGCCCCACAGGTTCATTTTCTGGTGGTCCCTTCTTTGCCCATGAGATTTTCCTTGAAGATCAGGCAGGCTGCAGAGCAAATCCCATATCCTTCCTACAGATTCCTCGGGAACACATTCTTGGCATGGATTCTGGTGAGGGCCAATGAGCCCAAGGAGGTGCTTTGGCCATCAGACCGCTCCAGAATGGGTTTGCAGCACTGGGGTAGGGAATTAGGAGTGGGATGGATCAGTGGGGCTGCCTCAGTTGGGGAAGGCTTCCAGCCATGTTGGAAAGACACTTGCCATATGCAGACTCTTGGGATTTTCCTAGAGTGAAACCAACATAAATTGGCTTGAGCAACCATGCTGCTCCCAGTCCTGGCTTTATCCTTATCCTTATCTTCTATTCAGCAGTTAAACACCTTTGCCAGTGGCATGTTCTTGTTGCAGCATTTGCTGGGCTGTCTGTACCTCCTCAGCCTTTCTGAGAAAAACAAGCCAAAGCAAAGAAGACTTTCCCCCATCACCAGGCAATTTTCTGTTCTTATTCAACAGTTTGGGTTTAATTGCAATTATGTTCTTGGATCTGTAATTAACCTGGTGCTTTTGTCTCTCTGCCAGGCCAGTGGCAGCACAAGGACTCTGCAGAACCAAGAGTTTATGTGGGAAAAAGCCCTGGCAGGTAGGAAAGGGGGAGGGGTCTGGGCTGTGCCAGCCACCCAGAGATGCCAGCAGAGGAATTTATGCCTTGTCCTCTTCCCCTCGCAACTTCAGCCTCCGATGGCTGTTCCAGGAGTTCCAGGTGTCCTGTGCTGGACCTCCACAGCCAGGGACAAGTTACACCTCCCTCCCACCTTTCTCCAGAGCAGCAGAAGGATTATCGAGATGGAGGAGGTAGAGGAGCAAAGGCCTCAAAACAACAATACACACCTTAGGCCCATTCACACTTGGGATGGTTTCACAGGGTTGTGCTCAGCAAGTTCCCAAGAGATCCACTGACGGGGTTTTCATCCTTTTCTGGATACAGAAAGGGATAGCAGAGAAAGCACTATGGATGCAGAAGAAAGCAGGGACAAGGAAAGGGTCAACAGCATCTTCTTGGGAGGGACATTCAGATATGGGCATGAGGGTCCCCGTGGCACCCAGCAGCAGACAAAGCTCTGCTCACCCAAACTGCTGCACTTCCTGCTGCTCCCAGAACACACCCTTCCAGCACGGGGGACAGGTCAAAATCACTCATGAAATAAAGCCTTGGGAGAGTGTGACAAGTGTTGACAAACCACGAAATGCTTCAGCCTCGTGTGGCCTGCAGGGCCCCTTCCAGCTACAGCTGTTCAGTTCTCCATCTGAATTCAATAAAAGCAGAAGGAAAAAGCTTTGATTTCCACTTCAATCTTCCTCTTGACAAAACCAGTCCATTCAGGAGCACATTCTGTTTCTTTAAATCATTATTTGGAGCTGAAAAGCTGAACCTGTGGGGCAGTTCTAGACAGTGGTGAAAATTAGAAGAAATGTCCTTGGAAGGCAGGGGAAAGCTGCCTTTTGTGTACCCGGCAAGTTCAGAAATGTCACACACCACAAAAATGGACAGGTTTCACAGCTCCCTGCCTGCTTCACAGCAATGCTCAGGTCTAACATTTATGTATTTTGCCTCATTTTTCACAAGGACAATAATTTTCAATTGTCCCTAACCCAGCTTTTGATCTGGCCAAGGGAGTGAAAATTTGCATGTTCTTTCTTTTTACTTTTATTTCTCTTTATGTTTTTTGTTTGTTTGTTTGTTTTTGTTTTGGTTTTTTTTTGTCTTGAATACCTTTATTTCCAGTACTCAATGCATGTATTGAGATTCCAGAGACAACTTTCCCAAGGAATTCCCTAAGGTGCAACGCCTCATGGAGCGTGTGGTGGATCCATCCTTTTGTGCATAGCTAAAAGATGCAGTTGCCAAGAAATGGACTTTAAATCAAATCAAAGAAATAAATAACTAAAGGCCATTATCCTGGTAAAGATGCACAAAGTCTGTGGAAATTTATCACAGGGAGCAGGAATTCTCCAAGCTGGAGAGCCTTGATGGCAGCGATGTCGTTGTTTTCAAAAGCCTTGGTCAAGCACGAGAATGTGAGAATCTGGCAGTGCCCAAACTCATGAGCCTTTTCTCCTCATCATTAGAAAGCATCAAGTTTCCAATTCCTTGTCTCTCCAGCTATAAAAAAAAAAACAACTTCATATTAATCACACTCTGAGTGTGATTAATTTCTCCGATTTTCTTCTGGCTTGTAGTTTAGTAAATTAAAGACTTTTTAAATATATCTCTGCCTGTTTCTGCTTCTAGATAACATTTCTCGGTTTAAAGGGTGTATTCAAGAGCAGAAATAATCAGCTGGACAGAAGGGATTGGATTTTTAACTGAAGCTGAAGCAAAACTGTAGCAGAAACTTTTTTGCCTGGTTGTATGAGCATGACCTGCTGGGCTTGATTCCCCATTGCTAAAAAAAGGCAGTAGGAGGAAAAAGTTATTTCCTACCTCTGAGACAAATAGTGACCATTAATACACTGACATTTATGGGCAGGCAGATAAGAAAACAATTCACAATGTAGAAAAGTCTTTTAATTATGTTTAATATTCAAATTAGGATTTAACATGGCTTTTTCTAGCTGTACTTAGAATAATTGCTGTGAAAATAATGGATCTTTCTTTTCAGGGATCTAATAAAAAATTATGAGGGAAGAATAAATAACCTTTGGACAGGCCCACTGCTAAATCCTTGCACTGTCCTCAACAAAACTAAACAAAGAAAAAATAAAAACCAAAAAACCAAAAACCCCAATCTGTTTATTCAGGTTGATTAAAGCATTTTTCTCAAGCTGATAGGAAACGTTTTCTCCTCATTTTCAGGCTCACCTTTTGTTTTAATTTAGGCAGAGAAAGAAGAAATTGATTTCTGAGTCAACATTCTGTTCCAAAAATAACAAAATACAACTGCTCCAACTGCTTCCACGCAAACCCAGGGAGAGGCTGCAGATCTTGAGCACTCCCACCTCCTTTTCCTCCCTCCTGATCTGCAAAACTCATTTCACTTCCAGGCTCACAGCTTCGACCGAAGGTGAGATTTTCTCGTTCCTGGGGGCGGTGTTTGCCACCAGCACCTTCCCAGGGAGCTGGGACCGACACTGCCCGTGGGTGACAGCGGCTTTTGTGCGGGCTCCAAGCAGGCACAGGAGGGGAATCGACTCTCCCACCTGTCCCGCCCTACCTTGCCTTTCCCATACCTTTATTGCCGTATTTTTCTCTCCTCTCTTGATGCTCTTTGGTGCAATTAGTAGCACTCAAATAGCTGTAAACGCCTTTTACTTAATTTCTTTTATCTCCTCTCAGTATTCCAATGAATTTATTGTGTTCACAGATTGTGTGGCAAGGAAGGCTCGCCCTCCTCTGCCTCCTGCTTTTTCACGAAACCTATGTTTGGGTCAAACAATGGCTTTCAAGAAGACACAATAACTTCAACAAACTGTTTTCTGTCAGGGAAAAAGTGGAAATCTTTAAAAGGTGCCAGGGGGAAAAAAAATCTTTCTTCCCCATCCCCAACAAAAACCCCATTTTCCAAGTGAAAATGACATTTTCTTTGGAACAGTCTCCTTTTATCAGAAACCAGTGAGGAAAAGATGAAGAAGTGCCAGAAGAATTGTCTGAGCTGAGGTCCAAAAAACACTTGTTCAAGCCGAAGTAAAGTCTCATTAAACTCTGGATCAACAGGGAAGTCTGAAGACATCATTCGAGGCAAGATACAAACAAAAATAAAGATTACGACAGTGATGTCACTCAAGTGATGTCACTGCTCCTGCCCCAGCACCTGAATCCTTCTGCTGTCTTTTCATCCATCCATGTGATTTTCCTGCTCTGGAGCTCTTGCTCGTTCTGTTTCCACTCCTGGCTCTTCCTTGCTTTGAAAAAAAGATCTGTCTGCTCTGGGTTCCCAAGAAAATCCACTGGGATGAGGCCATCCCTCCCTGCAGGAAGCTGTGTGCCCAAATCCTCACATTTCCAGCTCCACCGTGTCCTTCAGTAAGAGCAATGCCCTCATCCTGCTGTCTCAGCTGGACCCGACACCTGACATTTTGATGACTAAATTTCATTGAGTTTAATTCCATTTCACTGCCAGGGAGTCATGTACTTTTTAATGCATGAATAATTCCATACAAAATACTTTAAAATTAGCCACTTTGCAAATCCCAGGCACTCAATGATTAGGGATAGCAGGCTTCACTGTTCATTAAATATTAATCTGCCCAGCTCATGCATATCCATTCTGATACTGCTTCTCATTATATCAACGCACTCTACTTTTTCCAGAGTCCTTGTCTGGAATTGCTATTCCCAAAGAACAGCCCTGAAAGACATTAGGTCTGCCAAGAAACTGCTTATGATCTTCCATTTTCATACAAAATGTATTCTAATGTCCCTTCCTAATCCAGCCCTTTCTATTTGCCTTGACTATAGCATAGCTTGTTTTACAGAAAACAAATCATGTTGTGCCCTTAGTAATAATGACAATGAAGAAAAATAATAATCCTGGGGGAGAGGAGAAAGAGCTGCAGCAGCAGTTTTGTCAGCTAACATGAGTATATGGGAAATCACTGGGAATAAAAGACAGCAGATGGGAGTCAGCTGCTCCACAAAAAGCTTTCCTAAGAGCATCTCCAGAATGGAGGGAGCAGCCCCAGATGTGCCTCCTGTCTTTCTCTGGTTCGGTGAAAGCAACTGGGAAAGCTCCAGGTAAAAAGGTGCCCTTGAGACCCTCGGGTTCCTTGGCAATACATACAGCACCAGCCCATGCCTCACAGCCGAGCACTGCAGAAAGGCTGGGGGGCTGCATCCGTTTGCAACTTGAAAACAAAAAAAAAGAGTAAAAGCAGTTTTAACTTCAAACACCAAAGTTCTCTGAAAGCTTATTGGACACTGAGAATTGTGTTTGTTTTCCCCAGGCTTCCCTAACAATCCCATGGCTGTGGTTCATAAGCTCTGTCCAAATTTTAGAATTATAGAATCCCAGAATGGTTGGGGTGGGAAGGGACCTGAAAGTCCAAGTGCTCTCCAGCCTGGCCTTGGGCACTGCCAGGGATCCAGGGGCAGCCCCAGCTGCTCTGGGCACCCTGTGCCAGGCCCTGCCCACCCTCCCAGGGAACAATTCCTTCCCAATATCCCATCTAACTACCTCCCACAGCTGTGCAAGGCAGGAAAGTGTCAGGAATTGTGCTTCATGGCTTTTCTGAGCTCCCTGAGTGTTTGCAGAGCAAAGCAAAGGGCTCATACAGGACCTAAGGGTGACCATGTGCTGAGATTTCCTGGATGGGATCCTTGCAGCTGTCACAGTGCTTGGAAGGCTGGAAGGAAAGCAAGTTGCCCTCCCAGCTTCCATGGCTGTCTCCAATAGAGGCTTTGCACTTTAACAACCAACGAATTGCAATGCATTGTCCTGGACAGTGTGGATGTGGTGTCCTGGCTCCACCCCCACACTCAGTCCTGGTCTAGCCCCAGTGACAGGCTTGGAGAGAGGAACCAGGAAAAATGGTGCTGCCAGCAGAAGATGCCTTTTGCTTGCAAATAAAACCAGGCAGATGGCCTGCTGAATTTCAGTCCTTAATTAAAAGTGCTTTACTCTCTAAGCTTATTATAGACTAATTCCTGCTGTGGGAGGGGCTCCTTTGGCATGGAGAGGGTGGTAATGAACATCTCAGTTCGCCTCCGCATCAGCAGGCTCAGCCCTTCCCTCTGCTGCCTCAGGGATAAAGAGGGATAAAGATCCCCCTGGCTGTTAGCTCCAAGTGGACCTTGTGAAGGGAAATGAAGAAAGGAGCAGGAGGTCTCAGACAGCCCTGCTGTGATGGAATAGGATCACACTGCAATGTCTGTCTCTGCATGGCTAACCCAGGGAGCTCCCATGGGAAGCTGGACCCCAAACTGGCTTGTGACTAATAGTGAGAGCTCTGCCACAGCTGAACAGGGTCAAGTGACTAAAACCTGGTTTGGGGTTATGTCTGATATGGCTGGAAGATATTTCTGTTAACACCGGGATTCCTTTCTTCAGAATTTGCACTTTAAATGTAATCCAGCCTCCCTGTGTTGCATAAGCCTGGAAGTGCCATCTCCCTGCGTGTTTCCATTCTTTTTCCATGAGACCTTCTGTGTCCAGTGCATGATGAAGGAAAGTTCAAAACACAGATGGTAAATGGTAGGGTAAAGGACCGTTTGTGCAAGACTCAAAAGTGTAACAGCTTGAGCAACACCACATCCTTGCAGCCACTGGGATCCTGGGATGGCCTTGCTGTCTCAGCAGCTCTCACCCAATACCTCTTCTGCTTCAAGGGGTCTTTTGTCTCCCAGACTCATGACCTGACTAGGACAACATGAAATGGCTTCGAGCCACACCAGGGGAAGTTTAGATTCAGCATTAGGAAAAATGTCTTCACTGAAAGGGTTGTCAAGCCCTGGAACAGGCTGCCCAGGGCAGAGATGGAGTCACTGTCTCACTGTCCGTGGAGAGATTTAAAAGCCATATCAATGTGGTACTTGGGGACATGCGTCAGTGGTGGCTTGGCAATGGTTGGGGAAGTGGTTGGACTCGATGATCTTTGAGTTTTTTTCCACCCTAAACAATCCTATCAGTCTCTGACTCATCATCCGTCACCTTGTTGTCTTTGCTAAGTGGCAAAAGACACAGAAGGATTTTGTCGTCCTTCCTCATCTGTCTCCTGTGACCCTTCCTAAATGGAAAAGCAGTGAGGTTCTCCTGTCCCACTGCCATCCTTTGCTGAACTCTAATTCTCTCAGACA
Organism: Rhipidura dahli; assembly: GCA_013399225.1. NCBI lineage: Eukaryota > Metazoa > Chordata > Aves > Passeriformes > Rhipiduridae > Rhipidura > Rhipidura dahli. The sequence goes on from VXAC01003404.1 coordinate 49,940, forward strand.
GGCTCCGCTGTGATTTCCCAGCTTCTCACATTTATTGTCCCATCTCCAGCCCCACCTTGCAATTAGAGGAGAAATATCTGAGGCTTCTGATGCTCGACCCCTTGAGTGGCTTGGGCTGGCCTGGCCTTCTGAGGCCACAAGTCAGCCTTAGCAGCAGATGTTGGCAGGGCTGTGTCTTTCTGAAGCGCACAGGGAATGGAAATGTTGCTGATCTCTCTCTGCCTGGCATTTCTCTCTCTTTCTCCATCAAAATCAATGTGAGGGATCTTTTTCAGCCCCTCTCTGGGTTAAGGGAGGTGGGGCTGGGGGGGAAAGGGATGGAAAAATACTCAGCAGATGAGAAACTTTTCACACAATTTTTCCTGCCTGCAGCTTCTATATATAGGTTTAATTAGAACATTAAAGGCACCTCAGGATTATGCTGTGAGATTTGTTTCCTTAGCCCTGTAACTAATGCCCTGCAGTTTCTCTGCTGTGACTTTGTTAAGTCTCCCAGCAAAAATCTACCTATGGAAATTGCAGAATTGCCATCCTGGGTGGGAGCACCACGTGAGCTCGGGGAAGTCAGAAGCTCTGCTTTAAATGCTCTCTAATTATCTCCAGCCAAGGTTACAGAGGAAGTGGTTTGGCACCTGTGAATTGACTTTTTGGGAGAGAGCCCCTGGAAATGAGCTTCTTTGCCTGATACTGGAAAGTTTTGTCTTTTACTTTCCACAACCCTCCGTGGTGGAGGGAGATTAGCTCTTTCTCACCCACCTGAAAAAGAACTGAGCCATTTCTAATGGGGATGTTGTATTAACCAACTTCCTTCTGGCTGCAAGGGGAGCTTGGTTTGTTCCTTCAAATCACAGAATGACCTGTTTTGGAGAGGATCTTAAAGATCACCAAGTCCCACCCCTCAACATAGGCAGGGTCACCACAGTGCTTCAAGCCCCACTCAGCCCTGTTGCAGTGCACATGGCCGTGGACAATTTGAAGAGAATTTGGAGGAGTGATGGACAGGCCTCCAGAACACCAAAGTCTAATCCTCACCCCGTGGTTACGGGGAGTTCCCATGTTCCCAGTGCTTCTTAGTTTACATCTTTTAAGGTTATTGGTTCAGGAGTTCTCCACCCACTTTTAAGTCTAAGTTCATGTTTATGCATTTCCCCTAGTTGTTTATGTATTAGTTCTGGAAGGTTCTCCCTTGTTCGATGCCCCATTGGTTGGTCCATGTAACTCCCTCCCCGGAGTTCTCTCCGTTGATTATTCCCCTGCTGTCCCCTCCTCCTCACTCGGTCCCCATTGGTTGTTTCCCCTCTGTCCCACCCCTGTATAAAGTGGCTGTGCTCGCTCTCGCTCCTTTGTCTCTGTCCCTGAACTCTCCACCTGCCATAAACCGACTGGAACCAACACAAAGACCCCTCTCTCATCCTCTGCCTCTGCCGACAGTTTTACACCCCCTTTGTTTGGGGCTCGCTCCTTGCGAAGCTGCAGCTTTCCCTGCAGCTGCAGCCGACCCCTGCCTGCTGCAGCTGACAGCGAGGATGTCTGCAGCTGGACGCTGTGCTGCCTCGGGCAGCTCCAACAGTGTCGCAGCCTGGCCTCGAACACTGCCAGGGATCCAGGGGCAGCCACAGTTTCTCTGGGCACCTGTGCCAGGGCCTCCCCAGCCTCACAGGGAAAGATTCCTTCCCAATATCCCATTTAAACCTCTTTTCTGGTAGTAGGAAGCCTTTTCCCCATGTCCTGTCTCTCCATCCCCTGTAAATAGTGCCTGTCCATCTTTCCCGCTGGCTCCCTCCAGGCCCTGCAAGGCCTCAGTGAGGTCACCCCTGTTCCTCTCTCCAGGCTGAACATTCCCAGCTCTCCCAGCCTGGCTCCCAGCAGAGCTGCTCCATCCCCTGGATCATCCTGGAGCCTCCTCTGGGCTCTCTGCAGCAGCTCCAGGTCCTGAGCTGGGGTCCCCAAGCTGGAGGCAGCAGAGCAGGGGGGTCTCAGCAGAGCATGGATGCAGTGGAGATGCAGGAGCCAAAAGGGCAGTTACACCACACATTCGACCCCACGTTGCATTTCCCCACATACTCAATGGGATTCCCATTTTTTTCTCTCAGTTCCCCTTCTGTACCTGCCATCTTGTATTTTTTAATCACTTGAGCAGAGGTGAAATGGCATTTCATGGTTTTGCAATGAACACAAAAGAATAATTTCCTTTTTGACAATGCAGAGATCTCTGAGTCAATCAAAACCTTTTAAAATACTCTGACATTTCCAAAGTTACTATTTTTTTTCAGTCCCTCAGAATTTCCCCTTATTGTGCTTGTAGAAATAAGCACATATTGAGCTTGACTGTGAAGGAAAGAAATGCTAAAGTAAATCCTCTAGTTAGAGGTTTGGATCCCACAGGAATGTCCATGAGCACCTTATAGACAGGAAAGACCCCACTAAGAGGTGATCTCCTGGTCCTGACACATCCACCTGGACACACCTTCAGTCCCCACAACACAGCAGCCAACACTGCAATATTTCGGGGTAATAAGAAATTAAATTTCAGGCTCTATCTTATCCCCACACTATCGCTTTGTTTGGTAGCACACATTGGATCAAGCCCACGCACAAGCTCTTAACCAGGGCATCCAAAACTCCTCTGATATTCATTCATCCTGCTCATGAATTTATCCAGGTCCTGCCCAAGGAGAAATCCCTTGACAAGAAATCTGTCCCATGTTGTGCTGCCAAGCCCCAGCACCCAGCTCATCCCTCCTCCTTGTCCTGCCCCTTATGTCACATCCCACCCCTGTCATTCTGATGGAGACTTCTCCTGGGATGAAGAGAAGCATCCAAGATCTGAACCATCTCCAAAGCTCTTTGTACTATCTGTCAACCAGAGTTAGAGGCATCACGCAGCTTTTCTGTGCCCAAAGATTAAAAAAAAATGAATCAGTCTATGAATGAGGCCTTAACTGAAACTCAGGCATTTGAAATAGATTTATAAAAATATTCAGCCCATTTCAGATGGTTAATTAAAATAACAGGAAATACCCTCTGCTCATTGTGAGAATGACCTATGGAGCAAGATCCATCTGAGGAATTACCTCCACAGACCACTCCAGTGGCTCACAGAAACACCTCTCTCACCAAGCAGCTTTCAGACAGACACTGGTATTTTTCGTGTTTTAGTAGTACAGCTGTTAATCTTTATTCATTTATTTATTTTCCTTACAAAGCAAAACAATTAATTTTTAACCAGCCCATTATTAGCTTTCAGCTCCTAATTCAAAAACTTGCTTCCAGAGTTACATGAGGGAGGAATTATAAAACACACAATAATGAGAAAATCAGATAGTCTGTTAATCAGGCTGGAAACAAATGATCCCCCTCCTGAACTGAAGAACTGGTAGAGAAAACACAGTGAAGGTATGAGAATATAAATTAAACAAAAAGTTAAACAGCAGCTGAAAGCTTTCCATGTTGAGAAGGGGGTTTGCAGAGCACTTTCCACTGTCTGTCACAGTGACAGCTGCAAGAATCAACAGGAGAAAGCAGAAAATAACATGTCAAGGTATTTTTGGAGACTGGTGAAGCTTACAGGGCAATTCCTTTGCAGGCAAAGAACAAATATTTATTGCCTTTCTTTATTTCTTCTGCCCACTCCAAGACCCAAAGGGCTCTTGCTCAGATCTCAATAAACGAGCTTACACGAACCCTGTGATCCTTCATCCAGGTTTAGATCAGTGCTGCAAGCCACAATGAGCATAAAAATAATTAGTTGTTCTTGTTGTTGTTAATTTGGGGGAAGTTAATGGAAAATAACAGTTTTAGAGCTGAGGAGGAAAGGTAGCTGTGATTGGGCTTTGTCACAATGCTTGCTGAGATTCCCAGCCTGGGATATTGAATGCCAAAGATCCAAGTGCTGGTCCATCCTGAACTAAATGTTCAGCCTGAGGCTCTGCTCCAAACCAAGATACAGAGAAGCTGAGCCAACCTGGTCTGACCTGAACTTGCTGTTCTGACAACCCAAAATTAATTCTTCCCTTACAGTGGAATAATGCAAAATTCAGTGGCCAAATTGGACTTTATGTGCATTTGAGTCCACAGGAATAGTCTGAAACTGAAGCCCCACAGGAGATGGAAGGAAAGGGAGATCTCTGTTTTGTTCACGTGATCCTTGGAGGGGATAAGTTGAGTTGGTCTCACGCTGGAAGACCATGGATCCCTCTGTTCATAACCCACCACTGCCCAGCTGCTCCTATGGGATTCACAGCCAGACCCATCAGCAGAATATCAATGTACTGGAATAAAATCAGGAAGTTCTCTCAGAAGTAGGGCCTGCATCCCAGTGTGTTTTGCTGCATTTGCTCATGTCACAAATTCAAGCACCTGGGAGCCGGGAGGGCTGAGTCATCTTCGTCTTGGCTGCCAGGGACAGCCGGGGGACTTTGTCCCCTTGTTTTTCCTATGAACTCCTGGTGATGTTTTTCCTCTGGAATCCCACTTGAGATTGACCATGGCAGGTTCAGCATCCGTGGATGGCACAAGGTGTGTCAGCTCATGGAATGATGTGATGGTTTGGGTTGGATGGGGCCCGAAAGACCATCCTGTTCCAACCCCTGCCGTGGGGCTGGTGTCTGAGCCTTCAGCTGCAGGAAGGCAGTGAATGGAACAGGAGGAGTGGGACAGCTCACCAGCTCATGGTTGCCTAATTGGAGGTGTCTCTCTCCATGTTGGATGCAACAGGAGCTCCTCAGCCTTTGGCTGTCTCTTTAGAAGGGTGTGGGATTCCCACTGGTCCTATATCCTGTTTTCCAGCCCCAGGGATCTCGTGGACAGCTTGTAGCACCACAGACAGCAACAGCCACACGTGTTCAGGCAACTGAACTCAATGTGTCAATTTTAGGCAGCCTCTATGAAGCCATGAGGTACCAAGGAACAATTCCAAAACTATCAGAGGGTATCCTGAATTACTTCCATTTTTGCCAGCAAATTCTCCATCAGCACCCTCCCAAGGCCAGGCTGGACAGGGCTTGGAGCAGCCTGGTTCAGTGGAAGGTGTCCCTGCCCATGGCAGGGTGTGGCATTGGATGATCTTTAGGGCCCCTTCCAACCCAAACCATTGTGTTAGTTTATGATTCAGTCCCAGAACGTGATGTGGGGAATCACCCTGCTGCTCTGGCTCCAGACCTGTGCCCTCCCTTTCCAGTGATCCCCTAGCCCCAGGTGAAGCCACGGGAGGGAGGTGGTGGCACAGTTCTCTTTTTGGTTTGTGCTCTGTGACTCCAGAGCTGCCAAACTGTGTGGTTGTCATGCAAGGAACATCAGTGGCTGGTGGGTGGCTGTCTGGAAGCAGAGTGGAAGCTGTTTGTGGAATATGTAATGAGGATTATGTATGTGTGCAGCTCACCCAGAGATTGGCTGAGTTTAGCACCTCATGAAGGTGCAACCTCCTCCTTGTCTTATTTTGGTTTTCTTAAACCCCTTCCCCCAACACACTGGGAAATCAGGATTCATCCTTCCCCTCTCCACCCTCTCCATCAAACTGAGGTGACTGATTCAAGTCACAATATTTTAGAAATTCTAATTGGCTCCAGGTGTCTTTTCAAGCTGCTTCTTGGTTTTCTAAGATGGGATAAGTAAAGATTTCAAACTAAATTTCAAGTGCAAATTATATCCCACCCACCCAGCTTCAATCCATACTGGATTTCCAGCACCATCCCCAGTTGTGTTTGGATGGGGACCATGGAGACCCATGGAAAGAAGGCACACAGATTTGGGTTTAGTGCCTGTTCCAGTGCACTCTGAGCAGCTGCACAGCGATGGCACAGAGGCCTTGGAGGCTCAGGGCTCCCAGGGTTTTTAAGGAGCATTTTGCTTCCCATGGCTATGGCTGCAGGCAGCTGAAGGGATGGAGAAAGGCATTTTCCATCAAAGCTGGAAATTGGTCTAAACTTGCAGAGGTGGATTGGGACATCCTGAACTTCACAATGCAGGTTTTTCTGGGACAAAATTCCATTTTATTTTGGAGCTTGTTATTGCTGGGTCTGTGTGTGTGTTTGTTGGGAAAGGACAAGGTCTCTGCCCCACTCCTCTCCTCAGTCCTGGGAATGCTCAGTGCCCACTCCATGGACCTGAACCCATGCTCAGTGCAAGGGTCTCGCTCCCTCCAGCTCCCATCCCGCTCAACAAATCCTTCATCCCTCCTTCTGTGCACTGGGATTCTGCCTAAGCGCTTGCAACAGAAGAGTTGGCTCAGATGGAACATTGGGGAGGGTGAGGAGGGGAGGACACAGGGAAGAGATGTTAGAAGGGGGAGGAGGGCAGAGACCACAGTGCAAGACCTGTTTTTATACTGTCTCCTAGAAGATTCTGTGTTGATGACCATGAAGACCTTGTCCATAGAAAGAAAAGAGAATGGGTTTTTTTCCAAGTAAATCAGCAGAATATCCACTACAGCACAGGAGCCCCAGCTCCCACTGGCACATCTCTGCTGGTCCCCAACAAAGCACTTCCACCAGGGGACACTGAGACATCCAGGAGCATCAGGAGTGTGGCTGTACTCACAACCTCAACCCTTGAATGTGCCTGCAGTCAGCAGTGGGGGCAGCAGGAAACCTCTGAGCTGTCTGCAGAAACTCAGACTCTGATTTCAAAGACCTTTTCAGATTAAAGGTATTTCAGAGATGAGGCAAGTCTCACTATCCAGAGCACAGGAGTTTCTTTGGCAACCTTAGGTATGAGGAAGGCTCAGTCCTTCCAACACTCATTTCCTCACTGGGGAGGGACAGAGAGCGGCTGGTGGGTGTCTAAAATGTGCAATATCCCCCAACAGAAGTGAGGGAATAGTGGGATAGTTAGTCCATGACTTCTGTTTCCTTCTTCCTTTTCATTTAGCTTTTCCTGGAGGCTTCAGTTTCTCACACTGTGTGCTATAATTGATTGTTTGGGGCTTTAATGTGCTCTGTGTAACTGTATCATTTCCAGAACAAGAGTCAGATGTTGCCTTCGCTTTTTCTTTCAAAGTATTTTAAGAAATAGCTTCCTTTCTTAAAAACACCAGTAATTTTTCTTCCCTGAGAACACTAACTGGGTTATTTCCAGACTCGTCCTGTCGTAAGGTTTCATTCTGCCGTACATGTCCGAGAAACAGATGCTGGCAGTCTTGAAAAGATCTCCAATAATATTTATATTTTATATTAGGAAAGGAGCAGAAAAATATGCTTGTATGGCATGAGAGAAATAAACTGCTTTTTGGTCCATTAGGAACTCCAGATGGGAACAAAACTGTATTTATATAATTTCAAATTGATAATTTTACATCATTTTTATTCCTGAGTCTTCAAAAAGATGGTTAGAGAGTTGTCCAGCACACTGAGATTAAATACTGAAGAATGGGAAATCATTCCTTTGGGGAACTGCAGAATCTGACGGAGCTTTGCGCAGGGAAGACAAGCAGGATGTCCCAGGCCACATTCACTAAACAGTTGCCAGTCAAGGGCAACATAATGGGAAAGTTGATCTTGGGATTTAGCAAATTGGGAACTGAAGGCTGGGAATGTTCCATTCATTGACTGAGGCTGTCTCTGGTCAGAGGATTTTTGGACTCAATTTACACTTGGTAGATCTTGAATTCTGAAAGCCTTTGGCTTAGCACCAGTTTAGAGATCAGCACTGAGCCAAAAATGGCTTTGTCTGCACAGCTGGACTGAGAAAAGATATCACCTGTCCTGCCAAAGCCAGGTTTGCCAGTGCTGATGAAGCAGATGAATAAAGAGCTGCCAGAGGTGCCATCTGTGGGAGGGATGTTCCTGGTGGAGAGCTGCAGAACCACAACCAGATCATGGAATCATGGAATCCCAGAATGGGTTGGGAGGGGCCTAAAAGACCATCTTGTTCCAACCCCCTGCCATGGACACCTTCCACTAGAAAATGCTTCTCTACTGATTCATCACCACTGTTGAAGCAGATGGAATATCACATGCAACCAAGTCATATGCAGAGCTCAGAACTTTAGGGAATAGCAAAGAAGAGAATTCAGGCCAGTGATTACAAGTCTCCCATACAACAGGCCTCTTCTAATCCATCTCTTTATGCCTCTTCCTTGCCTTCATCTCTCCTAAACCAGTTGAGGACAAGACAGGCTTACCTGTGGGGGGAATGTGACAGCTCAGAAAATGAACCTACATGAGCACCAAACACCAACCAGAAAGGGCTGGAGGCAAAAGAATCAGAAATGCCCAACTAATGAATATGTGCTGCCCTGGCCCTGCCCACATGGACAGCTCAGGTGCTGCCCGCATTTGTGATCTTGAAAAGAAGCTGAAAATTCAGAGGGGACTGAAAGCAGAGACCAGGTGTGATTGGAGAGCTACAGAAAATGCCACACTGTGGGAGACTTACAGAGCTCAGTCTGGTTTGCTGCTCAAAAAGGGAAAAAAATTAAAAATATAAAGGAGGCAGCTTGAGAGGTAATTTGATCACAGTGAATAAGTGTCTCCCTGCAGAGAAAATACAAGGTACCCGAGTGCTCTTGAATGCAGAGACAGAAGTGGTGGTGAGGATCTGCACCAGGGCAGCTTTGCATTGGAAATGAGGCACAAGGTTTTTCTTCAATGAGCATGACTAATCCATGCAACACAGACTAGCCATCCTTCTGCAGTTTCCAGAGCAAAGCTGGGTGCTGTTCCAGCAAACAGCCTGTGTCCAGCAGCAGTGATCAGGCTCAAGAGCTCAGTGGTGTGACAACTGATTAGTGACTCCGCATTCCTACCTATGGGTTTCAGTGAGATGGCATCCTCCCGGTGAGCAGCAGTCACACAGTAATCCATGAACCTGCATGCAATGGTCCAGGAATGGGGAGCTACATATAGATGTTGCACCTACTCCAAAAACTCAAAACAAAGCCCAGCTCCTGCCTTTAGCTCCCTTCTCCCAGAAACATGGGGTGATTCCCAGATTTACACTCCAGTAACACAGACTCCAGGTTAACTCCGGCTGCTGGTGCCATCCCAGGGGGACCCCACCAGCCGGGAGTGACTCAGCCTGAGTGGGAGAAGGGACTGAGCAAGTGGCACTGGGGGATGACTCACAGGGCGGGTGTCTGCAAGGCCGAAGGCAGCAAAGGAATTCACCTTCCCTAGCAATAGGTGATGTAACTCAGGCAAAACTTTACCATTTCCATCCTTAATGAAAAGCAGCTGGGTCTGAAGTGCCTGGACATCGAAGCCCTCCCTGGACAGAGCATTCTGAAATGCTGATTTAGCTCATTACAGCTACTGCAGCTGTGGGTTTGGCTGCTCCCCAGGGTGTTTCCCATCACCTTTCTGAAGTAGCATCTCCAATGAGGGAGAAATTCCTGCAGTCTCTGCCCAGGCAGGCTGCCAGACTGCAGCAGCTTCCTGGTGTTCCAAGGAAAACCTCATTCTCCTCTAGCATCCCTCCCCGGCACCGCCTGCTGCACACCCGGGACCTCCCGGCAGTGTCTCCTCATCCTGAGGACTCTTATGACAGTTAAAAAATATGCATTCTGCTTCTGATGAAAGCCAGTTTGTCAGATACATGCTGGAAACAGCATAAAACTCCACAAAGGAGCTGATATTTCCCTTCTGGAGTTCCATGCATTTAAATGAAGTCTTGGCGACTAATTAAAAACCCTTCATCCATCTCATAAACATCCTGGAATCACTTTTCTCACTGACTGAATTATTTAAGAGTCATTCTCTCAGGATTCAAAATGATTGTTTTGTTGTTGCGTTGCTGCAAGTTCAGTGTGGTGAAAACCCTTTCACCTCCGAGAAACCTCCTTTGAATAATAAACAAACCCAGAAATGTTGTTGCTCTGCATTCAGACAACTTCCTTCAGTGGAACCTGCACCTGGTCCTGGAAAATAGTGAGGCAGAGCCTTTAGGGACACCTATCCTGCATTTGTGCTGGTAGAAGTGCATGAAATAAAATGAGATAAGGGAGAAACTCAAAGCTTCAGTTGGATCCTAGAATGGTTTGATTTGGAAGGAACCTTAAAGGTCATCCAGTTCCAGACCCCTTCCAAGGGCAAAGACACCTTCCACTAGCCCAGGGTGCTCAGAACCCCATCCAGCCTGGCCAGCTTGACCAAGCAGACCCAGAAATCATACAGCACAACCAAGAGCCTCGTAAGGGACTGAGGGTGATGAACAGGGTGAGGAGCAGGCAGGAGATGCTTAATTAAGGATTGTCACCATGCAAGATAACTGTGGCATCACAACCCACAACCCACAAGTGGGCCACCAGAGAGATCAGGGGACTTGCAGGGTGTATCTGAACAACTGAACATGGAAAGCCTCTGCTAAACTTGTTCCATTAGGTTTCCAGGTTGGTCTCTTCTACTTCTTCTGCTGCGCTTCATCAATTTAGAAGGTGGCAGTTGGACATAATAGGACATTGACAACAGTCAGGGCTGGCTGAAGCCCCCAGAAAGATGAGTTTGGAGGCCTGGAGTCCAGCCACAGCTGCTGCTGTGTGATGGTGTTGTTGGTACCACACAAGCAGCACAGGGGATGTCCCCCTGAGGGCTCCTCAGCTGCACCAGATCCACCCATGGGGAAAGACACTTCCGTAGTTATGGCTTTAGCTGCATCTGTACTTATAGGTAAACTTCTTGCTAGCCCACTCTTTCCAAATCTGTTTCAAATTCCTCCCCTTTTCTTTTTTGTGATGATTTTGGTAGGGATTGGCCCACCAGCACACAGAGTGAGGCTTTCAATTCAGACAAAGATCCACACCCACAGCAAGAAATGGTCTTAAAGTTAGAATCCTGGAATATCCCAGGTGGAAAGGGCTCCCCCAGGGTCACCCAGTCCCACCCTGGCCCTACCCAGACCCCCCAACAACCCCACCCGGGGCATCCCTGGCAGCGCTGCCCAAACCCTCCTGGAGCTCTGGCAGCCTCGGGGCCGGGACCATTCCCTGGGGAGCCTGGGCAGTGCCCAGCACCCTCTGGGGGAAGAACCTTTCCCTGATCTCCATCCCAAACTCCCCTGGCACAGCTCCAGCCGTTCCCTTATCCTGTCCCTGGCACAGGGAGCAGAGATCGGAGCTGCCCCTGGGGAGGAGCTGCAGCCCCCACTGAGCTCTGCCCTCAGCCTCCTCTGCTCCAGCTGGACAGGCCGAGTGCCCTCAGCTGCTCCTCGTGTGGCCCCTCCAGACCCTTCACCTCTTCATGGCCCTCTTTTGGACAGTCTCTAATAGTTTTTTATCTTTTTTGTATTGTGGTGCCCAAAACTGCCTCCAGCACTCAAGGTGGGGCCCAGAGCAGAGCAGGGCAGTTTCCTCCCCTGACCCGGCCTGATGCCTCTCAGGACACGGATTTCCCTCCTGGCTCCAGGGCACTGCTGACTCAATGACCTTTCCATTGACCAGGAGGGACAAGTCCCTTTCCCAGAGCCACTCTCTAGCCTGTCATTCCCCAGGCTGTAAACCCTGGATGTACCACACTTCAGAGAGCAAAGCACTTCCCACCCTCTCAGCTCTTTGGGCCATGAATGACATATCCAGAGTTCACATTTCCTGGATTAGGCATGTCAGTGCCAATGGCAAGGAATGATGCTTCCAAATGACTTTAATAATGTGGAGAAGTGATTGAACAAGGCATTTCACATAGGCACTATCACTCTGCCTGTCTCACGTTCACTCTGGAATTGCTAAGCATGGTACATCAAATGCAATTTAATTTCAATTACAATCTCTCTGATAAAGCTTATGGCTTCTTCCCCCACCCACCTTGGAACACCCTCATGCATTGCTACTCTCACACACACAGAAAACAGAAAATCCAATATATTTCTTTATTTCTGGGGCACTAACCTAGGAATTGTGCTGGATCATCCCCCTCCATGCACTTCTGGCATATTGAGTAAGTAGGAACATTATTAAATGAACATTGCTCATAATATTGGGACTTAATAGCTTACCATGGGAAGTAGTCACAATTCTGACTTCATTGTGACACTTTGGAGGAATCAGAAGGCAGAACATTCCTTTATTTGACTTGTTTCAGCTTGGAAACCTGCATAAAATTGTGCTGATTCCACTGAGGCTGTAGAATCATTGCAAAGTCTCTGTCTAGAACATATAAAATAGGTATTTATCTGTTCTACAAGAGGCATCTGCAAGGCTTTGGAAGTCCAACGTCAGCTGAGAGAGTCAAGGAAAGAAAGAAGCCCAGATCCATGGCAGATGACCAGGGAGCTGAGAGCAGGAGGAGGGTACAGCATGAGCAAGGGCAGGTAAAGGGGAGAACTGAGGGGGACAACAATTTGTTTATCTCTGTCACCCAGCTGACCCTCGCATCCTTTCAGAGATGACAAGGGAGAGCAGTGGAAAGGAAGCGTGTGGGAGCTGGAAACTCTGCAGTCAGCGGCCAGGGCAAGAGTGATGGCACTCATGAGCCTCCTCCTGGGACTGCCTCCAGCCCTCCGGCTCATGTCAGCTCAGTTAGGGGCAGAAATACCCTTTCTAATGCAGCAAAGGTCCCAAAGGCAGCTCCCCCTGAAGCAGAGCAGTTGTCGCAGCTGTTCCCAGCTTCAAGGCTCTGCTGTGTTCTGGACCTGGTGCTCTGCTCTGCCTTTTCCTCCAGCACCGCTCCGATTCTCGTCTGATCCTTTGGATTTGCTCTTTGCCTCTGGCAAATCCCTCCAGAGCGGGGCTGTCCTGGCAGCCTGGCTGAGGCAAATGGGTCTCCACTCTCTTTGCCAGGGAAAAGTCCCTCCATCCCAGCCCACCCCGGGGACAGCTCTGTGGGTGGGAGCTTGGCCCCATCACCATCAGGGCACTGTTTGGCATCCAGTGGTGTGGGCTGGTTTGCAGCGAGCACCCAACAGCCGCTGTGTGCAGTCCTTGGAGGAGTCAGCTGTGGATTTTGATGGAGCTTTAGGCAGCTGTCCCATCCTCACCTGCTCTGCAGGGGGTGTAGGAGGCAACACACTCAGCTGTGTCCAGCTCTGCTTTGAGGAGGTGACTCAGACTCTGCATTTCAGATACTCCCTGTCCTGAGCAGAACTGCCTTCAGCCACTGAACTAAAGTCATTGACCCTGAACTTGCGGAAGAACTTTGATGTGTGGGTGACCAGAGTCTGGAACAGGTCACCCAGGGAGGGTGTGGAGTCTCCCTCACTGGAGACATTCCAGAACCTTCTGTGTCAATCCTGTACCACATGGTCTGGGATAAATTTACTTGAGCTGGACCAGATGACCCACTGTGGTCTCTTCCAGCCTGATCCATTCTTGGATTCTGTGATTCTTTGGGCCCTCTGGTGTGTTGCCCATGTCTTCATTTCATCCAAATCCAGCCAGTCCAGGTGGATGAAGAATGCCCCCTCCTTGGTCTGTTGGTCCCAATGACCTGCTGGTTGCATCTTCCCTGCAAACACCCCATGGTCCTGCGGACCTCACAGTCAGAAAACCTCTGCAAATCACCATGGAACAAAAGCTGCTGGTTCCCAGTTCCCATGGGAGAGCCTCTTTTCTCCTGCTGGTATCTACTTCAGAATCCCTCAGGGAAAAGCCATAATTGAAACAGCAGAAATGGGAAAATAAGTTCCTACATGCTGAGATATGCACACAGAGAGAATTACTTCTTTAGGACCACCTTTTTTGCTGGTAGGATCTGACTGAGATTTTTTGGCCTTCAGGTAATACTGAAGAGTCCAGAGATGTGCTGTAGCTCCCCAGCATCCCCCAGACCAGGGTTTGATTCCTGACCGGTTTTCTTCATCTGCAATGCTCATGAAGCATCAAAGCTGGAAACCCAACATTTCCACCCACCCCCCAGTTTCAGAGCCAATGATAATCCCGAGTATTTGTTGACACAGCCAGGCTATCTCCTGCCATGGACCAGTGCCAGTGCCTCTGGCTGGATTTTTGCCCCCTCTCTGAGGTGTCCTGGTGTCACAGCTGAGCACAGGAACCTCCCTCCAGCTTTCACTCATTCACACTCTCTGTGCTGCTGCTTTGAAGTGGGGACTTAACACATTGCAGCAAGGACCTTGTCACAACATATTAGCAGAGTATCTCTGGATAATTCTCTTCCATCAGCTCAACTAGATCTCCTTTTCCAGGAAGGTTTTAGGAAATTTTTTTATGTGTTATCCAGCAAATGACTCTGACTTTCACTGCAGAGTTTTCTCGCACCCCAGCCAGTCCTTCACTCTCTGCTTTCGGTCCATTCCTTTAGCTGATTTTTTTCCCTGTATCTAATAACTTTCTTCCCTCTTCTATCTTCAACTCACTGAGGGTTTGATTTATCTGATCTAACACAGATGTCTTGTTTGAGGGGGGAAGGAGAAGTTTAAGGTGACCAGTCCCAGTGAGGAGACCTCCATAGTGAAAAATTACAACCTTTCCCCACCAAGCAATATTAAAGTCAAAACAAAATGAACTGAAAGGAAAAGGTGAAATATGTAGTTGCACTTTACAAAATATATCAGTGCCTTTAGAAACCTCTCCCACACTCAGTACCAAGATGCGTTTACCCCTTTTCCACTGTGAACCTATTCCATTTCCCACTAAATGGTGTTTTCCAGCCCCCAAATAATTTCCTGTTAAATATTCCCAGTTCCAGGCTGGTTAAACGGCAGCAGATATCCATAGATCAGTCTGTCTCATCCCTACAGACTGGTGATTACATGGAAGATGGATGGGCTGGGTAATATCCACAGAGCAGCCATTAGGCTGGCTGGGGCTGCTCCAGTTCCTTTGGCTGGAATAACGAGGTTAATCACACCAACTCCTTTCCCCACCATTACCATCACCTTCATCACAGCAGCACAAGCACAGCAGAGACTCCCCTGGGCCAGAGATCCAGGCTCTGGGCTTGTCCTACTTTTGGGAAATGGGATGATTTCAGCTTTCAGACATGGATTTAGGGATGCAAACTGGCTGAGCCTCAGAATCCCACAGGCAAACCCTGGTCTGCATCAGAAGGGTTTTCCTTCCTGATTGCTGATGGGAGCTGCAGCCCTAGAAAGCTCATGGCAGAATAAAACTAAGGCACAGTCAAGTGCTTACAGAGATTCCCATGACCCATGAAATAAAAGCAACTTGAAGGGACCAGAGCAGCACCTGCGTCTGATGGGACCACAGAAAAGAAGGGCTGGTCATAATCAATGCTCAGGACCCTTTGTCCCACCACTGAAGCCAAGTGCTCCTAGTCCCTGGCTAACAGGGTGTCATGATTTAACATCTGAGCATGGGGGTTGGACGAGATGACCTTTGGACCCAAAGATGACCTTCCAACCCAAAACCATTCTATGATTGTGTGATTACATTTCAGAGCCCTGGAAATAACTCTGGAATTTGTCCTCTCCCCCATGTGAGGAAGGATGGAGGTGCTTCAGAGAAGCAGGTCCCTGACCTACATCTCTTCCCTGGAGAGCGGCATGTTCTCTGGCACTGCTGCCCCTGGAGCACACAGGGGATGCGGCTGGGGAGGCAGCTCAGTGCCCTGCAAAGGGCCGGGATGCAGCAGGACCCAGCGCTGGCTCAGCATGTTGGTAGCTTGGCATAAATCATCTCTTCTCCTGCCCGTGCTGCTCTGTGTGCAGGGAGTGTGGGACACACATTCCCTGTACTTGTACCACCGGATAATAAATGTCCAGTTTGTGCCTGGAGGCAGTGACAGATTGGAGCCTCATTTTGTCCTGACCTTCTTGCACATGGAGGAGCTGAGGACTCAGCCCTGGTGGTAGCCATTCTGACGTAATTTGTTCAAGGACAAGGACACAGCCCTCCTCTTTCAAAAAATTTTACTTGGCTAAGGCATATTTCAGATCCTTTACCTAAGGACACCAGGACCATAGAGCATTGCTCAGAGGTTGGACCAGGCTCCCATTTAAACCCCAGCAGCCCAGAGTAGCTTTTATGCTCATCCTTGCATCTTCCTGGTCCAGAGGAGCAAAATGAACTTGTGGAGGACACCCTGACCTGACCTTGTCCATGGGAGGAAAAGAGGCCTCTGGGCAAAGCCACAACTCACTCATCACAAGGTGATGAGCTGGTGATGCTATCAGAGCTGGCAGTATCTGGGCTGGGACTAGCTGTCAGAAAGATAAACCAGTACTAGTAACCCCAGGAATGGAGGAGAAACACAAAAGGTGTTTCTGGAGCCTATGGCGAGTGTCCCAAGCAGCCGCTGCACTCGCAGTCTGAGCTGCCTCCCCGCCCGCTCCCCTGCCAGGGCCACACAGCTAATTTTAGGTTAAAGGCCTGTTATCGGCTGACAAGCCTCTGGAATGCTCCAGGCACTCCATAAGAACTGAGTTGCTGCTCCCTGTAGTTTCTCAGAGGGAAATATTTGGGAGGTTTTGAGAGCGGCAGAAGTGACAGCTTCCCGCGAAGCAGCTGTATCTCCTGCGATCTGCCCTTGGAAAAGCCAAGGAAAATATCTCCTGCACCAGAACTTACTCTGAGGGCATTTCTGTGCCTCACTCAACCTGTTTTGGCACCTTAAGCTTCAGGGGAGCCTCTCACCTGATGCTGGATGAGTCACCCCCACTGGCTAGAAGACCCCAGTTTTTTAAAAGCCTGAATTTTCATATGGTTTATTAAAATTTTTTTTAAAAATCCACTTTGGGATCCACTTTCTTTCCTAAAGGTCAGTCCTAAATTGGGTGTCTTTGGATCAGTTTGGGCTTTTATTTCCTGGCTTTTCTGTGTGAATGGACAGTGACCCTTCCTGGATCTGGGTCAGGATCTGGAGCATGAACACAGACCAGCGTTTTGGGACTCAGGGTAAACCTGAGCAGCACAAATGCCTCCATGCCTACAAAGCATATAGAGCCAGTTCCTTCCCATGTGGGGGTGAATTCATGGACACAGTGACGCCTCTCGTAGCAGCAGCAAAGCTTCCAAAGGCAGCATCTCACTCAGCCTTAGATGGACAAATTCTGCTCGGTGCCTTTGCTGAGCACGCCCTGCAGCCAGAGGCAGCTCTGGGCAGACCAGAGCACTGAAGTGCCAAGCTGGAGCCAAAGCTTGTTAAATTAGTTAATTTAGATGCTTATTCTCAAGTTAATGGGAATGTGGAGGTTTTAGCTGTATTGAGTCATCCTGTGCAGCAACAAAATCCAAGTAGGAAAAGACCCATGAGGCTATGGAGTCTTGTGGATGTAGAGGTAGTTGTGTCTGTAAAGCTCCTGAGCTGGGCTGACAGACTGAGCCTGGCAGAGGTGAATGTGCCTTTCATCTGCTCACAGGTAAAAGTGCTGCCAGTGCACCTTCCTCTGGCACAGGAACAGAGGTGACTCCAGCTGCTTCCCATTCCCTTCCTATACAGACGGGAATTTTCCCTGCCATTTTCCATGTGGCTGCACTCTGAGCTGTTTCTCTGGGTAACTGGCAAAACACAAGCAGCAAGATTGATTGTGGGACTGAATTAGATGCTGAGGCTGAAGCTGCACATCCCAGCCCTGCTCCAGGGTCCCAAAACCCTGGAGCCTGTCAGCTGTGCAGCAGGCAGGAAAAACCAGGGGAGAAGGATGGAAGGGAAGAATGAGCTGCAGCAGACATCTGTCAGTGCAGCCGTGAGGGCTCTGCTCTTGCATGGAATTGCAGTGCTGGGAGGTTCATGGATGGTGTTCCATGTCCAGCTCAGCACAGCAGATGCCAAATGGCTGGGATATGGTGAGGACTGTCCTTGCCCAGTGCACATCCCAACCATGGCAGGGACTGGTGACCTCACTCAGTCAGGAGCTGGCTCTGGATAGCTGGGAAGTCCGACCTTCCTGCAGCCCTGCATCAGCACACATGAAGTCTGACCAGGCTGCATTTTCCCTAGTGAAAATCATTTCTGCCAGCAGGAATTCCCTGGTAGCCTGAGGTCAAACAGAAACCTGGATTAGGGAGATGCCTCTGGCTTCCCATCCCAGAGAACTTGGGACCTGCACAGGGGAATTGGAGGAGTCAGGCAGCAAGGAGGAGAGATTGGCAAGAGGGAGGTGCTGCTGTACAGGGAGATGGGAAAGGAAGAAAAAGCAGGATTTTTTTCTCTTCTCTTCTCTTCTCTTCTCTTCTCTTCTCTTCTCTTCTCTTCTCTTCTCTTNGCCCTGCTCTGCCCTGTTCTTGGCTGCTCCACAGCAGCCACCTGTGCAGTGCCACAGCAATGCTACCTGTGCCTGCAGGGACCACGGGCTGCCACATACAACCTTCCCCTTCACACATGGTGCCACCACAGCGCATCCAAGGACATATGAGGAAAGGGGAAATAGATCCCTGTGCAAGCCGGAACCCCTTTGGCAGAGCAGCTTTGTGATTTCTTTTCCCCTGTAATAAACTGAATCCCTTTGGCTGACCCTTGCTCAGTGGTTAGTTACTCCTAAAGAAGGAAAAATCCTGGCTGAGCAATGATGGAGTAAAATGTGCATGGGGAATACAGTTAGCAAACTGCCAAGACCTTCAGCTCTCTGGGATGAAGCATTATATATATATATTAATAATCTCTGGGTTTCCCATAGACTGAGGGACTTTATAGAACAAGAGAGCAAACCCAAAGACATCTCAAATGAATGACTGGCCTTTGTCCCCAGCTGAAGCATTGAAGACCTACAGGACCATAGTTCACATGTGCCTGGAGAAAAATATTTGAGAGAGGATTTTTACCCATGTGGCCAAATTATTTTATGACTGCAACTAGTAAACAAGATACTCACACCAATTCCCACATCACCTGCACACTGGTAACAGCCAGACAAACAGAGACAGTGGAAAGTTTTTGGCCTCATCAAATATCAGGAGATTATCTGTGAGATTATTGTACAGAAAAGATGTGACCCAAACACATAAAGAAAATAGGCTGAGAGGTCACGAACTGAACAAGACTTTGTCAGAGTCCTTTTGGCTGTATGTGCAAACCCTTTTGTACCAGCACCATCCACAGCAGCAGTCAATGTTTTCCAAGGGCCATCTCAGGAAGACGGAACAATGTCTCTCCTCAGACAGCGGCTGAGTGCAGTTTGAGGCTGCATCAGCTTGAAAGCAGATGGAGCTGGGGCCTGGAGGAGCTCAGCAGGGAGACTTCCCCTCTGGAGTTCCACCCCCACCAGGCTGCCAGTCTCCATCACGCCGAACGGCTGCTTCCGGTGCCAGTCGCCACCAGGTCCAACACATCCACCCTGCCCTCCCTCCATTCCCAGCACAATGGCTCAAGCTGGCTGTTGCCTTGGCACCAACCCCCCCTCTAATTAAGGCACAAGAGAAGGAAGGGGAAACCTTCAAAGAAATCCCACAAACAGCTCTCACAGAAAAGCTTCAGACCCACCCAAGCAACTGCCTGATCCAAGTCCTCTTCATCCCTTTCCCTGCTTGGTCCAGCTTGGCCTCCCAAACCCTGATGACACCAGCACAAAGGGCACTTCATCTCTGCCCTTTGTGCCAGCACAGAGATGTCTTTTATAGAATTCTACATTACCTTTGGAATTTTATTTCAATTTTATTTTTCTGCTTTTTGTTGTCGAGGCTCTGTGTGTCACCTCAGTTTTATTTGATTGCCTTTTGGAGATGAGGAGATTAATGTTTCATCAAATGTACAGGGAATAAATAACCAGGTTTGAAAGACATCCAGAACCTTTCCTGCCTTGGTGGGCATTTGCAGACCTGAGGAGTGGGGAGGTATTTTTACCACAAGCTATTTCTGATGACATCACAATCCCTGCCACAATCTTTGTAGGGCATTTCCACCACCTACGACATTTCCATGTCCATGATGCTGTGGGGTCATGCCCAAAGGTGTGACTGCAACACTCTGGATATGCCCATTCCTGTGGCAGATCCCCAGGGACAGAGGGAGGGCTCAGCCTGGAGCAAAGGAGGCTCAGGGGGACCTTGTGGCTCTGCACAACTCCCTGACAGGAGGGGGCAGCCAGGGGGGGTCGGGCTCTGCTCCCAGGGAACAGAGACAGGAGGAGAGGGAACGGCCCCAGGCTGGGCCAGGGGAGGCTCAGGGTGGACAGCAGCAGGAATTTCTTCATGGAAAGAGCTATTAAGCATTGCAAGAGGCTGCCCAGGGAGGTTTGGAGTCCCCATCCCTGGAAGGTGCCCAAGGAACACCAGGACATGGCACTCAGTGCTCTGGGGATTGGGTACAGGTTGGACTCGATGGTCTGGGAGGTCTTTTCCAATCTCTTGATTGCATGATCCATGCAAGAGCCTCTGTACATCCATGGAACTCATGCACATCCATGCAACAACACCATGCTCAGTGCAGCAGAATTGTGATCAGTCCCTGTGCTGCCAAACAGACACAGCCACAAAGAGGCTCAAAGCTGACAGAGTTCTGCATCTTCTGCCACAGAGTGCGTGAAGACAGAGCCACTTTCGGCTGGTGGATTGATGGGCTCAGTTTCCAGAATAAAAGCATGGAGTTTTTCCCAACCACAAACCACTGTGATCTGTTTGATGGGAAATGCCAACAGCTGATTGGGAAATTTCAGCCAGCTTAGCTTTGAATGAGAAAAATAGTAATTATGACTTTTATTATGATCCGTTTAGCATTCTTCCTTGAGGTTTAATTAGCTGTAAAACAAAAGCTTTTGTGTTTCTGTTCTATTAAAAATTGACACATCCTTCCAAAAGCAGTTTGAAAAACATGGCAAGCACTTTTCAGAAACTTGGGAAGCAAATGAGAAATTCAGTTAGATCCCAGATTTTTCTGGGTTTCCTTGTGTTTGCTTGTTTTAGTTTGCAGTTGCCATGTTTTTGTTAATGTGGGATTTCCTATCAATGCACACAGTGTGGGAATTATCCATGTAAATGAAGGAATCCATCACTTGCTGCATGGAGCAATGAGTCAGAGTAAACCCAGCCCCATGTGAGTTTTCCTTCTCCCAGCAGGACGCTGGTTTGTCTTCCTACATGGACAACTTCTGCATCTCCAGCAGAATTTGATGGGATGAACAGGGGTCTGAAGTGTCCAGAGGCCGCCCAAGTATTTCACAAGGCCTTCAAGACCAAGAAAATCTTCTTCCAGTCCAGTTCTAAGGTAATACTCACTAAAGGAGGTTGGTAACAATCTTTGTTTTCCTTCCCTGTAGTGTTTCCAGCAGGGCTGTGGCTCCAGCTTTCCTGCTCTTCCTCTCAGAGCAGCTGTGAGACTTGCAGGGGTGAAGCAGCTGATACAGAGTGGTCAAATACAACAGGGAAACCCAAATTTGAGGCATGATTATATTATGTGGTGACTTGGAATGAGGGAAACATGGTGCCAGAAGCCACTTTCTTCAGGCAAGAGTTTGAGAGCATGTTCCCCTCACTGCAGGTCTAGGAGGAGGGAAAAGGACATAGGACAGAAAACCTGGGAAATAATTTTAAAAGCAGGGCAAAAAACAAATCTCCTGGGAGAAGTTTAATGTGTTGGGTTGCATTTTTTCTCAGCCTGCAGTTGCTAACACAGCCCCAGGTGCTGACAGCCTGTCCTCCCCTGAGCAGTACTCTGAGGATTCCCAGCTCTACCCGACCTCCTGGAAAAGAAACAGTCCCAACACACAGGTGGGGAAACCGAGGCACACTGCTGATCTCAGCTGGGATTTCAGCTGAGAAGCCAAACTCCACCCTTCCACCAACCTGACCTATATGTCCAGGACACCAAGGATTATTTTTTCCTACAGATGTCCCAGCTGGAAGCAAAGCCCTGCTACCGATGTGCCATGTGGGAAGCAGGGACACATTTCCCTGCACCCTTTCAGTGCACAGACCGGTTTCAGTCTCATCCCTGCAGTGCAGGAGGGACACGTGGAGTTTTCCCAAAGCAGGGGAGGGTTGGCTGCAGGGACAGGGTAGGAGCAGGGCAGTGGTGTACATCCCACAAACAGCCCCATAGTGCAGGTGTCATGGAGCCGCCCAGACACAGGAGTGTCAAACCACGTGCAGTTACATAAAATAATTATAATATACCAAAGGCAGATAAGTCAGACTAAACCTCTCCTCTCCCTTCTTCCTGGAGATCTGATATTTCTCTTCATTATCCCCATCCCTAATACCCATCTCCCACGTTTGTGTCTGTTCCATACCGAGGAGTTTGAGATTAACCATGACAAATGGACTGATTTCCCTGTCTCAGGGACTGTTTTATTTTTCCTTTCCCACATCTGACAAGTTGAATTTTACTATAAATCCCTTCAATTAGGTCTTTCAAACAGCACTGCAGCGTTTTCCCTGATATATGGGGAAGAAATTATCTTCATGTCCCTGGATACCAATTCCTTAACTAAAAATACCATTTACTTCTGCCTTCCCTGCATCACCTCACACTTTGGGCACCTGAGCAGAGATGGCCATCCCACATGTCCTACTTGGTGGCCATGAGCAGGCTGAGATGATGAAAGAGAATCCTTGGTCTTGGTGTGGGAATGGGGTCTCTGGGGCTTCCCGTTGCAAGGTCCCTTCTGTCCCCAGGGTGCACAAAGCCCTGAGCAGCCCCCAAAACCAAAGTGTGTTTTGTCACCAGGAGCTGTGCCCTAGACGTGTGATGGTAGAAGGTGTCCCTGCCCATGGCAGGGGGCTGGAACTACATGATCTTCCAACTCAAACCCTTCCATGATCCTACAATGCACTCAGCTAAATCCAGGCTGCTCAAAGTGATTGGGAGCTTTCTCAAGCCCTTTTTAGAAAATTTTGCATTTTCCATGGGCTCATTGAAGTGCAAGGTAACACAAGGGTGGCTCTGGAGTCTGTCTCATCCCATCCTTGTCAGGGGTGGAATGTTAGGAGACCTAAGAAACAAAAGGTTTCCTGAATTTATCAGAGCTTTATATATTTTCAGAATTCTTTGCCAAAGCAATGACACAATTGATTAAACCCAGGTGCCACAAGATTTATGTCTGTGTTGTTTATTCCCCTTAATTACTGGGCCAGGAGCATTTACCCTTTGGGGGCTGGGATGCATCACTGGGTACCCCCACATGCTGGAACATGGCCCTGGCCAGTCCTTGTGCTTTGGTTCCACAGATCAGGGAGGACCTTGATCCTCTCCTGCCCTCTCCGGTGCTCCAGAGACAAAGAGCAGCTCAGTGAAGATGGATGCAGGCTGTGGCCGTGAATTCATCAAGGGACACTGTCCTCCTATTGATCCGTCTGCAACCCGCTGTGGTCTGCAGCCGTTCCCAGAGGCAGAGGCTGCGGTTGGGAGCGTGATCCAGCGCCCCGTGAGAGGCGGTGGATGCACCAGCATCAGATAAGGGAAATATCATACCCCTGGACAGTGGCCCCATGGCAATGTTTTCTAGCATCCCCTTCCCAGCAGCACACCTCATTGATCCTTATTTCCTCGAGGAAAGGAGGAAGCACGGCGTGCTGCCTGGCTGTCTGCTCCAGCTCACCTCTGGCTGATGGAGACCGGCTCACTCCCAGGATAGGCGCAGCTCCCACAGCTCAGTGGGTACAGAAGGCGTGCCCTGAAACTGCCCTGGCTTGGGGGAGCAGGTTTAACCAAGCCAGAAATTCATCCAACTCAGGGATGGACCCATGGCATCCCCAAGAGGCGGAGATGTGGGGGATCCCTCCCCAGGAGACCAGGGGACGGCAGGAGCTGAGACACAGAGGAATAACAGGAGACCCTTTAAAGCCTGAGGGTTATGCTGGGGGAGAAGGAAAATGCCCTTATCCAAAACCTCAGGAGCATCATCCAGTCACTCCCACACCACTGTCCCCCACCCCCCCAGGACACTTGTCCTCCCCTTTCTCTATCAGCTCAAGCGCCCCCCTGCTCCTGCCCCATCACCTCTGCCCCTCCCACCACCCACCAAGCACGGTCCCAGCAGCACCTCCACCTCCTCCGGCACCTCCCTTTTGATCAAACCCGCGCCGCACAGCCTCGCTGTGTGAAAGACCTGCATCCGCCTGCCCCACATCCCCCTCCTTCTCTCAGGAGCATCTCCCTCTCAAGGCAGGACTGAAACACCTTCCACTCCATCCCTGTGGACGAGAAAAGGGGCTCTGCCCTCCCTTGGTGTTCACCATCCAGTTTGCAAAGGGGCTGCAAAAGCTGGTGGGGGGAGCCTCGCCTTGTCCCAGTTCCTTTGCCAGAGCCCTGGAGTGAAATCCCCAAATGCATAACACCCACTCACCCCCTCATCCCCGGTAAATTGCAGCCCCAAACCCTTTGCAGACACAAGGCAAGCCCCCAGGCTCCGCAAGAGAGACCCCACAGCGGCCGCACGATGGGAGTGTGAGGGGTGGAGAGGAGAAACCCCACTCCAAAGAGAGCGGGGAGGGCGGTCCCTGGGCCGGTGGGAAGTTTCTGCTGATGATGCTGAGGGAGGGAAGGAGAAAGGGGGGAAAAAAACCAAATAGAGTTGGAAGGCACCAGAGAGGTGGAGGAAAGAAAAGGGGAGGAGGAAGAGGAGGAGGGAGAGAAGGGGGAGTGGGAGGCTGGTGAGGAAGGATGTAGCCCGTCGCCAGGCCAGCTGGAAGGTGGGCAGCCGGAGGACCAGCTCCAGGGAGGTTATAAAAGGCAGGACCGGGACGCAGAAGGACGCGCAGCCTCCGCGCAGCCCCGCGGGGACCCGCCACGCTCCTCCGCTGGAAGCCCAGAGGATTTTCTCCCCGACGGCAGAAGCAGCCCAGCAGGAGCAGGGACGCTGCCAGCCATGCCCCAGGGAGCTGGGCGCAGGGACAGCTGAGGATGGTGCCCAACCGACGTCCTACCCTCCTCCTCCTCCTACAGGTAAGATGCTTTAAGTCTCTTCTCCCACAAGGGCCCTTCTGCCCCCCCCCACCCCTGCGCCCTGCACTGCCTGCCTTCTCCGCAGTGACTTTTCCATTTCTTTGAAGGGAAAAGTAAAAAGAGAAGCCGCAATACAAAGGGTCCTCGGGAGAATTCCTCCAGTCGAGGCACTGGGCTTGGCAAGAGCTCGTGATGCTCAAAAACTATCAGGGAGGGGGGCTGAAGTGAGTGAAAGGATCATGAAAGTGGGGGAGAATTGCAGCCAGGTCCTCCTGAGCTCAGCCCAGGACTCCCAGCTTTGCACCTCCCAGTGAAACCAGCTGCCTCCAGTTTCCCAGGCTGCTGAGAGGGGGTGGCCACTCTGGGGTTGTGATGGATGTGGACAGCACAAATGCAGAGCCCAATTGTATCCCCATAATTAATTTCCTAAGAAAGCTTCTCCTTTTCCCCTCTGCACCTGCAAAACACAAGACTTTTCCTCTCTAATTTGCTCGCTATGGAACTGTAGCCACTGCTAATTTTGCAGCTCTGCACAACATGCAAATGCTTTGTCAGAATCAATATTCCTCCTCCTTGAGGGCTCATCAAGGAGGGAGCAGTTCACAGCCCAAAGCGCGTTTAAATCCCAAACGCTGGACAAACGAAACAAAGAGGTTTCCAGTGAAATCTTGAATTTTATTTGAACAAGCCTATAGTGGCAGCTAAAAAAAATGATCAGGTTTTTGATAAAACCTCTGTGTCAAGGAGCGGTAAAAGAGCAAATCTGCCTGGCTGCCTGCAGAATGGTGTCTCAGTGACCCAGCTGGGACAGCACAGTTAAAACAGCCGTCCCCATTGGCACCGCTGTGGCTCGTACCCCGTGGGCTCTGCTCCCCACTTTTCACCCCACTGTGCACCTAACTGTGCACATCAGCTGCACCTCTGCGCCAGGAAAGTTCTCACCTTAAGTGATGAGAGGAGCTGATGTGCACCAGGAGACCTCCCTGCCAAGTTGGTGTTGCCTCTAAAAGCTCCTCTTCTGAGCAGCTGCTGTCTCCTATGGCTGCAGCCCACTAAGCCTGATTGAGAGGATTTATAGGAGCTCTTTTGCTGTTATATTCCCTGGTTCAGGTTTTGGTTGGCTCTGATGTAAGAAACAAAGGTGAGACAGGGCAGGATCTCTTCCCCCAGCCCAGGTCCTTCTTGGCCAGTCTGTGGGGACAGCACAGACCCAGTGCAGTACAGTCAAATTCTGGTGGGGACAGCCATGTGAGTGTGACAGCTCCGGATAACCTCTGTGAGCAAAAAGAGGTCCAAAAGAGGCCTGAAGGTGCTGAGACACAGCTCCCATCCTTTGTCAAAGCTCCTTAGGTTTAGGGATTCCCTCGCTATCCCCAGGTGTTCCCCAAGGATGTTCTCCTTGTGAAGCTGGAACAACAAGTCCTCAAAAATCTTCCATAGTTTGAAACAAAACCACCCCTGTGCTGGGACCAGGACTGGGAGTGGGAGGGGGTCACAAAAACCAGTCCAGCCAAAGAGAATCCTCTCCCAGCTGGCTCCCAAAGGAAACCGCCAATCTACAACACTCCCCCCCTTTGCAGTCATGCTGTCTATTTTTCCATATAAATACCTGCATTCAAAACTCAGACCCTTTTCTAGAACAATTCCAACCCTCTCCTGGGGACAGCATGGGCTAAAGGACCATGAAACCCAGCTGTGAGTGCATCCCTGCAGCCAGGTGTACCTGCAGCAGCATCCAGCCTGTGAGTGCAAAGACCTGCAGCAGCCCACAGAGCTCAGCAGGGACAAACCTCCCCTGCAGATACTGAGCTGGCACAATTTAGGTGTTCCCATGCACCTGGCCAGCACCTCCACTTTAGCATCGGTTTGCCCATGTTGCTTTACTGGACAGACATCCTTCAGGGGGTCAGACAGACAGACTAGGAGACAGGCAGCCAATCTTTGCTGCCAAGTGCTCCCTGGCACCCTGCAAGTCATTTAAACAAACTAAAAAAAGTGATTAAAATAAACCAGTTCACCTGCAGCTCTGTCAGGAGCCAATGATATTTGTGGGGCTGATAAAACTGCAAAAGCATTTTTACAAAAAACCAGAGATTGATGCCAGGGGTGGGATAATTTCCCCTCTCACTTGACCACCTCCAGCAGCAATAAGCCCAAAAACCAGCCCCTGCCCCTTCCATGATCCAATCCTTGCATAAGATGCAGAGCTGCAGTTGCTGGACATGCTGACCCTGGGGATCTCTCCCAGTCCTCACTTTCCTTAAAGGCTGGAGTTGATTCAGTGTATATGAAATCATCCCTGTGGTTTCGCATCTCCAGCGAAGAAGTGAATGGAAAAGGCACAGCCTGTTCCCAGAATAGCTGCTCCATCACCATAGGATGAATATATAGGAATACAATGAGAGTATCCTGCACCACCCTGCCCTGAAATCCAGCTCTGCTCACCCAAAATCCTGCACAAGGCTGGCCCAGAAGTTTGTTGTGAGCGACAAGCTCAAGCTGTGATTGAGTCTGCAGCGTTTGGAGAGGCATCCATGGCTTTGTCTGTGAGAACAATTTTTGAACCCAAAGAAAGCACAAATCAACCCCCAAATCATGGGGTTCCCTCACCAAGCAGAGCCCAGGAGCCATTGTCCGACATCCCAGAGCCGTCATTCAGGAGAGGGTGGCTCTTTCTAAAGATGGAATAACATATCCAGGGCCCATCTGTTGTTTTTCCTTTTTTCCCTAACTGTATTCTGAGCTAGTAGAAGAGGCCCTCCTTCTCTGCAGGGTGTCCTGCTGTATCCACAGGCATCCACCCAGGAGCAGTCGCCTCCATTCCGATAGCCAAGGACGAAGGGGGTTGGCATTTTGCACATCACAGTCCCTCTTCCACCCTGAAATCTGCACTATCTGCCCTGGAAGGGCGGTGGCAGATGCAGTTTTGGTGTGGCCAAGCTTTCCTGAGTTGTGAATGCAAATAAACTGGAAAAAAAAATGATGGGGGAATTAAACTCTGGGTGTTCATCCCAGGGTGTAACCCTAAAAAGGTGATGGGTGAAGGAGGGGGTTTGGAGCAGTCAGGATGTGGGTTTTGGGACAGAACTGGAAAGAAAAATGTCTAATCCCAAAATGAAAATACCTGTCAATGCAGAGGAGTTCCACAGGTACAATCTGCAGGAGAGTTTAAAACAATTGCCTTAGAAAAACAGCCCTCCCCCAGGCTTGCATCCATCCATCCCTCCAGTCTTCCTCGGCAGCCTTTGCCTGGCACAGATCCCATAGGAGCTGCATGGATCGTGTCCCCTTCCCCAGCTTGTTTGTGCCTTTAGCTTCCAGTACCCAAATGCCATTAATAATTTTTTCACTAGTCTCCAAAAATCCATGTCTCTCTTGACAGATAAATGAAGTCAGAATTATTTATGGCAGGTGAGGGAGACCAGAGCTTAATCCAGGGAAAACCTTTAATTGCTCATAAATCAGGTTTTACAGGGCATTCATTTAGCCCTGATTGATATTCTTTTGTTAGGATCTGCATCTAGCACACTCAGAGAAAGACTCCAAACAGAATAAACACTCTCACCAAAGCTCCTGTCTACACACCACAGGGACTGGCCCTCTAAAATGGATAAATTAATAAACTTGCAGATTTAATGCCAGATGGAGATGTTCTCACTGCCTGCTCTCCCCCTAAGTAACATCAGCCATGGAAAATCCCCCACGGCTCTTGCTTTGAGCCTTGTTCCGTTGCCTGAGCTTTGCCTTGATACCTTGATGCTGGCAGGGCTTGGGATGGGGCTTCGGAAAAGCAAAGGAGCAATGGGGGCTTGGTAGGGCAGCGGAGGGGCTTGGAGGAACCCTGAGATCATGGGCAGCAAAGCAGATCACTGCCGGGTCTGAGACAGGGGTGTAAAGAGAGTCCTTTGTGGACCAGATGCTGCCTGGAGATTTCATTCGTGGGTTGAAACCCACGTGAAGCCCAAGTGAAAGCCCTCAAGGTAGAGCAGGTAAGAGGCTCCCCAGCTGCAGAAAGCAGTGCCTGGAAGTCAGAGAAGACAAAGGCAAAGAGATGCCCTGCAGTGAAGGCAGGGGATGTGGCAGGTTGGAGGCATCTCCAAGCACATTTGAGGGGCAGCCCTTTCGGTCAGGCTGCTGCAGGCCGCCTCCAGCCACCAGCTGCGGTCCTGGCAGGACGCACTGCTCCCTTCCTGCACCACTGTTGCTGCTCTGCCATCTGAGGTTGGCATCCAGCTCTTTTAACACTCACTGTATTTAACGCCCAAAGTCTGGCACCTTTTGCTGAAGGCTCAAAGCCAGGAACAGGCTCCATCCCAGCCTAATGCCCCGGGGAACCTCAGCAAAGGTCCAGGGCAGCAGCTGCTCAGCCCTTCCCTGCCCATGTGTTCCAGCAGGAGGCCTTTCCTCTTCCACAGCAAGTGTTGTAGTGGACAGCAAGCCCAGCCAAGCCAGGCAGCAGCACTGATGGATCAGAGAGGTCCCTACAGCAAGGACAACTCCAGGGCGACCGGTGTTGTCCCCCCTCCCAGGAAGGTCACGATGGCCATCACTGTCCACTGCTCCCACTGCCCTCCCCAGCTCTGTGCAAAGCCCGTGTCTCCCACAGCTTCATCCAGCCTTCAGTCCCACTAATCACTCCGCTCTCCAATTACAGCCCCTTGGCACTGGACCTCTGAGATTGCTAATTAGGCTACAAGCCATCTATCTCCTGCTCCGAGCTGTCAGCCATGCAGATCCCCTCTTGTTTGAGGCAATAAGATAGCAGGGTGGGGGGGGACAGGCCTGTCTCTGGGTAGCACAGTGCAGGGGGTGATGTTGCAGCTGGATGTGAATGTATTAATTAGTATTCGTGGATTGCTTTGTACAGCAAAAGCACCACAAGGGGACATTAATTCCTAATTGTTATTAATTGAATTTTTCTGCCAGGTCAGTGGCAGGTCACGAAGACTGATGCCATGTGTGTGTGATTGTACTGCTCACCCCCACAGCAGCAGCCAGACCCCCAGTGCTGATGACTGACACTGTCCCAGTCACTGTGCTGCATCCCCTGGCCCTGGGCACCTACCACCCTGTCCCTCACAGGCACAGGTACAGCTCTGAAAAACCTCTGTGTTTTTCTTGGAGCCCTGGTGGCACCAGGATGTGGTTGGTGTGTCCAGACCACAGAGATCTGCCCCACACAGTGCCTCATGACCTGAGGCAGGTGGTCCTCAGTGCCTCAGCTTCCCTTCTGGGACAGCCCTGGCATGGTGGGTGGTGGGACACCGACCACAGCAGATGTTTGATGCAGGAAACATGGGAGCAGTGTCAGGTTTTGGTGTCTGAGCTGTGCAGCAAGGACTGGGGCCAAGGTGGGGGCTGGTCCTGCAACAGAAAATGAGGGGATGGAAAGAAGGAGCTGGTGCTCCATGAGGTCCAAGGTTAAACCAGAACCCTCCCTGTGTATAAAACAGGGCCTGGAAGGGAGCTAGGCGGATGCTGAGGCAACAGCAGAGAAGACATTGGTGGCTCCTGATGGAAAAGAAGCTGCTGCCAATGTGGGCCCTCATGGGGCCTGTGCAGCTCCCAGCAGAACCATCATCCATCCCTGTGGGAGCAGCTTTCTGGCCCCACGGGGAGCACTGTGTGAAGCGACGGCTTCCAGAGGAGCAGATTGCCTTCCTTCCCTGGCAGCTGAGTGCTCAGCTGAGGCTCTCCAAGATTTTGGCAGGCTGAGAGAGGTCACAGGGGTGTTCTTGCCTGCAGAGCAGGATCTGCCGTGGCCTGTGTGAAGGCAGGGCCGGGAGGGTGGAGGGACATGGCCCCTCTCTGGCCCGAGCACGACCCACTGCTGTGTCGGGGCTCTTGAGGTGAACTTGGCTGTAGCCTGGCCAGGCCAGGCCCTGCTGGGCACCATGTGGCATCTTACGGCAGCGATGCTCTGGCACAAGAAGCTCTTCAAGGACAGAGCTTTGACCTGTTCTCTCTGCAAAGCATGGGGAGGGATTGCAGTAACCCACAAAGAGCTAAGCAGATGCGACAGTGACCAGCAAGTGCCAGATCAGAATGTTTTTGACTGGGACAAATCCCCCTGCAGCTGCCACCCATCCCTGCTTATTCCCCTCAAAAGGTTGACTGGAATGGGACAGAACTTCTGCCTCTGTCGAGAGCTTTGGCCACACTGCAGTGAGAGCCTGGTAAAAAAGCTCTTAGTATTAGTTCTGTTCTGGGGATCCTTTTTTCCCTTTCTTTCTTCCTCCTGTAGCTGTTTCAACTCATTTACAAAGCCTGCAAAGAGCCAGTGACTGCTCCATCCCCACCCCTCCCTGGCCGTGGCTTGGTCTGTGTGCTGCTCAGTGCCAAGACCTCTCCCTGTGTCTGGAAGGAGAATGGGCACTGCCAGGCTGGAGCAGGCTGGGATTAGGAGAAACACATCCAATTAACACTTGAAAGCCTATTCAGGTAGATGAACCATCCCAGCCCCTTTTGGGCAGAGCCCTTCTGTCCATGCCAAGAGCCACCAGGTCCAGTGGGCACCAGCTGTGGGCTTAAACCCAGAGGGGAGCAGACCCTCTACACCTTGATTCCTCCCTGTCTGGAGTTTGGGTGGTCTCAGCTTTCTGAAAGGAGACTCAAGAGGTGCTGGGCTCCTGCAAGACCAGCACCCAGGAGCTCCAAGCAGTGTCCACGCCACGGCAGGTTTCACCTGCTGGATCCCCTGTGCCATCTGGAGCAGTCACAACAAGGGAGCTATTCTCAGCTCCATTTATATGTCTGCCTGATATCTCTCTTGCTGTCAAAACCAGCTTCCCAAGGCAGTAAACAGTTGTTTGGAAAAGAGCAAGTGGGTGCTGAGCTTGTCTCCGTGTCTGAATAAATTCTGCTAATGCCTTGGTAAGGTGTGGGGATGGCTGGGTGTGCCAGCAAGAGCAGACAGTGTTTCTACGGCTCAAGGGCAAGAGGAGGAACGTCTTCTCCCTGCTCAGAGCAGTTTGGGAGGTAAGTGGCATTTGGGAAGGGGGGTCAGGCACTAGGAATCAGCCTGGCTGATGGAGAAGGCAGAGGTTGTTGTCACCGAGGAGCTGGGAGCTTGACTGAAAGCAGGGGAGGTGCAGCCATTCCTTCCTTCAGGCTCGGGGCCTTTTCCCAAGGGATCTGCATGTGATGTATTTGGGGGCGCAGCTCTGCCATGCAATCAGCGTCTTGTCTCCAGGGGGTTTGGTCAGTCACTGAAGGTGAAAAAAAGTGGAGTTAAGCCTTATCTGCCATTAGTGCTGAGCAGAGGGGATGAGCCTGTGTCACCCTTCTCTGAGCTGGAAGGGAGAGTGGGCAGCTGCTTGTGCAGAAATCTGTGTTCTGCAAAATATCCCCTCCTTCCCTCACCTGGCACCCTGGTGAGCCCTGGGACCAACAGCACCATCCCCCTACCATCCTTGCAATGCCTTTCATCATCCTGGCAATTGCCTTTCTCACTTTTAGTTTCCCCAAACTCCTGCAAAGGCACAATAATTCAATAATCATTTTTCCAAAATAGCTCCTCGTGCAGAGTTTTAGCAGAGCTGGGCATATCCTGGTCAGTGCTTTCCAGCTCAGTGGGAATGTTGGTGTTTGCTGACAATTCTCCTGAAAAAAAAGGCTTTAGCCAGATCTGGTTGCCTGTGGATCAGATCTCCTTAAGGACTTGTATGAATATCTTCCCACTGACAGCTTACAAGGCTGTGATTTCAGTAAGGGATTGAAAATCAGAACGTGGTGTCAGGCTCATCATTTCCCGTCTGCTCTCAGGATTCAAAGACGCAAAACCCAAAAGTGTTGATTAAAATGCTAAATAGCAGAGGTTCCACAATTCAACAAGGGCTGCAGGAGGTTTTGCTGAGGGGTGGGGTCTTTGAGGCAGGAGGGGATCAGTGGGTGAGCAGTCCCTCAGCCTCAGGCTCGGATAAGCACAGTGTCCCTGGGAGACCATCCTGAAAATGTGTACGTGTCCATTGTGCAACTTTGTGGGTTGTACCCACCAAGACATGGGCAAGCTCAGCTCTGACCCAAGGAGGCATCTGGGGATGGGGAAGCAGCATATTGCATATATAACCCTGCCCCTGCCTGCTCTCTCCCCATCCAGGCATTTCTCCTCTGGGATAGCCCGGTTGCAGCCTCCATCCAGGAGCAGTACTGCGAGAGCCTGCCACCTGTCACCAACCACACTGGTGAGTGTCCCCCATCCCCAGCCCACTTGAGCCACCCCCTGGGGATCCAGTGCTTGGAAGAGGGTGTCAGGGACACCGTGTCTCTGGGCTCATCTGCTGCTGCATGGATCCTTTCTGGGGAGGTGGGATGTGCAGAGGCTGCATCGCAGCCTTCTGCTGGTGCTGTTGCAGCCTCCTTGCAGGATGACAGTGGAGGCAGGTAGAAGGTGCAGATCTCAGAAGAGATGAAAACAAAGAAAATAAATTTCTGTTGGGCAGAGGAGGAGATGGACAAAGAGACATCAGGGCTGGCTGCCTATTCCCTGTCATGCCCAGAGACACCAGGACCATGGACCCTATGTCCATCCCTCTGCCACCCCCCTGCCCAGGGATGATGACTGGAGGTTTTGACTTTTTGTGGAGACCACATCATCAGTACAGTGTGGCTACCATGGCTCAGGGCTTATGGCTCAGGGCTCAGCCAACCTCTGTCCCCCAGCACTCCTACACAGGTGCCATTGAGCACTTTGGGAGGCCACCAGTCCCGAAAAGCTTCTGGGGACATGGCTATGGCTGGGGCTGGCTCAGCCCTGCTGAGTGGGAGCAGCAGGGTCATGGACAGCCCACTCCTACTCAACATTGTATATGGGTTTGATCCAATCAGGTCAGAGCCTGTGCCAAAACTGGCTTTTAGCCTATATTCAGAACGTGACTTGGATGTCACCTCAGCAGTAACAGGTCTGGTTCAGTGACAAGTTTTGGGGGAGGAGAAGTGTGAGAGGGAGTGGAGCTCACAGGGACAAGGAGAAAAGTCCTCCCCAGCTCTGGGATGCTGCAGTGTTGATTTTCCATGACTGAATGAGAATCAGACCGGGCACCAAGGAGCTCTCTGTCAGGGTGATGGATGGCCGCAGGACCAGGCACTGAGGAATGGCCACGGGACCAGGCACTGTGTGATGGCCATGGGGACCTAAAGCTGAGGGATGGCTGCCCACCACCAGCAACACCACCACCAGCAGTATTAACAGCTCCTTCTTAACAAATCCCATCTTGGCACCGGCTGATCCAGTGTCTGGCCAAACCCTGGCTACTATTGCCCTGCAAGAAGCATCCCAAGCCCAAGAGGTGGAGGCAGACAGCCAGGGGCAGCAAAGCTGCCTGTGGAATGGCAGTGCCTGGATGTCTGGTCAGACAAGAAACTCAGTCGTCGCTCATGTGCTTTGCTTGCTGAAGGTTTCATCACTCTGCTCAGTGAGGGCCTGTCCTTGGCCGTGTTAAGCTGTGATAAATCCTGACTCAGGACAGCAGGCAAGTCCCAGAGAATCCTCATGCCCAGCTTGTGGCCTTTTCCACCCACTGCTGGAACCTCCCAAGCCCCCGGGAGAGGTCAGAAAGGGGGGAGAAATTCTGCTGTGGTTTGCTGATGGATTGCCCTGGAATCACCACCATCCTCAAGCACCGAGTGCTGCTTTCTGCAAGGATTGGGCTTTGCTCAGTGGGGATTTATCAGCCTGAATCCAAGCAGGATTTAGTACACCTCAGTGTCCATCTCCCAGGCAGAGGGGAGAACATGAGACTTCAGATGTGCAAATTGTCCAGTGTCTCTACACATCCAACCTGCAATTCCTGAGCAACTCATTAATTTGGATGGGGCTGGCACATGTGGGAGCCACTTCCACCTGGAGGAGGGGGCTTAGAACAAAAGGTAGAGGTGAAACTAATTGTCTTATGTCTGCTTGGGAAGCGGAGCTCAGTGCCAGCCCTGATCCTTGGAGTCCATTTAGGCCCTGCCTGATGGAGTCAGCGATTCCTATGGAGGAATATTTACTAAACTGGAAACTTTGATTGGAGGCTATTTAACATGAAGAGTTGTTAGGATGATGCTAATGAGAATTGCAGCAGGGCCCTGAGACTTAATTTGTTAATGTCTTCACAACCCTTGGGAAATGACACATGCTGATAACACGAGCCCAGCAATCCCCCAGCGCGTGGCTCGGCCGGGGATGTGCTGGATGCATGGACAAGCACTGCCTTGCGCCTGTGTGCAGCATCCCTCCTCTGAAGCACAGCCCAGCATGGGCTCTCCTCCTCTCCCTGGTCACCAGTCCCTTAATCTCTCAGTTTTAAGGAGGATGTGTGGCTGGACAGTGATGTCACCAGCATGCCAGCGCTCTCTAGGCATGTACACTGAGCTGGAAAGGTCTCTGCTGGGGCAGTGGGGTGGAGGCACACTGGGGTGATGCTCTGCAGGCTCAGAGGGTGCAGGTGGTGCAAACTCTCATCCCAGGACTAGGAGGAGCTGAGCCTCACAGAGCTCTCCTGTCTTGCTCTCTTATCACCGTGGATTTACCCATCTTCCTTCAAGTCCCCAGTGCAGGGTGATACCTCCAGGAATTCAGGCTCTTTGCACAGGTGTGATGCTCCAACTTGATAGTTTAGGTATCCATCAAAAATGCCTCTCAGCAAGCCCCTGATTTTGGCCGGGACTGGGAGACAGGAGCACAGCTCCATCAGAAAGCTGCCTCCCACAGCAGTGAAGAAAGAATATCAGGCTGGACTTGAGGAAAATGTGGTGCATTCAGACATTCGGGTCAGCTGCACCCCCAAACATTTGCAAGCCAACAAAGTCTCAGATCAGACTTGAAATTGAATACAACGAGGATCAGCATCCCTTGTCTGGGGTGGATAGGTGCTGTCCCAAGGGCTCCCAGCCCATGCATTGATTCAGACCATGGATTTCTCTGGCTGATGACTTCAACTCCCCAGGGTCTGTGTGCAGCTGCTTCTCGCCCTGCCACAAAGTCCATCAGGGAGGGACAAGGTCATTTCATCCAGCAGAGCAAAGCATTCCCTGCAGCTGCAGGACTGCTTCCCTGGGGAAGGAGGGGGGAATCTGAGCAGATGGGAAAGGCTCTTCCTAATTAATAATGAGGCTTTTCCAAAGCAGCTCAGTGGAAAGCACTCTAGCAGAGAGAGCTCGGAGCACTCTCAAGGGGTTGTTTTGCCATTCGTAGCTCTCAAGCCTGGATCAGCCCAAGGAGTTGCCACCCAACTGCTCACATCCCCCTCTGGTCCTGGCTGCACGATCCACTCCTTTAAGCTTGTTATCATAATGAATTTTTATCCTCAATCTCGTGTGTGTGTTCAGGAGAGAGGAGAGCAGGGAAAATCCCTTGTCAGGAAAGAAATGTTTCATGCCAGTGCCAATTCACCTAAAGCAAAGAAAAATGACACCAAAGCTAAGCAAGAAAACAAGAAATGTCTGGGGGTTTTTACCTGAGGGTTTTTTCAAGGGGGAAAGGGAGCTTAGCTTTGTATCAAATAAGGCAAATCTAATTGTTCCAGATACATCAAAATCCTGTGGCTGAGGAGCAGTGAGTGACGAGAACATATCCTTCATAGGCACTATCAGACAAGTTTGGTAACACCTTTCCCAGCGGGTGACAATTTGACCAAGAGCCTTTCCACCCACTCCAGCTGAGCTCCCAAAGCACTGATGCTGCTCCAGCAGCCCTCGTGCCACTGTTCTTTCATTCACTCACTGCCTCCCCTGGGTGAGTCTGGAATTTAAATTCATAAAGGTCGAATTAACATCAGCGACTCTTTTCTCTTCAGTCTCATTGGCATCTCTCCACTGAGGCAGAAATATTAATAAAGGAGCTGAGAAGGGATTAGAGATGCAGCAGTGAGTCTTGGCAGGGACTTGAGGGAGATACATGGTGTTGGGAAAGGTTTGGGAAACAAAACTCTCTATATGGAAAATCCTCGTGGTTTAAATATATACTGGTGTCGATAAAGCCATTCTGCTCCATCATCTGGGAAACAGGGATGCCAATAGCAACTCACTGATACTCATAGATTTTATTGTAGTGGAGGAGGGAAGATGATGAGGGTTTCCACTAGGAAACCGCGTCCTGGCATGTCCCAGTGTGAGCGGCAGCTACAGCAGCTAAACCGTACTTTGGACTGGATGCAGTGAAGTCGCTGCCAGAGGCTCTGCTCACTTGTAGCCAAACTAGAAGGCTCTACTGGGAAAACTCTGCCAGGGAGGGATTGCGATGCATCACTCACCCACCACCAGATCCCAGCCAACCTCAGGGAATAAACCACTTGCTGCTACCCTTGGTTGTAACACAACTCCAAACACTCTGTGGTTCATGTCAGGAGAACAAGATAAGCCCCAAACACAGCCCTCTGCATTATATATACATATGCATATATACATATATATAAATATGCTGTAAAGCTGTACATGGACCATCTTATGTGACAACATTGAGCAGATGTATCAGATACCAGCAGTGCAAGCCAGGTTTAGTGCCTTTTATAGCAACAAGCCAAAAATTCATTACAAAGATTCATAGCATCATAATGCTTAATTAGCCTGGGTAATTATTTTACACCAAGGATCGAGGAACTTGAATGCTTGGGAGGATTTTTGGGGATTTTTTAAGGACTGGAGTCTTAGAAAGGTAAATAGAAGCCCCCAGTGCCACCGAAAGCAGTGCTGGATGCAGGGTGTGAGCACGGACCTACTTTGAGATAGCCCAGCCATCTTGAGCACCCATGTCTGCCCAGAGGGAAGGCAAAC
This sequence comes from Rhipidura dahli, assembly GCA_013399225.1. Taxonomy (NCBI): domain Eukaryota; kingdom Metazoa; phylum Chordata; class Aves; order Passeriformes; family Rhipiduridae; genus Rhipidura; species Rhipidura dahli. The sequence goes on from VXAC01003404.1 coordinate 87,352, forward strand.
AGCTCCACCACCCCAATTTCCACCCCATCTTAATATAAATTGTCCCCCAGGGGCATTTCTCCCAATGTCTCAAGGTGTCACTCAAGCATTTAACATCCGAGTGACTCCACAGCTCGACCCAGCCACCCCTCCCTGGCACATCAGCACCTGGAAGTACAAGCATCCCCCAGAGGCTCTTGTTTTAGGGCAATAAGGTGTGAAATGGCTCCTGCTTCACCACTGTGGTGGAGCTGTCTGGGAGGGACAAAGAGCTTCTTGTGCGTTGGCTGCAGTTGATGCATCAAGCATCACAGCGAGTTGTATTTTGATTAGATGTGGAGATGAAGCTCTGATTGCCAAATGCAAATGTTGCAGCAGAGACAGAGGGGACACTCTCAGGGAGTCAGAGGCTCTAGGCAGCAGCAGTAATGCAGTCACAGAGGAGGTCAGGACTGGATAGAGATAACTGTGGTTGAATAAGAGTTCAGGACAGGTAGTCATGTTTGAGTTAATGAGTTAGATATGAGTTAACAACTTTCAGCTGTTAGCCTCTTGAGACACCTTAGATAAATAACCCCATCACTCCCAACCACCAGAATGAGTCTGTAATTCAGATCTTCATCATCTCTCCTGGTCCTTTTGCATTGCAGAAGGGGACAGAGGCTTCACCCTTTTCCCCCCTTCAAAGTTGTGTCTGTGCACAGCAGCAAACTGGCATGTGCTGGTGGCACAGCTCTGCTCAGTGTAATGCAGGATGTGCTTACCAGCACAGTTATGTCAGCACAGCCTTTGCTTTACTCCCCTTCAGAGTATCCCAGCAATGGCTCGATGGTATGATAATACTTCAGACCACCTGGCACCAGCTCGAGAGCACTGTGGCCACATGTCTGGTACTGCTGAAGAACCATGCAGAAGAAACATGTTCTATCCTCTTTAAATTTGCTCAAAATCTTTTGGCAGATTAGCTGTGAGTGGAGAGATTTACCCTGCTGGGTTTCACATGGTTCTGGGGCTTTAGCACGGAGCCATCTGGGAGGCTTCTGCAAGTGGTGGAAGCAGGCTGGAGAAGAATGTTTTATAGAAGCAGATGGGATATTGTTACAGTTACCCTGAGACAGTTAATGTGATATCGTTGTCTCAGTGTAAGTCCCTGGACAGAAAGTTTTTTCTTCAGAAGAAAGTAAATGCTTTATGTTGCTTCAGAGCAGCACAACCCAAAGGCAATAGGGTGAGAAGGGATTGGAGTGACTTCCCCTGTGCCACATTCCCTGTTTCGAGGTAGGGCCTGCTCCTTCCTCCTCCAAACACCACGTTTCTATGTGGGAAGAAGCCACATTAGGGGGATTGAGTGCAGGTAGGAAATTCATTGACCTTTCTTGCTATAAATCTGCAAAGACCAAACCTGTGGAGCCAGTGGAGCTGAGAAGCCAGAGCACACGTGCAGAACCTGCAGAATAATCACCCTACAAACACGGATGGGCCACCAAGCAGGAAGGGAAGCATTTAACACTGATACATATCATTTCCATGCTAAACACTGCTCTAAATGCTGGGAGCCAGGTACCACTGGGCAGGAGCTGGAGCAGAGAGTTGTGCTGGGCAAAGGGGATGTTGCAGCCCTTGTGACACTCTGTCTTCACTGGTTTACTTATCCCTTCCCCATTGGGAGGGGTTTTTCTCTCTTTTCTGTATGCTGGAGAAAGATCAGCATCTGCTTTCTGCAGCTTTTCTTCATCAAGCATTTCTCAGTGTGAGCCTGGGAAAAATATTATAGCCACCCACTAGATTAAAACTTCATGGGGCAGAGCTCCAAATGCTGCCAGTGGCAGCACAGGGGTGAAGCACAGGTCCAGGAGCATCCAACAGCCTGGCTGAGCCTCTCCTCATCTGACTGCAGCCCCAGACCCAAATGTCACCCCACTGCACCACCCTGACCCATGGGATGAGGAGAGCTGAGCTCCTGCTGATGCTGCTGCATCTTCCCAGTGCACGTCCAGTGGTGGGACTGGTGGGACCCACTGGCTTTGGGTGTCTGGAGGGATCCTATCCTGGACACTATTGGGAGTGTCCATCAGCATCACATCAAATGCCTTGGAGAAAGGTGGAGATATTAAATACAGCCTTGAACAGACATATCACAGAATGATGCACCTCTGTCTGGCCACATTATTTCCACAAGTCTCTCTTGGGTCTGGTTATTAATGGCACTGCTGTGGGTTTGCTTTACTGGTGGAGAGCATCATCCTTGTTGCTCTCTGGCCCTGCTGACTTTTAATTACTCACTCTTCCTGTTTGTCCTCCCTGAGCAATCTCTGTCCATCCCCCAGAAGAGCCACTAGAATGCGGGACAGAAACTGAAGCACAAGAGGATGCAGAGAAAATGGAGTTTGTGCTCAGGCCCCCTGGTCCCCGGGAGTGGTAGTGGTAGCTGCAGAAGCTGCAGTGGGCATTACCACTGTGCAAGCCCCATTTTCCTGAGCTGCGTTGTTCCAAGTGAAGCTTTTCCTGTTCCAGACATTCACGTAGCTTCTCACCTGGCTGGCTAAAAGGGAGAGCACTTGCAATTTAACTTTGTCCTTAGTTCAAGTAATTACTGGTTGTTTTTTCTTTACATGGATGAATGTTATCATAAAATTTTTGACTGTGATCCTCTATTTCTCTGACAAACTTGGGTCAAAACAATGAAGGAGCTCTATAAATTCAAATGGATGCAGAAAGGCACAGACACACGTGATTAAAGGCACATCATTTCCTACAAAATACAGGCTTAAAACAGTTAACTTAAAGGGAAGGTTGCCACAGCAACCCTACACATTAGCAAAGCTAAAAGCAAAGGTCATTGTTAAAATTAATTTCTCCCTACAAGCTATGGGAGGCAGAAGGTAACACTCACCATGCTCTGATGCTTCCCCAGCTCACATGCTTGAAAGTTGTTTTCCCTTGCTAAGATATTTGAAGAAGACACTGAAAGCCCTGAAAATTTTCTCTGAGAACATTGCAAAATAACACGGAGCCAATATTTCATATAATCAATGAAAAAATATTCCTCCATAAAAACCTTCATCATCATCAACAGTATTTTGCTTTTTTTCTTTGGCCACTCCTTAGTCAGCTCCATCCACAGGAATTATCAGGAAAGGCATTCAAATAACAACCATGAATCCAGGGGGAGAGGAAATGCTATGTTTGCACACCAAGGAGCTGTGAATTGGGGTGTTTTGTCTTAGGAAATGGCAATTTCTGTCTCTGTGCCAGCAGCACAAACATCTCTGGTACCCAAGAGTGGTCTAGACTGAACTCTGTCCCTTCCAGCATCTCCTGCTCACCCATCTGCTGCTTGTCTTGGATTGTAGTATATGGATATTGCAGCCATTGTGCTTCCGACCTCTCTGTGAGATGGAGCAGGGACATACTTAGCTACGGTACATGTTGTTCTAAATATACACAATATACATAAAAACGTCTGCAATCTGGCCTACCTAATGCCTACATTAGCACACTTGTGTAGCTGGGAAAAGCACACAAATCCTTGAAATCTGAAATAGCAGCAGCAGCTTTGGAGTTACGGGAATGGCTGGGAAGGAGATTTTGCAGCCAGGAGGTGTGAGATGTTTGGAGAGGCTTAGAACCAGACTGGACACACCACTGAGGAAGAACAAGTCTGGGTTACTGCCTGTTGTGGGGCTGGATGCCAATGTCATGGCTGAAGGAAGGAGCAGGGCTGGGAGACCAGAGCCAGGGAACCCCAAGTGGACTTGGAAGCCATGCCTAAAACCAGGTTTGTGCCAGAACTGGGCTTAGCCCAGTAGTTTAGACAGGATTGGCAGGATGGCTCAAGCAGCCCTTGCGAGTCCTGCACAGCCCCCGTGTGGTGTCTGCCATGAGGGTTTTCTGGGGGCTGAGCTTGTGGTGACCCATCAGCTCATCCAGCAGCCCCAGCTCTCCAGGCAAATCCTGACCTTTCAACAGCCTGGAAGTGGCCCATGGTGGCCCACAGACCTCTGCTAATGCTGTCCCCTTCACCCCTGCAGGTCCCCAGTGCAATGCCTCAGTGGATCTGATCGGCACATGCTGGCCCCGGAGCGCGGTGGGACAGCTGGTGGCTCGGCCCTGCCCCGAGTACTTCTATGGTGTCCGGTACAACACCACCAGTAAGAGGGGCAGCGCTGCTGGGGACACGGCGGGTGAGGGGTCTGGGACAAGTGACAATACACCTCTGGGAACAAAGCTCATCAGCCAAAAAGAAAACAGTGCCTCAGACTCCAGATTCAGGGAGGGTCAGTTCAGAGAAGCAGCTTTGTAAGCGGGTTCTCCTGGGAGGAAGAGAGGGCTGATGTCCCCATCTTGGGGACGAAGGCAAAGGAGTGATCCTGCCTGCCCTTGGAGGTGGCACAGGGGTCTGAAGCCCCCAGCTCAGCAAGGACTGGGGGACTTTGAACCTCATCCCCTCCTGGCACAGGTGGCTGCACTATCACGTGCTGGGAGCAGAGGATGAAGCAACAGCGTATGAAATGTGACCTAGCCATTCCTAGGTTGAGTTTCTAGGATGGTTCTGAGATGTTTCAAAAACAGCACCCAAGTGCTGTTTTTGATGAAAGAAACACATTGCTTCCCACAAAAACCATGAATTTTTTCATCCTGTACATTCTTACAACTGTGGAGAATGGCACGGACACTGTTCCCGCTTTGTGGTGCCTCCTGGGCAGCTGTAGGAGCCTCTCTGCATTAATCGAGACTTGAGCCTGTCTGTGAACCCTTCCCACCCCATCACCCTGGCGAGGTTCACAGTCTCCCATTAATGGAAGCCCAGTCTCAGCCCAGTGCTGGCATCACCCTGCTGCTGACACCAATCACAGAGTCTCTGGGGTGCCATGGCCATTCCTTTCCAGTTAGCTTTGCCACCTACTGTCCTTGCTGGGAGGCAAGAAAGCTCCTAATTCAGAGAGAGAAGTGAAATTTCATGCTGCCATCTCAGCAGAGATCCTGGGATGGCACATGATCACCCAAGCAAACATCAGAAAGAAAGGGAAGAAGAGTCTAACTGGTGCTGCCTCTGCTGCACCCCGGTGCTCCCCCAGTGCCCAGGGCAGAGCTGGTGCAGACCCAAAGCTCTTGAGCGGGTCTAAAATATTCCAAGCATTTTGGTTCTGCAATTGTGACCAAGGCAGTAGCTGAGCTGCCTTCAAAGCAGAAAATGCCACTGGCCTGATGCCAGCACCCTGCATTAGTGACAGTCAGGTCACATGCCTGTGCCCATTCCCATGTTGGGTTAACCCTTGGATGGCATCCTCTCTTTCAGATAATGGGTACAGAGAATGCCTCGCTAACGGGAGCTGGGCAGCGCGTGTCAACTACTCGCAGTGCCAGGAGATCCTCACCGAAGAGGTAGGAGCTGGAGAGTCCCTGGGCTTTTGGCAGGAGGGTGAGAGACAGATGATGGAGTTTTGAAAGGCAGCAGCATCCAGGCCAGGAATGGCCCATGGGAGCTGAGAGCTGAGCATGCAGCAGCATCCCAGTGATAAAGTTGCATGTGGCAATTATGACCCCCTTCTTGATTTGCATTTTTATTCCTCATCAGAAATAAAGCCACGCCTGTTTCCATTTCCATTAAAAATTCAAGAGGGCTGGCAGTGGGAGCTCTCCCGGGTCTCTGGGTACAGAACAGCCCTGTCACTCTCCTGCAGCTCCCTCCTGACACAGCACTCAGTTAAAACCTCGTCCTTCCCTGCCAGCAATGAAATAATGGAGATATTTAGGAAGCTGAAAGAGATAAAAAAAATGGGGATCAAGAATTACAAGCCCCTGAGTAGGGCAAGCCACCCCTCGAAGCAGAGGAGAAGAGATATGAGTTGTTCATTTGAAGCTGATATCAACTCTGGTATTTAAGATGCTGATGTATCTTGCCAGGAATGGTTTTCTCACTCGCTTAATTGCTAATTCACAGGTTGGATGAGTGCCTAACAGCAGGAATGATCAGTTAATTCAATTATCATTCACACCTTCCCTATGCCCAAATTCATCCCAGCCTCTCAGCTGCCCCCAGGGCAATGGGGGATGAACTGAGATATAGGACTCCAGTGAGCTCAGCTGAATTGTAGCAAGGTTTCCCCAGAGGATGGGTTGGGATGTCCCAGCACTGAGCTGTCCTGAGAGCTGCCCTGGTATGAGTGCGATGTGAAACCAGGCTGCTGCCTCTCCTTCCCACATTAACCCCATCTCCTTCCATTCCCACTGGCCTGTCCTCAGGTGAGCTCCAATTTCCTGAAAAGGGGCCCCAGATTTGAGGCGTAGCTTGCCAGAGGTGATGTGGTGGAGGAGGTGGGTTTGTGCTGGTACTGCTGCTGATCCTCTGCATATCTCCCCCCGGCCAGAGGAAGAGCAAGCTGCACTACCACATCGCTGTCATCATCAACTACCTGGGCCACTGTGTTTCACTGGGGGCCCTCCTCGTGGCCTTTGTCCTCTTCATGCGCCTGCGGTGAGTGACAAACCTGCTGCCATGTTCCTGTGAGGTCACCTCAGGCAGGGATGGACCCAGCCCCTCTGCTTTGCCATCTCCTCCCCCACAGCCACTGCTCTCCAGGCTGGAGGGATCCTGCCTATCTCAGGGTTGTTTTTCTTCTACTGCTTTTTTAAAGCACCTGGTTATGGAGGCAGAAGGTCCTCCTTGGTGCCTTCCACCTCCTAGTCTTCTTCCTGTCCACCTCACCCACGGCATGGTCCCTGGCAGGTCACCCTTGGAGTCCCAACAGAGACACTCAGCTCCACAAACAGTACTGTTCCCCAGTCCCCCTGCTCTGATGGTGCCTTGTTCCACTCTAGGAGCATCCGGTGCCTGAGGAACATCATCCACTGGAACCTGATCACGGCCTTCATCCTACGCAATGCCACGTGGTTCGTGGTGCAGCTCACCATGAACCCAGAGGTGCACGAGAGCAACGTGGTAGGTGCAGCTCTGCCAGGCTGAGTCCAGTCCTGAGCAGGTGGGGGGTGTGAGGACCTTGGAGATCACAGAACCACAAAGTGGTTTGGGTCTGAAAGGACCTCAAGGATCATTTAGTTCCAATGGCCGTGCCATAGGCAGGGACACCTTCACTATCCCAGGTTGCTCCAAACCCCGTCCAACCTGGCCCTGGACACTGCCAGAGATCCAGGGGCAGCCACAGCTTCTCTGGGCAACCGGTGCCAGGGCCTCACCACCCTCACAGGGAAGAATTTCTTCCCTAAACCTACTCTCCTTCTGTTTGAAGTCACTAAGATGTGGCTACAAAAGCAAGTTCAGGAGACAAATAGGGCTGGCTGGTGGGCAACCCAGGTGTATGAGAAACACAGGTTTGATTGCTCTGCCGGGGTCTGTGCTGCTCTGTGCATTGTTTGCACCACTTTGTGACACAAAGCTCGACAGGCTCCACATCTCCTGGCAGGTTTGGTGCCGCTTGGTTACTGCTGCCTACAATTACTTCCATGTCACCAACTTTTTCTGGATGTTTGGCGAAGGCTGCTACCTGCACACGGCCATCGTGCTCACCTACTCCACGGACAAGCTCCGCAAGTGGATGTTCATCTGCATCGGCTGGTGTGAGTGCCAGGCTTCCCCTCACCCAGGGTTTAGTGATGGGTGATGGCCCCTGCATCCCCTGCTCCAGTTCTTCTTGCACACAAAGAGCTGCAAAAAGGGTGCCAGGAGCAGGAGGATGGGATATGCATGGACGCATCATCTCACTGGGGGGTTTGTGTGTGAGAAAACCGTTACAGTGAGGTTTTGTGGCGACCTCGCAACCCTGAGACTCACCTGTGTGTTCCCCTGCAGGTATCCCCTTTCCCATCATCATTGCCTGGGCCATCGGGAAGCTCTACTATGACAATGAGAAGTGAGTCTGACTGCTCTTATCCTCCGTTCTTTTTTCTATCCCGAATCCTCAGGGATCAGTTGTGTCAGTGACTCTGTCAGGGAGGAAAAGAATGGTAATATTCTTCCATTCTTTCTTCTATCCCACCTTTCAGCTCTCTGTGGCATGAGCCCTGGGTACAGCCCTGCCCCTGCTTGTTTCTCCTCAAAAAGCAAATGCGATTTTTAAGGGGAAAAAGAGATTAAACCAGATCTCCTACAATAGGATTGCTAAAGGGAGCTGGGATTTAACCAGCAAAGATCTAAATCATTTTCACAGATACCTGCTAATGAAGGTCTTAACAGGTACCTGAGAGTTCATCCCAGAGTGGGAAGTTGAAAGGAGCCCACTGAGATGAAGGGCAGCTTGTTCTGTTTTGCAGAGGTAGTTTTCCCTGCTGACTTCAGAAGCCCCGTGCTACTCACACGGGCACTGACTAAACAACCCTTGCAAGGTGCTTCCCAGACAGGGATGCACCTGAGTGAGCTCCCACAGGATTTGCTGGGGACAGAGCGGACCCGGACCTGTGTGTGTGAGGTTGGAGAATCCTGGAACATCCTGAGCTGGAAGGAACCCACAAGGAACTTCGAGTCTGACTCCTGGCCCTGCCCAGCCCCCCCAACAACCCCACCCTGGGCATCCCTGGCAGCGCTGTCCAAACACTCCTGGAGCTCTGTCAGCCTCGGGGATGGGATCATTCCCTGGGGAGCCTGGGCAGTGCCCAGCACCCTCTTGGGGAAGAACCTTTCCTTGATATCCAATCTAAACCTCCTTAGCACAATTTCAGGCCATTTCCTTGGGTCCTGTCTCTATCACAGGGAGCGGAGATTGTCCTTGGGGAGGAGCTGAAGACCCTGGTGAGGTCTGACCTCGGTGTCTTCTTCTCCAGCTGAACATGGCAAATTACCTCAGTTGCTCCTTGTGTGGCCCCTCCAGACCCTTCCCCATCTTCATGTCTCTCCTTTGGATGGTCTCTAATGGCTTTAGAACTTTCATATATTCTTGTGCCCAAAACTGCCCCCAGGATGTGAGGTGAGGCCACCCCCATGCAGAGCAGAGTGGGACAGTCCCCTCCTTTGCGAGGAGTGTGTCCCTGCTTGTCCTGCAATAACCAGTTCCCACATCCATATGGGGCCCATAAACTCCCACAAGCCTACATGCACCCCCTTTTCCTGAGTTCCCAGGGAAGATATTCCACAATGGCTGCAGCAGTTTGAGTTTCAGTGCTTTCATCTCATGGACAGTGACTTTACAGAGACTATGCAAGGACAGGAATCAATCCAGGTCACTCCCATGGCAGGTTTGTCCCTGACACCCCTTGTCCCTGACATCACTTGTCCCTGACACCACTTGTCTTTGCCTTGCAGGTGCTGGTTCGGGAAGCGAGCAGGAGTTTATACTGACTACATTTACCAAGGCCCCATGATCCTGGTGCTTCTGGTAAGAGCAAAGTGTGCTGAATACAGACTCCTACTGTGTGCAGGTGGGACACAGCTGTTCCTGTACAGGGTCTCACCCCCTCCTTTAGCTTCACTTTGCTAAAGTGGTTCTGCTGCCCCACTGCCCCTCACCCAAACTTGAGCCCCTTGAGCAATTTTGGGCTTGGGATGGGCTGCAGAAGGAACCTGGAGACCTCACTCTGATGGGGATGTCCCATCAGCAGACTCCCACATGCATCAGTAGGTCCCTCCATCCCTGCCCTGGCACTGTTTGGTGTGGGTGGATGCTTTGCCAAGCATTTGCAGAAGCCTGGGATCCTTGACTCCATTCCCTGATCCTGATTCCACCTCTCTGTCCCTGGCCCCCAGCTGAGCAGCAATGCTTGAACTGACGGTCATGTGGAGCACAGTTTGATGGGGCTTTGTCCTTTGGGGAGGGACAAAGAAGAGCAGAGGTGGCAGGCCACAAGCTGCAGGTCAAGCCTCTGTTTGCAGGGGGAAAGCCATGCACAAAGTCCCAAAACTGTTCCTTCCTCCTTGCCTAGTGCTAAGAAAACTCAAGGGAGTAAAAATCACCAGCATGATGGAATAATCGATCCTGCTTCCCCGTTTCCCAGCCTGTCAGGCAGCCTGGCCACTGCTAATTCCTCTCAACTGTGTTCAGCTCCAGGGATGCCTTTCCATTCCCTCTTTAGCAATTAGGCAGCCAAGAGAGCAGCCAGGCAGATCCTGGCTCCAATGACAGCCACTCTCCACCTTAGATTCTTCCTCTCCCTCCATCTTTCTCATCTTCAGCCCTTTCTCCAGCACTTGTCCTTCCTTGGCAATGTCCTGGCATGCCTTGCTGCCCTGATCCCTTGACCAAACTCCTAAACCTTATTGTTCAAGTGTTTTAAAAACAATCAAGGCAGACATCCTCTCACGCTGCATGGAAGGCAGTAGATCAGGTTCAAGAGGAAACATTCCCATTTCCCCTGGCTCCCCCATTTCCTCCCTCCATTGCTGAGGAAATGGGAGGAAATGCTTGGGGAGCAGACACTAACCAGGGACCCTGTTCCTCCCAGATCAACTTCATTTTTCTATTCAACATTGTCCGAATCCTCATGACAAAGCTTCGAGCTTCAACCACGTCAGAGACAATCCAGTACAGGTAAGAGCATGAGCAACCCTGCAGGAAGCCAGCCTAGGAACTGGGTTCCCTCATGATTAGTGGGGATGGGAACAGCCCCATTAGCCAGGGAGCAAGGGGATGGGAGCATGGAGAGACACCTCAAATGCTCTTTGGAGGCACATGGTCATTAAATCTGGGGTTGTTCTCCTGGCCAGGGAGAGCCTTGTGATATAGAGTGTGGATGGCTGTTTCTGCCTGTGAAGTGAACCCTTGGGATTTGAGTCTCTTTGCAAAAGCCTGTCGTGGTGGGACCTGATGAGCTCTCCCGGCTGGGAGCTGCAAATCCTGGCATGAAGGTGAGAATTAAATCACTGCTTGACAGAAAAGCAAAAGCTGAGGAAGGAGTGATGAATCGATGCCACCCCAACAGCTCCTTGTAAAGAGGAAGACAGTACTCCCACAGCACAAGGCAGGAAGATTTAACCCTTCCTTGCCTGCTGGGGAATATTTTGCAGGCAACATAAGAGGTGCACAGTCAGAGCAGCTCCCCAAAGTCCTTGGAACAGAAGACACTTTGGGCTTCATTATTGCCTCTGTCTGGATTATTTTGTGGGTAGGAATTGGGGAATCTCTCTGTATGCTGGGCCAAGTGAAGCTGTTTGGAGGTGGAGGGTGTCTTATGCAGCTAAAAATGGAAAAATTCTGGTTCTATTATTGGGACATACCAGCTTTCCTCATCACAAAGTATTGAACAGGGATGAGGGGTTCAGATTGAGGTAAGCAAAGATAAAGGCTGTGGGAAAAGGCTGGTTGGCCCCAGTCAGCAATTTTGAGAGATTGTTGGTTTTCCAGTATTTGCCTCATTTTGGGAGGATTTATCCCCTTTGGCCAGGAGAACATTTTCATTTCCCAGAAATATTCTGTGGGACAGGAAAATGTGGAGAACTTGGTGGGTTATGAACTGTGCACTCCTACTTAAACCACGCCAGGGAGAGCCCTGGATGGTAAAAAGCTGATGTGTCCCGAGCTGCCATGGCGCTCCCCTGGAGAAGCTACACCAGGGAAAGTGCTATACTGTAGTTTCTCAGCTCCTGTCCTCAGTTCCCTCCAGCTCCTTCACATCATCAGCCCATTTGTGTCAGGGACTGTTTTCTCCTCCAGGTCAGAGATGCAAAACAGGTCCCAGACCTCCTCCCTGCCCAGCTCAGACCCTCCAGGGATGACCTTCCCTGTGTTCATCTACTGTTGGAATCTGTCCATTAATAGGATCTTTAAGCAAAAAGTGATGACTTATCATTGTTCTTGTCCTCTGATCCAAAGGAATGAGGTGCCAAGCCCCAATTGTTCCCACACTCTCTGTATCAGCACTATGACTTTCCCCAAACTGCACTTGTAATCTCATCAAGATATCAAATTAATTACCTGAGGTAAGGTTTTCATAAACCCGTGTTGAAGGGTGTGAATAATTATACCCTCCTTAATTCCTTTTTAATTGAGCTGTAGATCAGCCACGCAATCATTCCATGCCAGCTCAAGGTCAGGCCTCTGCTCTCCACTGCCCTTTTCTGGGTGGAGAAGCAGAGCAGGGGCCCAGTGCTCAAACCAGCCCAGTCCCTGGGGAATTGCACTGGAAAACAGCCCAACTTGGCTCCATCCTCCTCCAGCCACCAGTTTTCAAGTCCCAGTAGACTAGTCCAAGCCATACTGGTGCTAGGAGTGGGGTGGGCAGAGTCCTTGTGCCCAGGGCTGCACTGTAGCAGCTGTTTTCTCCCTAGGAAAGCAGTCAAGGCCACATTGGTGCTGCTGCCCTTGCTGGGGATCACCTACATGCTGTTCTTTGTCAACCCAGGGGAGGATGAGATCTCCAGGATAGTCTTCATCTACTTCAACTCCTTTCTGGAGTCCTTCCAGGTAATGGTCCTCCACACTGGCTTCTATCCCAGTGCTCTCACCAAGGGATGCAGAGGGGCCCATCCTGGCTGATGCCTCATCCCTTTCTGCCCCCTCCCAGAACCAGACATCCCCAAACCCCAGGGCTGTTCCAAAGCTCCTGATCTGGGGGTACCTGTTGGCTGTGACTTTGCTGCTTGTCTCCTTCCAGGGCTTCTTCGTCTCTGTCTTCTACTGCTTCCTGAACAGCGAGGTGAGCACAGGGTGCTGGGTTTTTTTGTGGGACTCTACATCCTTCTTTGCAAGCAGACAAGTTCAGCCTGAGGCTCTACCGCTGCACAGGGCTTGGAGAGTGCTTGTCCCTATGTACCAGTTTGAAAACAAACCAGTGGGAGGCCCCAAGTCAAAATAACAATTTAAAAGGGAAAAAAAAAAAAAAAAAAAAAAAAATTTAAAAAAAAAAAAAAAAAACAAAAAACCAAAAAAAACCCCAGAAAACACTGGGTTAAACTGCTAGAGTCAGGATACAACCTGACACCCTGTTAGTCATAGTGGTGGTAGCAGTCCAATGAAATGGTGGCTGCAGCCCTCCTGCGGTGGTGGATGTGATTCAGTTGAGGCGGTGATCCTGTAGAAAAGGTCTGCTCTTCCTCGGAGGATCCATTGTAGCTGTGTAGCTCCTGTCCTCTTGGAATCCACTGGAAAGGGTTGTCTGTGGTGTTCAGAATCTGAGATTATATCCAGGATGGAGTGCTTGATTCCTCCCTCTGGGTGGAGCATCTCACAATGGGATGATGAGCCATGGGGCAAGGCTCGGATGGGCCATTAACAGAAGATAATCCGGAGGGAGTTGTCTCTGAGTCATGGGCAGGTCATTGATGGGCCATTGATTGGGGAGATAGTCACGTGGGAGGAGGCAAGGAAACACTGCCCCACCTGGTACCACCACTCATGAGGATGGTAATAGAATACACTGCAACCTAGGACACCCTAATTCCCTATCTGAAGGTCTTTGATGATCAAAATTGCTGCTTTCACCTCCAGCCCCAGGTACATCTGGAGCCACAGATTTTGCCCAGACAGGAATGGCTGCTGTCCATCTCCTCCTCTGGAGGAGGAAAATCCACCCCCAAGAACATATGCTCTCAATGTGCACCTATGTGATTTGGTGCAGCAGAGACAAGGGTCCCCCCCATTCCAGGGAAAACCCCCAGGGTGATCCCCAAGCACATGTGGATTGCACATGGATGAGAACATCTCCCAGGCTCTCACCCATAACACAAACAACAGAAAGTAAAGGAGATGAGAGTAGAAATGAATCCTGGGGCCAAATATTTGGGCAGCTCTTTCCTATTCCTCCTCCAAATGCTCCCACATCTTTGCTGGCTCAGTAAAGTTTACATTAACCTGTTTCGTTACCAAATGACATATTATTAATGCTTTTTTGGCTGGAAGACTGAGGAGAAGGACAGCTGGTGCCTCTGAGCAGCCTCTGTGCCATGACTAAACGTCCCTCGTTTATCTCGCACAGGTGCGATCGGCCGTACGGAAGCGCTGGCACCGGTGGCAGGACAAGCACTCCATCCGTGCCCGCGTGGCGAGGGCCATGTCCATCCCCACCTCCCCGACCCGCGTCAGCTTCCACAGCATCAAGCAGTCCACAGCTGTCTGAGCCAGGAGCAAGTGGCCACACCGGGAGCTGACATCCCTCCTGTGGGGGACCCCTGGGAAGGGGGCATGGCACAGGGCCAGGTCCTGCCAGTGGTGCCAGCCCCACAAGGAGAGCATGAACTCACTCGGTCACAGCTCCAGCCCCACGTGCTGGGCAGGCCTGGAGGACAGGACAGCTGAGACGCTGCTTTGTCATCTCCCTGGCAGCTGTGTGACCTGCTGGCGTGGCAGAAGGAGCCAGAGGAGCCTGGAGAGGATGCAGCAGCCTTCTGCCAGCTTCATCCTGAGCATGATGTCCCATGTCACTGCCCTTATTGGGTTTGTCTGCTTTGAGGTGACAGGACACCGGGACATTGCTGGGGCAGCTTATGGGGCTAATTCCCTGGGAAGCTGGGTCAGCCTTCCAGTGAGCACATGCTGGAATGCTGCTGGCAGGGAGGAGTCCTCTAGAGAAGCCAAAGACCTCTGTGTTGGAATAGGATGGATGGAGAGCCTTGGACTGATTGTAGACATTGCTTCATGCTATGCATGTGGCTGTGTTTTTGTACCACTGGAGTTGAGTCCTTCCACTGTCTCTTGCTGGGTCTGACCAGGTCATTTTGACACCAAGGATGGGGTAGAGCAATGGTGTGGGAGAGGGAACTCCCCTCCCATGGGGATGGGTCCTAGGGGCTCTGAACAGCCACACAGAATGGGCTTGATCTGGAGGGAAGCACAGGAACTAGTTAAATCCTCTGGTCCAGCCCAGATGGATCCACAAGTTTCTGCAAAGCCCTGGACCTCAGGCTGACTCCATGTCCCTGCTCAGAAAGGTGAGGGAGCCCTGCAGTGGAGCGGTGGTGGAGGTCCCCAAAAGCAGCTGCCACAGGGACAGGCCCTGGCTCTGCCCCCTCCTCCTTGCCCTGCTTTTACCTGGGCAGGTGGGTCCAGTACCAGAGCTGCTCCTTGCTCCTGTGCAGGGGATGGGACCAAACCATCCCCATGTTGGGGTTAAGTGCCTTGGAGGAGCAGCAGCCTCCTTTCCTCCCTTCCCTCCCTTCCCATCTCTGTCCCCATGCTGGGGACTCCAGATTGTCCCCAGTTCTCCCTCTCCCACTGCCCTCTTCCATGTGGTCACTGAAAGCAGGTGAGCAGAGAGGTCCATGCAAGTGGAGGGGTTTGCCTTGACCTCTTTGGAGCCGCCTTTTCCTTGCCCCATATGAGGTCTGGGGATGCCCAGGCAGGGCTTGGATCACAGCAGGTTTATGGGCTGTCTGCCCCCTGCATCCCAGGGATTTTGCCACAGGGTCTGGTGTGAGCCCCTTCACACTTCTGTGCCTCAGTTTCCCCACTATAAAGAACAGGCATAAGTGTTTCCAGCCCTGGGGAGATTTAAGCATCTTCGAAATTGCCATCCTCTGTGATTTCTTCAGGATATACCATAGAAAGGAATAACATCTTGCATTTTTTATTTAAAAGGAAGCACAGGGAAAAACCTCTCGGTTCTTTCTTCAAATGTGTGAAATTCAGTAGTTTGGAGCAAATTCCTCCCACTTCCCTCCCATTTTGGTTTTCTACCTGCATGGCTACAGTGCAGCCAAACTGAAAATATCCCACTGCCTCCAATAACCTGCTGGGAACAGCAACAGCTCCTGGTATGACGCAGTGACCACAATACAGACCATACCCTGAGCTGATGTTTCAGTCTGTGTTCAAGTTCAGCCACTGCCAACAGTCCCAGAAACTGCCCCTTCTCCAAAATACTGGAGTGAAAAAGACCCCTAGAGTTACGCAGTGGGAAAAGTGGCAGCTCCCATCTCTATGGATACTTTCTGCTGGTGCCCTACAAGGAGTAGACTTGTGTCTTCTCCTGTCTCTTGGTTTCTCTGTTGGATACTTTGGCAGGAGTTAATAAAGGTCTGCTGGCAATGGAGGAGGGGAAATGCCCCAGAGAGTATTTTCATCATCCCTGCACATGATGTTGCCAAAAAGTTATTTGCTACATGTTCAATTTGGATTTTTCTAAAGTGGGGTCTTTTGGTGGAAAGAAGCTGGGAATTGAAAAACCAAAGAAAGAAACCCAACCAGAAGCATCTGTGTTCACATCACTGTTTTGCCCATCTCCTTTTGGTGGTGTGCTCCAACTGACGTGATTCTGTGTTTCGTAGCTGGAGAAGTGTGTGTCTTGTTTGATTAAAATTACTTCAATTCTTCTCACAAGGATTTTCAGGGCATGTTTATCTTTTGGAAAAGACAACCTTGGCATGGCCCCTCCCCAGTTTCCATGGGAGCATCCTCACACTGCACTGGGCTCAGCATCCCACTGGTCCAAAGGCTTTTTTGTCTCCTTTCTACCTCAAATCCACATGCTCAGAGCATGGGGGTGGCTCTCAGTGAAGGTAGCTACACCATTGTTATGGGTTAACCCCGACATGACAGACAGTTGCCTGGTCGAATCGTGTTTCTCTCAATGTTGCCTATAAAACCCCGCGGAAGGCGGGAGTTTGGGGAGTTTTTTCCGGCTCAGGGGTGG